>CM064552.1:19826245-20318922 GCA_032716605.1 Paralithodes platypus | reverse complement strand
TGGGTAATGTTGATAAAGCCTGCTGGTAACGTGTCTCTCTCTCTCTCTCTCTCTGGGTAATGTTGATAAAGCCTGCTGGTAACGTGTCTCTCTCTCTCTCTCTCTGGGTAATGTTGATAAAGCCTGCTGGTAACGTGTCTCTCTCTCTCTCTGGGTAATTTTGAAAAAAGCCTGCTGGTAACGTGTCTCTCTCTCTCTCTCTCTCTCTCTCTGGGTAATGTTGATAAAGCCTGCTGGTAACTCTCTCTCTCTCTCTCTCTGGGTAATGTTGATAAAGCCTGCTGGTAACGTGTCTGATGCTGCGGCTAATGTTGTTAATCTGTGCTGATGGGTTGTTTGTCTGTCTCTCTCTCTCTCTCTTTCTCATATATCGCACCTTTGTCCTGGTGTCGCCAGTGTTTTAGATCTGATTCATACACACTCACTTTCTGACTCTTTTTTTTCTCTCTCTCTCTCTTTCTCTTTTCTTTTATCTCTAAGGGGATAAATGAACGCCCTTTGCCTAAGAATAATATTTAAAGAAAGAAACAATTACCTCTTTCAGTATTCATGGATGCTATTTCACTTTAGTCTGGCTTACCACAAACGATTTTGCTCAGATTTGGAAAGCCCTCTATGGAATCAAAGGGGTAAATTCATCTCAAGTAACCCTCTGACTCTCACAACCCCTCCCTACATTGGATAAAACCGTCTACTAATTGTCAGAATAAAATAGAAATACTCAACTGTAGTCCGTTCATTCTATGTTGGGCAGAAATCGTAACCTATAACCTCTCATAGCTCAAAAAGGACAGGAGTAATCGAGTTAATATTTCTACCACCTATGAAGACTTGGCTCTAGCCCTGTTTGAGTTATGAGGGGTTAGGGGTTACGATTTCTACCCAACCTAGAATGAACGGACTATAGTAGATCTCAAGCAGTGCAAACTTAACGCATATTGTTGGGGTGGGTTGGTTTAGGTTAATACTCTCTGGTGCGACGTCTGGGGGGTTATAGCATATATGTATTTTGTATTATTATTATTATTATTATTATTATTATTATTGAGTGTTAGGATTGTTTTTACCATTTAGGAGCAATGCAATTTTTTAAGGAAGATGCGAAGACGTTTTTGTTAGCCTAGGGGACAAACTATAATACATTGCTCGAAAATGGCAAAAGCAAGCTACTGTATATCCTCAGTAACAATTAACTTGTTCAGCACCGGCGAAATATCTTTAATTATATTTTTGCTTCTATTAGACGATTTTATTCAGTTTATATATAGGGCCTCCAGCAACTAACAGGCTTCAAACTATCCCACTTAACCATTTGTACTAGCACAGATCCTTCTAAAACTGCACAGAATTGTCTAAATATAGCTAGAAGATATCTAAAATTACATATCTGATACAAAAGGGGTTAAGGGTCCTATAGCCTGTTATTTGCAGTTAGCAAGAAATTTACTTATCCCCATCTTAAACGAGGATTTTGGTTTGCTCCCTAGATCTCTAACAAGCTTTAAATAAAACACCCCAAAGATCCCTTTCAAGATATATTTGTACATTTTTCGGTAAAAACATGTCCTGGCCGAAGACCAATTCCTCTTAAATTACATGCTCGCTATCGCTCGCCAGGAAAAAGATCTACACCCAAATAGGACGAAAGGTCTTCATATGGACGAAGAATTGGGACGAACATCTTAAACACTAATGGGGCTAAACATGAGGGAAAAGGGGGTCCATATTGATACCTCCCCTTAAACAAAATTGTTATATCGGGCTTTAATAGTTTTAGTCCCTTGGTACAGTCCGTAAAACAATCCAATAATGGTTTGATGGACTTATAATTATACACTTGACAGGGACGTACCAAGTTACCATGAAGCTGATAAGGTCTCCTTATAACATTCAATGCAGGACAGATCCTGCAGTTATTTTGTATCCTTCATAATTTTCCTCTACACCACTATACTGTTGAATGTTTGTGATTGAATTGATGAATGAATTTATTCCCAAAAGGTAAAGATAAACTACAATAATAAAATTAGAACAAGAGTAAGTGGAAGATTGGTTGACAAATGTTCATACCACTGTTAATTTATCCTCGATATTTGCACCAACTATTGAATCAATAATTCATGAAGCGAGTAAACATTCTCAGATGGAATATTATTGCCAATACCATGGTCATTTCGAATTGTATGGAAAGTATGGCAGAGTTGAGGTAGATGATGTTATATGCAAAGATTTGCGAGCGCATGGACTTGATTTTGATGAACTCTACTTTCTCGCTCTCTGTACGTGTCTGTACCTCGATCCTCCTTCCCTCTCCCCCCCCCCCTCCTTCCAGCCCTCCCTCCCTCTCTCTCTCTCTCTCTCTCTCTCTCTCTCTCTCTCTCTCTCTCTCTCTCTCTCTCTCTCTCTCTCTCTCTCTCTCGTGAACATGAACTTAACTCTCTCGTGAACTCTCTCGTGAATATGAACTTAAATATCACTACAGCGTACCGACCACCGAGACTAACTGTTGCCGATGTACCACATTTTTTTATGAAATACTAGAGAAAACCCTTAATTCCGACGAAACAGTTTTACTAGGTGACTATACCCTCCCCCTAATTGATTGGAATACCCTGACCGGAAAAAATGCTGAGTCACGCCTAATGACAAGCTTCATCCAGGACAATTTTTTGACTCAACACGTAAAACAGCCGACGCGAGACAGGAATATATTAGGCCTCGTAATCACTACCCAAGAAAATCTATTATCAAACCTGGATGTAGGTGAACATCTGGCAACGTCCGATCACAAAATCTTATGAATCAACGTTATAAGCAAATATTCCTCAGTAAAAACAACTGGAATGGTTTCGGACTTCAAAAACGCAAATTATGACGGACGTAAGGAATCGCTATCAAACATACACTCAAACCTCATAAATATAAACGAAGTAAATGAACTATGGGGACATTTTAAGTCTACAATTACAGAAGCGCATAAACAATTTGTACCCATGAAACCAAAACGTAATACGAAATCAAGTATGCCCCCTTGGTACAGTAGAGACATTGGCAAGGCAATAAGGAAAAGGAATCAACTCCACAAACTTGTAAAAAATAACACAAACACTGAAGTAATTAAAAACTTGTACAAAAATAGTAGAAGGGAAGTGAAAACAAATAATTAGGGCGAACAAACAAAATTACGAAATGACTATTGCCAGAGAAAGTGCCACAAACCCCAAAACATTCTACAGTTACGTAAATAAAAATAAACAGATCAAAAGCGGAATCGGGCCGCTAATAGAAGATGGCCAAACAATAACAGGTGACACAAACACGGCAAATCTGCTCAACAAATATTTTGGCTCAGTTTTCACAGAAGAAATTATCGATCATACCCTTGAAAATAACACCTCAACTCATGTGATAGGAGATTTCACCATCAGTGTTAGCGAAGTACAAAGCAAATTGAGTAATTCAAATGTAAATAAGACCCCGGGACCCGACATGCTCCACCCGAAAATAATTAAGAATGTTAAGGACGAAATAGCAAAACCCCTGACACAACTATTTAACTTATCATTACTACAGGGGATTGTACCGAGTGATTGGAAAGATGCGAACATTACGCCGATATACAAGAAGGGTAGCAAGGCCACCAATTAGTCTAACTTCAATTGTAGGACAAATCATGGAAAAAATCCTTAGAGATAAGATAGTAGATTACCTCGAATCAAACAACCTAATCAAAAATAGTCAACACGGCTTTAGATCAAATAAGTCATGCCTAACAAATTTGATTGAATTTTATAACAAACTATTCACATATAACGACATGACGAAATCACTAGATATAATCTTCTTGGACTTTCAAAAAGCTTTCGACAAGGTGCCTCACCGAAAACTATTGGCTAAACTGGAGAGGATAGGTATCAAAGGTGAAATTCATTCTTGGATAAAAAATTGGCTTACAGACAGAAGACAGAGAGTGGTGATAAATGGAGTGGAATCGGAGTGGGAGCCTGTCACTAGTGGAGTTCCACAGGGTTCAGTCCTTAGACCGGTCCTGTTTCTCATTTACATTAACGATATTGATGTAGGGGTGCACAACACCATTTCCAAATTCGCCGACGACACAAAAATAGGAAATACAGTCCTGAACGAAGATGATAGAAATGCGTTGCACTCTGATTTAAACAAGATATCAGAGTGGTCGAAAACATGGCAGATGCCCTTCAATGTCGATAAATGTCAGGTGCTGCAGGTTGGTAGCAGAAATATGAAATACAAATACGAAATGAATGGCAAACAAATAAAAACCGCAACGGTAGTAAAAGATCTAGGGACACTAATATCTGAAAACCTAAAAACTTCCGACCAATGTATAGCAGCTGCAAATAAGGCAAACATAGCATTGGGCTTTATTAAACGAAAATTTACATATAAACATGAAAACGTAATAGTGCCACTGTTCAAAAGTATGGTGAGGCCCCACCTTGAATATGGTGTGCAGTTCTGGTCACCTTATCTGATCAAGGACATTGTAAGACTCGAGTCAGTACAGCGTAGAGCGACGAAGATGATACCCTTATTAAGAAATAAACCATATGAAGAAAGACTTAAACGATTGAACCTGTTCTCATTAAAAAAGAGGAGGTTGAGGGGTCAGCTTATTGAGTGCTTTAAGATACTAAAAGGTTTCGACAAAGTCGATGTAAATACACTATTCACATTAAACAATACTAATCAAACTCGCGGAAATGGAATGAAATTAAAAACCAAAAAGGCAAACCTAGATGTCACAAAGAGTTTCTTCACCTACAGTGTGGCGACAGAGTGGAATAAACTGCCAGCGAGAGTGGTGGAGAGCGACACAATAAACGCTTTCAAGGGAAGGCTTGACCTTTATCTGCAGAGGGCTGGGGTGATATGAAAAAAAAAAAAAAAAATGTATGTATGTGTATGTGTGCACTGTACAGTATGTATATATATACTGTATATATATGTATGTATGTGTGTATGTATGTATGTGTATACGTGTGTGTGTGTGTGTGTATATGTATGTACCGGTATATATATATATATATATATATATATATATATATATATATATATATATATATATATGCATATATACATATATAGTTTGTAAGGCCAGACTGCCTAGTAAGGACCTTGAGGTCTGTGTGGTCTGTGTATCTATGTAGCTCTATGTAGCTCTCTCTCTCTCTCTCTTAATGTAAAGTTGATACAGTGTAAAGATCGTCAACTTGCTACAGTCAATACTTTTGTGATCCACTTAGCTGTCAATAATGAAATACATCTAATTGGTTGACTTTATTTGTTGTCAAAGTATTTGAATATGTAGACTACAATATTCCTGGCTTGACTAAAACGTTGGGGCACACCAACCGGTCTGCCACATACAGTATAGCTATGGTCTGCCAAGGGGAGACGGCATCCTTCCTCTTCAGTAGACAGGTGACGACTGACGTGAACGGCGAGAGTGCAAGACTGCGAGTGTCACCCCGTGTAGAAGACAACTGTGTTGTCAATGTAGCTACCTTCCCGCTAAATCCAGATGTATTTTCTTGATCAAGGGAATGGAGGTATTGACAATAGGATCCAGTCTTGAATTTTCATCCTGACTTGATAATCTAGAAGGGTTGATAGTTTTGAAAGCCTTTCTTAACAAATAATAATGATAAATAAATGTTTACTTTGATCTAGCGGCAAAGTTTTTAAATAGCGATAAGAATTCTCATAGTATTCTAAAACTTTGAGCCTTTTCTGCTCAACATTGTGGTATTATTCTAGCAATTTTAGGCATCCATTAACTATTGTGTAGCCTTCTAGCAATGTTTGTAAACTGATTGAGCAGTATTTTTTCTTTGGTGTGGTAACCCTGCTAGACACCGCTACATGATACAGGCGCGCCAGCCGTATGATAACGTTTCGGGAAGTGGGCGGGGCTTATAGATATTTCTCGATTGAATAGACCGTAGGATAACTCAACAGTGAGAGTCTAATACTAATTATGCTGAAATAGGAAAATATACCTAAATAAGAATTGACCTTCAATACAATAATAAATGAGGGTCGAGTATCTTCTGTAATCAAGGAGAGACTTCAATGCACTCTAAGTAATTATCTTAAAGTTCTTACTACAAGAATTGATGTTTACAAATATTGACTCGAGGTTTGGTGAGTCCCGCGTATAGCTCTAGGGTGAGACTTAAATATGACCGCGTAAATTCGCCTTGGGGTCGGGTCACTTGGAAGGTCACTAGCGTGACTGTGTTAGTGATAAATACTTTTTCGAGTTAGTGCAACTATATTCTTAGTAGAAATGTGATGTTAATTTTAATTACAGAAATGGAATGAGAATATTATTTATAGTAAACGAGAAGTATAAAATAACTAGAAGGATGAATTTATATTTTATCACATAATTATATTACTTGAACATATGCTATGGTAGTGACCCAAGCTTAGGAATTCGTATTTCTATATTTTTCTTAGATAATGCAAGGTGAGAACATTAACCCAGCAAGTGCTGAAACGCTAATAAGAGTTTTATCGCTGCGCTGCGGAACTCCTTATATAATCCAAGGCCTAACATTTTTGTTTTAAACCAGCCCAGTATCAATTTATATATATATATATATATATATATATATTTTTTTTTTTTTTTATTTTTTTTTTTATTGCCCCTTGGCCATGCCAAATAACACTCCTCCACATCACTTCCTTTCCCCGCCCCCCCCCCCCCTTTTCAATTATCACCTATTCTCTCTCTTATTTCCGTTTTTCGTCGGTATATTTTCGTGCTATCAATAGCGATTCATAAGCAACCTGTGCTTGTATGTGCTACACAGCGAATGAAAGAGAGAAAGAGAGGGAACAATGCGACATTGTCGCTCCAGACGTCGTAAGGGGTGGTAGGCTGGCAGGCTGGCTCAGCCTTCAGTTATGTAACTCCCGATCTAATCTGACGATTTTGACCATCCAAACGCTGTTTCCACTTGTTTTTTTGTTGTAACAGGTTAATATCTTCATAATCAACGTAAAATAGGCGCATATGGATAGGTATTAATGATATTTATGGTACAATGACGATTTGAGTGTAGGAAACAGTCTAAATACCTCCGCACAGGGAGGGGTGGCCACTACCCCACCTGCGCAGCGGAGAGGTTAATATTGCAAGGGTAAAAATAGAGTTTATTACTTCTACTTAATGATATAAATTAGATCAATATGCAATCTTTAATTATACGAAATACTCGTAGTTAAGAAAACAAGAGTTGATAGATAAATTAATTAGCTGAGTCACACAAGGCGGTAATTCTGCATAACTACTACTCCTGCTATTTTATGTTTAATGTATTTTATTTGTGTATGTTAATGCTTTGTAAGTGTGTATTTTCTATTTAGAAAGTGAGGAAAGCCCAATTTATTAGCATTTGTATTATTAATTGTAATTCCGATACCTCAACAATCTAGGGGAGAGTTTGGGAATGCGGGGTTTTGGGTGGGGTAAAAATAGGGGTATTATGGGAATAACTCTAAAAATGTAATAAATACAATTGAAAAAACACCAAAATGTTGAAATCCGAGCCAAGTTTTGGCAAAAGTTGGCTCGGATTTGGCCATTTTTCAGAGTCCAAAAAGGGCAAAATTGGAAAACAAAATTGGCTCGGATTTCACCCTTTTTCAGCTGAAGAAAACCCCAAAGTGTTGACCAAACTTGGCTGGTGTTTATCGAATTGTCAGAGTCCAAAATCACAGTAACTTAATTTTGAAAGTTGGCTGGGGTTTTCTTGTTTTTCACTGTTGAAAAACTCAGTAAGGAGTTAACATTAGCCTAACCTAACCTAGTATTATGGGTGGGGGCTGCCGCCCCCACACCCCCGCTAAATCCATGAAATCCGAGCCAAGTTTTGTCATTAACCTAACCAAATAACCTAACCTAGTATTATGGGGTTAACATTAGCCTAGCCTAACCTAACCTAACCTAACCTAACCTAACCTAGTATTATGGGTGGGGGCTGCCGCCCCCACACCCCCGCTAAATCCATAAAATCAGAGCCAAGTTTTGTTACTAACCTAACCAAATAACCTAACCTAGTATTATGGGGTTAACTTTAGCCTAACCTAGCCTAACCTAACCTAATCTAACCTAGTATTATGGGTGGGGGCTACCGCCCCCACACCCCCGCTAAATCCATGAAATCAGAGCCAAGTTTTGTCATTAACCTAACCAAATAACCTAACCTAGTATTATGGGGTTAACATTAACCTAACCTAACCTAACCTAACCTAACCTAGTATTATGGGTGGGGGCTGCCGCCCCCACATCCCCGCTAAATCCATGAAATCGGAGCCAAGTTTTGTCATTAACCAAACCAAATAACCTAGTATTATGGGGTTAACATTAGCCTAGCCTAGCCTAGCCTAACCGGTTATACTGATGTTTTGGACCGACAGTTAGCTCATCGATCTGTTTAGGCCTAATAGGTCCGGTAGAGCATATACATCATTGCTATATATGGCATTAAGAGCGGAAATGTATTATAAGGGAGAAAAAAAAAAAAAACGCTAAAATACATGTATAGGCCTAGGCTACTGTAAAACAATAAATTTTCAGCCAGTATCCAACCAGCGGGGGTGTGGGGGCGGCAGCCCCCACCCATATACTAGATTAGGTTAGGTTAGGTTGTTAAGTTAGGCTAATGGCACAAAAAAAAAAAAAAAAAAAACCTAAACAGCGGGGGTGTGGGGGCGGCAGCCCCCACCCAGGGGCTAGGGGTCACGGGGGGGTGTTTTTAGATTGTTGGATAATGTGTAAATACTCATTTCCGCTCCTCTTCAGTATAAAACAACACTATATCTGAAGGAAAAAATACAAAAAACAAAATAAAACTTACTGAAATCGCTGTCGGTCCAAAACGTCAGGTTTACCGCCTAACCTAACCTAACCTAGTGTTATGCGTGGGGGCTGCCGCCCCCACACCCCCGCTAAATCCATGAAATCCGAGCCAAGTGTTGTCATTAACCTAACCAAATAACCTAACCTAACCTAACCTAACCTGACCTAACCTAGTATTATGGGGTTAACATTAGCCTAACCTAACCTAGTATTATGGGTTTTGGACTCTGAAAATTGGCCAAAACTTGCCTCGGATTTCAATATTTTTGGGTTTTTTCAATTGTATTTATTACATTTTTAGAGTTAGGCTACTCCCACTGTCCACAATACCCCTATTTTTACCCCACCCGAAACCCTGCATTCCCAAAGTCTCCCCTAGATTGTTCAGGTATCGGAATTACAATTAATAATACAAATGCTAATAAATAGGGCTTTCCTTACTTTCTAAATAGAAAATACACACTTACAAAGCATTAACATACGTGAGTGTGTGGGGGGGGGGGGGGGGGGAGGGGGGGGGGGAAGGGCCTGAGGATATGTCCCTATATAATGGGCGAAATTGGCCTTTTTGACATGGAAAAGACCCTGTAATGCAAGCCCTAAGGGTCTACTTACGGTTATATATTGAAGAAAAATAGCCATACTCGAGAAATACCACCAAAAATACACCTAAATGTGAGGAAAACTAACCTGGCATGAGGCCTTCCAGGAGGTTGTGTTTGAAACTGACGTCACACTTCACAGGCGAAGTGCATTGTGGGTACAAGTTAAAATGTATTGTTACAAATCGATATCCCAAAAACTAAATGTAGAAAAATTAGAAAGTAATAAATTCAGACAGTATGTAAAACACTGGAAGAGAGAATTGTAAAAGATAATAATAATTTGTTGGGAAAATAAATCACTAGGTGAAGCTTGACTCTCATTGGCTAATGAACATCCGGGAACTTCTGAGAGGAGCCTAGCATGTAAACAAAGTGTTGTGGACTGGACTGAGTCGACTGGACTGGCTGGACAAAACTAGGAATTAACTCTGAAAATTGTATAGGGGGGTGACAATGAAATTGACAAAATAAGAAAAGTATCCCTTTTCCGCGCATCTGTAGGGTCCCTTGAGTAAGGTAAGATCAACAACAAATAATTACCTAAGACAGGAATCCCGTGGGAGTAGTAGTGGTGCAGTTAACCCCACAAGGCTCAGAAATGAAAGTGAATACTACAAATTAGTATTAATAATTGGATCTGAACAAGTTAACAGATAACGATCAATAAATCGTAATTAATGGAATTAAATCAGCGCTAGTGATATTTAAAGCAATATCAGAATTGGTTCTGAACAAGTTAACAGAGCGATGGGAATAAAATACACAAATATAGTTAGTGCACGGGTCTTAGGCGACGAAGTCCTACTCATTAATACTTAAAACAGGCAGTATCAGAATCGGTTCTGAACAAGTTAACAGAGCGATGGGAAAGAAGTACACAAATAAAGTTAGTGTATGGGGGATGAAAAGTGAGACGACACAATGTGGAAGAATTCCTAAACACGGTACTCGAATATCACTACATGAAGATTCAAAAGCACATAAAAGCATGTTTATACAATATACTTCATAAGCAATTAATAAGTGAATGAATAAAGGAATTACACTACCTATTGTAGGTAGTAGGGGTAGGCAGCCCCGCCCAGGGAAGTACTACCGCCAAGGTTTCGGGAGACTCAGGGAATAGCCTGAATTCCATTTTCTCTCCCAGGCCTTGGTAGCTGGATACATATCTTTCTGCCTCACACATCAGGGGTATCAGGAAAACCCTCTTTATATAACATACACATCCAACTTCACGACATTGCCCTACATCGCTATCCTCTATCCATAAAATACTACTCTTCCCACTACATATCATACATGTAACACCATACACTTACCTTATAAATATGGCAGTACAATTGTTAAGAGCAAACCTGGTGGTCCCTCGGATATCCACCCCCGGCAGGGTTGGGTTATTGACACAGGGCCCTCCCGGTCGTCATCATGCGACTGTGTCAAGAGCATTGCAACGTCCCAAAGCTGCTTGTCAGTACAGCTATTTCTTTAGTAATATAAGGGGACTTCACTCTAACATAAATTCTGTACACCAATTTCTTCAAGCAGAATCCCCTACTCTCCTTTTTTTGACAGAGACTCAAGTAACATCCACATCTGACACATCTAGATTTAATTTTCCAGGTTATCAACTGCTCCAAAATTTCAGACCTAAAGGTGGTGTATGTTGCTTCGCAAAATCTGAAATTGCCCTGGAGGAGGTTACTAGTTTCAATTGTCCCTATTTTGATTATTCTATATACAAATTATTTTCTGCTGGTAAATTTAAATACATATGTTGCATCTACCGTTCCCCAAATACTCCTCCAGAGCAAAGTCTTTTTGATTCTCTGTCCTCACAATTCAGTGTCCTCAACTTAAATGCTTCTTCTGAAATCACTGTGTTGGGTGATTTTAATGTCCATAATGTTGAATGGCTCACTCATTCAGCCAGGACTGATGATGCTGGTCTTGAATGTGAGCTATTTGCAGACTCATTTAATCTCATTCAACTAGTCAACCAACCCACCCGTGTACCAGATAATCCTAATCATAATTCCCACCTACTGGACTTATTTTTAACAACCAATTCAGAAAATTATGATGTTACAGTGAGGTCCCCACTTGGATCTTCTGATCACTGTCTGATACAGGCCACCTGTCTATCACCTACCACACCTTCCCACTCTGAACCTGTTTTGGTGACTAAATGGCATTACGATAGGGCAGACTGGGAGGGTCTTCAAGGTTTCTTTATTGATATTCCCTGGACCTCTTTCTGTTCTAATGATGCACACTCCACCTTGAGCCACATACAAGATTTTGTAAAAATTGGAATGGAAACTTTTATTCCTCATCAAAAGTACAGTAAAAGATCTAATTCACCTAAATGGTTTGACCATAATTGTGCTAGAGTAACTGAACAAAAAGCAATAGCCTACAATGCATACACAAGATCAAAAACACATGAAGCCTTTAATTACTTTAGAAACATCAGAAATCATGCCAAAACTGTATTAAACCTAACTAAATCAAACTTTCTCCATAAGCAGGCAAATAAACTTCTAAATAATCCAAATGATAACAAAATATTTTGGTCTACTCTTAACTCATTCAAATCCAACTTCACTACTGCTTCATCCATTCCACCATTAAAATCTCCGACTGGCAATCTTGTAAGTGACCCACGAGGTAAAGCTAACCTTCTTGCAGATATTTTCTCCACCAACTCAACCTTAGATGAAATAAATCAAGATGTCCCTGTACTTAATTTTAATTCACCTGAAATTCCCTCACTTAAGATCCACACCAGACATGTCAAAACTATTTTGCAGAATCTCTCAGTAGATAAGGCTCCTGGTCCAGATGAAATTCCTCCAATAGTACTTAAGAATTGCTCCTTGGTGCTCGCTCCTGTATTGGCAAAATTTTTCCGTCTGTGTACTCATACCTCATGCTTCCCAGTACCCTGGAAAGAAGCAAACATCCATCCAGTTCCTAAAAAAGGTGCCTCTTCAGATCCATCAAACTACAGACCAATAGCTATAACTTCCACTCTTGGCAAAGTTTTTGAAATTATATTAAATAATCACATAATTAAGCATCTGGAGAATAATAAATTAATCAGTGATAGGCAATATGGTTTTAGACGATGTCGATCAACTGCAGACATTCTTTGCCTTCTTACGCATCAAATCAACCAAGCTACAGACCAACATGGTGAAACACATACAATAGCACTGGATATATCAAAGGCATTTGATAGAGTCTGGCATCAATCCTTATTGTCGAAGATGTCACACTACGGCCTTGCATCATTAGTTCCACTAATTTCTTCTTATCTTCATAACAGAAAAATACGTGTAATGGTAGATGGCCTTTATTCTCAATTTCACTCAATAAATGCTGGTGTTCCCCAGGGATCAGTTTTGGCCCCAACTCTGTTCCTCATTCATATCAATGATCTCATATCTACCACTCATAATCCAATACATTCCTACGCAGATGACTCAACACTCCACAGTTCCTTCACATTTACCAATTCTTTCACCCAACCCGATCTTATAAATTCAAAAATAAACACTGCAATTTCTCTGAACCAGGACCTTTCTAGAATTAATGAATGGGGACAAGAGAATCTAGTTTCCTTTAATGCACAGAAAAACCAAGTACATTCAATTTTCTAACCGACAGAATCTCACTGACTCCCATATATTTTTTAATGATGTAAATATTCCCACTTCCCCTAGTATTGACATTCTCGGTGTAACATTAACTACTAACTTGAGCTGGACACATTATGTTAGAAGCATTGCTAAGAATGCCTCTAAAAAACTGGGACTCCTGTACAGAGTTCGAGAATTCTTCACTGACGAGCAGTTGGCCGTAATATATAAAAGTCATGTGCGCTCTCAGATGGATTACTGTTCACCTCTGTGGGGTGGAAGTGGAGTGGTTGCATTGAGGCAGTTGGACAAAATTCAAAATAAAGCTATTAGATTAATCAATAACCCTGCAATCACACAGGACCTTCCTACATTAGCCATACGAAGAAACGTTGCATCCCTTGCATTATTCTACAGATATTTTCACAGCAATTGTTCCGAGGAACTTGCTTCAATTGTGCCGCCTCTCCACATCTTTCCCCGTAGAACTAGGGCAGCTGAGAGCGCCCATGAATTTACACTTTCTCCTCCACAATGCAGAACTTCTGCTTATCAGAATTCATTTATCCCTAGAGCTACTACTCTTTGGAATTCACTTCCCTCGAATTGCTTTCCACAAACTTACAATCAACAAATGTTTAAATCCAGTTGTTACAAACATTTTATGAATGGAGGATGCCTTTAGGCACATGGACCTTTTTGTTTTATCTGTGTTTTTCCTTCCTCCGTTCATTGTCTCTTAAAAAAAAAAAAAAAAAAAAAAAAAAATGCACTCGTTGGAAAATTGGGCGTAGGTTCTAGGTAAAAGGCAAATATGAGATAAGATGGATTACAAAATATACTACGACTTCAACTCACAAATAATAAATCAAAATACACGTAGTCAGTAAATCTGCGACCGTGTTGTCTGAATAGATATTATTAACACGGGTATGTAACATATGCATAATTTATAAAATAGCAAACAGTCTTGAACAAGGATCAAAGCTTAAGGGCAAAATTAACACAGGATAACACAAGTTCAGAAGGATGACTAAATTACGCACAAACGTGATCTAGGGCACAGATCACAATTAAATCAGAGCACAACACGTTTAACATATTTACATAATCAATACCTCACAACAATAACGAACAAAGAGAGACACAGAAACACTTAAGTATTTGGGAGGGCAGGGGACGAGAGTACTGGTCTGGCCGACGTAGAGGGTAGTGGACAGCACTGCAGGGCTGTTGACGCCACTCAAGCAGGGGTCCTAGGTCCAGGGCGTCAGGTAGCAGGTAGTACAAAGGAAATCAAGCAACAACAGATCTAGTGACCCTTCTAGGTTGCTTGTCCTCCAAAACACTGAGGATCAAGTGTCCAAACAGTGGTTTAGAGTGGGTAAGGGAACATTGGAAAGGGAATTACTGCCCTGGAACTAATGTCCGTGGCAAGATTAGGAAGTTAGTAGGGGACAGATGGGTTAGTAACTGAGGGGGGGATACAATAAAGTTATTCATTTACAAACGCAGTCAGTCGCGGGTTTGATGCGAGATATTTGTCTAGGCGGAGTTTAAATGAATCAACGGTGATGCAGTCTATAACGTTTCGGGGAAGCCCATTCCACAAGTTGACAACTCGATTGAAGAAGAAATTCTTAGATTCGTGTGAGTTAAAAGATTTACCAATAATTTTGCAACCGTTTCCCCGCGTGTAATTAGATTGGTCGATAGTGAAGTACTTACTACAGTTCATATTGTCGATGCCTTTGATGATTTTGAACACTTGAATTAAGTCACCTCTTAATCTGCGCTGGGTTAAAGGAAATAGATTTAATTCTCTAAGACGCTCTTCGTATGGTTTGTTCTTTAGGCTAGGTATAATTTTGGTAACTCTACGTTGAACTCGTTCTAGCTTGTTTATATCTTTTCGGTAATAAGGGCACCAGGATTGAACGCAGTATTCCAGAAGAGGGCGGACTAAGGAATTGTAAAGGGTTAGGATAACTTCTTTGGATTTATGCTCAAATGACCTGCCTATAAAGCCAATTATTTTGTTTGCCTTCTTAACAACTTCTGAACATTGTTGACTCGGTTTTAGGTTACTCGATATTGTTACTCCCAGATCGGTTTCTCTGTTTACATTCTTAAGCTGAGTGCCATTCATCGAATAGTTTGCTTTCTCATTTAGGTATCCGATATGTAGTACTTTACATTTAGCCGCATTGAAACTCATTTGCCAAATTAGGGCCAACATGACAATTTATCTAGATTGTGTTGCATATCGTCAACTTGTTCTTTTGAGAGTACCCTATTTGCAATTTTTGTATCGTCAGCAAATTTTGAGATTGTACAGGTGAGACCCTCATCTATGTCGTTGATGTAAATTAGAAAGAGAATTGGTCCTAGTACCGATCCCTGGGGTACCCCGCTACTTACATTGGTCCATTTAGATGCCTTACCGTTTATGACTACTCTTTGCTTTCTGTCGCTGAGCCAATTTTCTATCCATTTCAACACACCGTCTTGTATTCCATGCGCTTTTAGTTTTAGCAGTAAACGTTTGTGGGGAACTTTGTCAAAGGCCTTTTGAAAATCAAGGTATATAATATCTACAGCTTTACTCTCATCGTAGAGGTTGAGGATATCGTGGAAGAAGTCTAAGAGGTTTGTTAAACAGGAACGTTTTTTACGAAAGCCGTGTTGAGTATCTTTAAGTATGTTATTTTCCTCTAAGTGATTTACGAGTCTGTCTCGTATGACCGTTTCTAGCATTTTACATACAACTGAGGTTAAGCTAATTGGACGATAGTTACTGGGTAGGGATTTGCTGCCTTTTTTGAATATCGGTGTTACGTTGGCTAGTTTCCACTGATCGGGCATAGTTCCAGACTGCAAGGATTTATTGAATAGTAATGTAAGTGGTTTGGAGAGCTCATCCTTAGCTTCCTTTAGAACTCTAGGCGAGATTGTATCAGGTCCAGGCGTTTTATTTACCTTGAGTTTATCTAAACAATTCAATACTTCTCTCTCTGTAACGGTGATATTGCTTAGAACATCTGAATTATCAATCTGAATCGGCGATGGTGTAGGGATATCACTGAGGTCTTCTGTTGTAAAAACTGATGCAAAGAAGGTATTGAGGGTATTACTCATTTGTACTTCGTCTTTGGTGTATTCTCCATTTTCATTGACTAACGGTCCAACAGTTGAAGTAACTACTTTTTTCTTTCTGATATAACTATAGAATTCTTTCGGGTTTGTTTTACTTTGATTCACAATATGTAACTCTAAGGTCTTTTTACTTTGCTTAATTAACTTTTTGGCTTTGCGTCGTAGCTCTACAAATTTCAGCCGTTCTTCGTCATTTTGTGAGGATTTTAATCTATCATTAGCAAATTTTTTAGCAAGCAGGCAGTTTGAAATATCTTTATTCCACCATTTGGGCTTATTATTATGGCCTGGACGCCGTATTTTCGATGGTATGCAGTCTTGCACTGCTTTTAGGTAAGTGGCTTCGAATAACTTCCAAGATGTATTTATGTCGTTATTGTGAATTAAAAAGCTCCAGTCAGTTTCTTTAAACATATCTCTAAGTTTATGGAAGTTTGCTTTCTTGAAATTAGGGACTTTTTCGATGCTACTATTTGGTTCGTTACTAGTAAACTTTAAAGTGAAAGTTATCGTACGATGGTCGCTGTTACTGAATTCATCACCAACATTCAAATTCTCTATTAATTCTTCTTTTGTTGCAAGTACAATGTCAAGAACGTTATTACCACGGGTTGGCGTTACCAGCAGGTAGTCCCAGGTCCAGGCACAGGCAGCAAGTGGACAGCTCTCGAGGGGGGGGGGGGGGGTGATGGGGGGGCAAGGTAGACACTTTACATGGAGTCCGGACCCGAAGGTGAAAGAGTTTAGTGCAGTGTAGTTTGCATACTTTCTTCAGATTTTTCTGAGGTCCAATGCTAAATTATTCTTGACTCAGGTGTCAATTAACTCGGAGTTATAGGGGGATTGGGAAAAGAGGTAAAGTGATTGTTGTGAGGTACATATACATCTTAGCCTTGGAAGTCAGGTATTATAACATGGGCCTGGTTCCAAGGTATCATCTAGATATTAACTTGAGCAACTGTAAGGTCCTGGGTTGCTGTTATAAATTGAAAACACCCTAAAACCTTTAATGCAACAATTGTGTTGTAGGTCTTCTAGCTATGTTAATATACACATATAGATAATTGTACTTGTATCATCCCAAGTAGAGATTTTCAGGGCAATTCTTAGGTCCATTTGCCCCTATAACATTCCAGGCGCTGATGAGTAGATTGCATAAGAGATTGTTCTGTATACTCGAGGTCTGGCTGGACAATACAGGGGGCGTCACTCCTGGTGGACACCACATAGAAGGAGGTTTCCAATTGGCTGTCCCAAGGCGGCTGTAGTTGGCTGAGGAGCCCGGCTTGTGGCTGGCTGTTCGAGTTCTCCATTCTCTTTGATGGCTGCCGGTGTGGGAGAGAACTGCTGGGTAGGACCAACTCAGGTAGTTGCGGTCGTAGGGAGGACTCTGGTAGATGTCCTCTTTGTCTTCCCTGGTGCTTGGGTGTTGAATATGCTTTTATGCTGGCTATGTGATGCACCGTTGGCTCTGGCACACGTTTCAAACCCGTCTTCTCAAAAATATCATAACAGCCCACTAGACGTTGGAACTGGTGATCATGTCGTCCAGATATCCAGGAACAGGAAACACCCGAGCAAACTTAACCCCTTCTGTACCGGCAATGTCTTACCTATATATTCTGGCTATATTTAAACAACTTTGTGCAGTTTAAGAAGGATCTTTGGTGGTAGAAAGGGTTAAGTGAGATAGTTCGAAGACTTAGTTTCTAGAGGCCCTTTTTAAACTGAATAAAATCGCCTAATAAATCGCCAGAATAAAGTTAAAAGTACGGTCTCGGTACAGAAGGGGTTAATGACCGTGTAGTCGACATTGGCCGCCAGACACACACTGCAATTAATAAGATAATTAGGCCGGGGTCACTATTTGGGGTCAGGTTAATAAGGCGGCCGGAATTGAGTTACAATGGTGGACGGATTTCTGTTTCCGGGCAGCCGCCGACGTAATTCCGCCCGCTGCATATCGACTTCACATCTTCAGTCCTCACTCTTAACAATTTGGGTTGCGAGAAGGGTAATTAAGCTTTCCATTATAATCTATCCATTTAAAGGTACAACTACTGATAAATGTTCATGAGCTCTTGCGATGTTCGTTATGCAAAGGTATCCATTTAGATTGATGTTCAGATCAAATAAGCTATATATTTGTAATTACATAGTATGTATGCATTAACATATAGTTGATTTGATCTGAACATCAATCTCAATGGCTATATTTACACAAAAAAAACCCACAACATTTACCCATAGCTGTACATTGGTCATAATAAAAGTGAAACACCCAGAGGAGAGATTTTTTAGACCACTATTTACAGATATTTATAGTTTCAGAAAAAGGAAGAACCTAGAGAAATCAAAGGAGTAAAGAGTATTTCAATCAATTATTTAACATTGATAGAACCATTTTAATTTGTGTGAAGTCGTCTGAAGGTAGATAGAATACAAGGGGGTCCACAAAACACCCTCTTCGGAACATATCTATATGTCTACCCTGTTCTCCATCCTAGACCATAGACGCTTCATAGATCTACCTTTCAATAAATATATCAACATCACAGTATACATGCCATCATTTGCATCAGCGATATCTTTACCTCTTCAGAATTATTGTGTTTCCTCCACCAACCGACTTTACTCCTAAACTCAATTAATGAAATCCCGGCCACCAGAAGACGATTTTATATTATTTAGGAAGGTATGTTGAAAGCCAGAGAGTTAACTGAGGTTATTAGAGGGCCTTTTGAAGCTGAATAAAAATCGCTTAATGGTAGCATGAATACAATGGAAAAAAGGCGTGTTACCCCCTTGAGGATTACATGACACGTGTTGACAGTATATCCTGGTTATCATTAGACGATTGTATGCAAATTAGGAAGGATATCTATGAATCAAAGGGGTGAATACTATCTCAATTCATCCTTTTGCTCACACACGTTCATCCTAAGCTGAATAAAATCGTCTAATCTGGGCCAGAATAAATTCAAAACGCTCCTTGATCCTCAAATAGTTAACCCCTTTTGTACCGGCGACGTCTTTCCAATTTTAGTTTAGCTATATTTAGACGATTTTATGCAGCCTTGGAAATATCTGGGGTAGTATAAAGGGTTGATTGAGATACTTCGAAGCCTTATAATTGCTAGAGATCCTTTCTAAACTGAATAAAATCTATAAGTAGTAGCCAGAATAAAGTTAGAAGAGTTCGCCGGTACAGAAGGGGTTAAGGCAGAAAGGGTTAAGGTGAAAGGACAGTTCTACCATTAATACATTTTAACTATTAGTCCACTGTAACCCGAAAAGGCCTAGAGCATATGGGCTATGCATCTCCGCACCTATATCCTGGATTACTTTCTAAATGGTAGTAATATTAGCTTTATTACTCAAGTCGTTATTTAAGTTTTAGAGATTAGCGATCAAGGTTTTCGGTCTATTGATAATGAATTGATTACGTCTTTATACATGCAACACTGGTCAGCGAATAATAATAATAAGTTCGGTTAGGTAAGGACTTTAGGTTATCATTGGTTGACTATTTCATTGGTTGACTATTACACTGGTTGACTATTACATTGGTTGACTATAACATTAGTTGACTATTACACTGGTTGACTATTACACTGGTTGACTATTACACTGGTTGACTATTACATTGGTTGACTATTACATTAGTTGACTATTACACTGGTTGACTATGACACTGGTTAACTATTACATTAGTTGACTATTACACTGGTTGACTATTACACTGGTTGACTATTACACTGGTTGACTATTACACTGGTTGACTATTACACTGGTTGACTATTACATTGGTTGACTATTACATTAGTTGACTATTACACTGGTTGACTATGACACTGGTTGACTATTACATTGGTTGACTATTACACTGGTTGACTATGACACTGGTTGACTATGACACTGGTTGACTATTACATTGGTTAACTATTACATTAGTTGACTATTACACTGGTTGACTATTACACTGGTTGACTATTACATTGGTTGACTACTACACTGGTTGACTATTACACTGGTTGACAATTACATTGGTTGACTATTACATTGGTTGACTAATACATTGGTTGACTATTACACTGGTTGACTATTACATTGGTTGACTATTACACTGGTTGACTATGACACTGGTTGACTATTACATTGGTTGACTATTACATTGGTTGACTATTACATTGGTTGACTATTACACTGGTTGACTATTACATTGGTTGACTATTACACTGGTTGACTATTACACTGGTTGACTATTACATTGGTTGACTATTACACTGGTTGACTATTACATTGGTTGACTATTACACTGGTTGACTATTACATTGTTGACTATTACATTGGTTGACTATTACACTGGTTGACTATTACATTGGTTGACTATTACACTGGTTGACTATTACATTGGTTGACTATTACACTGGTTGACTATTACATTGGTTGACTATTACATTGGTTGACTATTACACTGGTTGACTATTACATTGGTTGACTATTACATTGGTTGACTGTTACATTGGTTGACTATTACATTGGTTGACTATTACATTGGTTGACTATTACACTGGTTGACTATTACATTGGTTGACTATTACACTGGTTGACTATTACATTGGTTGACTATTACACTGGTTGACTATTACATTTGTTGACTATTACATTGGTTGA
This sequence comes from Paralithodes platypus, assembly GCA_032716605.1. Taxonomy (NCBI): domain Eukaryota; kingdom Metazoa; phylum Arthropoda; class Malacostraca; order Decapoda; family Lithodidae; genus Paralithodes; species Paralithodes platypus. The sequence continues at coordinate 20,297,929 of CM064552.1, read as the reverse complement.
CTATTACACTGGTTGACTATTACATTGGTTGACTATTACACTGGTTGACTATGACACTGGTTGACTATTACATTGGTTGACTATTACATTGGTTGACTATTACATTGGTTGACTATTACACTGGTTGACTATTACATTGGTTGACTATTACACTGGTTGACTATTACACTGGTTGACTATTACATTGGTTGACTATTACACTGGTTGACTATTACATTGGTTGACTATTACACTGGTTGACTATGACACTGGTTGAATATTACATTGGTTGACTATTACATTGGTTGACTATTACATTGGTTGACTATTACACTGGTTGACTATTACATTGGTTGACTATTACACTGGTTGACTATTACATTGGTTGACTATTACATTGGTTGACTATTACATTGGTTGACTATTACATTGGTTGACTATTACACTGGTTGACTATTACATTGGTTGACTATTACACTGGTTGACTATTACATTGGTTGACTATTACATTGGTTGACTATTACATTGTTTGAGTATTACACTGGTTGACTATTACATTGGTTGACTATTACACTGGTTGACTATTACATTGGTTGACTATTACACTGGTTGACTATGACACTGGTTGACTATTACATTGGTTGACTATTACATTGGTTGACTATTACATTGGTTGACTATTACACTGGTTGACTATTACATTGGTTGACTATTACACTGGTTGACTATTACACTGGTTGACTATTACATTGGTTGACTATTACACTGGTTGACTATTACATTGGTTGACTATTACACTGGTTGACTATTACATTGGTTGACTATTACATTGGTTGACTATTACACTGGTTGACTATTACATTGGTTGACTATTACACTGGTTGACTATTACATTAGTTGACTATTACACTGGTTGACTATTACATTGGTTGACTATTACATTGGTTGACTATTACACTGGTTGACTATTACATTGGTTGACTATTACATTGGTTGACTGTTACATTGGTTGACTATTACATTGGTTGACTATTACATTGGTTGACTATTACACTGGTTGACTATTACATTGGTTGACTATTACACTGGTTGACTATTACATTGGTTGACTATTACACTGCTTGACTATTACATTTGTTGACTATTACATTGGTTGACTATTACACTGGTTGACTATTATATTGGTTGACTATTACACTGGTTGACTATGACACTGGTTGACTATTACATTGGTTGACTATTACATTGGTTGACTATTACATTGGTTGACTATTACACTGGTTGACTATTACATTGGTTGACTATTACACTGGTTGACTATTACACTGGTTGACTATTACATTGGTTGACTATTACACTGGTTGACTATTACATTGGTTGACTATTACACTGGTTGACTATGACACTGGTTGACTATTACATTGGTTGACTATTACATTGGTTGACTATTACATTGGTTGACTATTACACTGGTTGACTATTACATTGGTTGACTATTACACTGGTTGACTATTACATTGGTTGACTATTACATTGGTTGACTATTACATTGGTTGACTATTACATTGGTTGACTATTACACTGGTTGACTATTACATTGGTTGACTATTACACTGGTTGACTATTACATTGGTTGACTATTACATTGGTTGACTATTACATTGTTTGAGTATTACACTGGTTGACTATTACATTGGTTGACTATTACACTGGTTGACTATTACATTGGTTGACTATTACACTGGTTGACTATGACACTGGTTGACTATTACATTAGTTGTTGTTGTTGTTGTTGTTCCCCAAGCTGCCTGGCCGAACAGCCCCAAGGCCCCGAGCAATTCCACGGCCATAACCGAGTGCCCCCACAGAACCCTCCCCGCCGACCACAATAAAGCCTGGGTGACCGTAGCCACTCCATGGCGGGGGGCTGAGGAGGGTACGGAAACGCCCGGGAAACCAAAGCCCCACCCAGGGCCCTGTGCCCCTCAGCAATTATGAAGAGAAAGTTGAGGGGCAAGGGAAAAATTTGACGCTTTGGCTTCCAATCTTGGTAGATTGGGAGGTAAATCCACGGAAGAGACGCCGTCACTTGAGATCTAGAAAATATATAAGTTAAAGGAAAAGTCAGAGTAAGCTATGGGTATGGCAGAGATTGCTCAGCTCTCACTCTGATAGACCAGCCCATCACCACACTATAGTCAACCAATGTAATAGTCAACCAGTGTAATAGTCAACCAGTTTAATAGTCAACTAATGTATTAGTTTGCAAACTATTACATTAGTTGACTATTACACTGGTTGACAATTACACTGGTTGACTATTACATTGGTTGACTACTACACAGGTTGACTATTACACTGGTTGACTATTACATTGGTTGACTATTACATTGGTTGACTATTACATTGGTTGACTATTACACTGGTTGACTATTACATTGGTTGACTATTACACTGGTTGATTATTACACTGGTTGACTATTACACTGGTTGACTACTACATTAGTTGACTATTACACTGGTTGACTATTACATTGGTTGACTATTACATTGATTGACTATTACACTGGTTCACTATTACATTAGTTGACTATTACACTGGTTGACTATTACAATGGTTGACTATTACATTGGTTGACTATTACACTGGTTGACTATTACACGTCTGGTTGACTATTACACTGGTTGACTATTACACTGGTTGACTATTAAACTGGTTGACTATTACATTAGTTGATTATTACATTGGTTAACTATTACACTGGTTGACTATTACATTGGTTGACTATTACACTGGTTGCCTATTGCACTGGTTGACTATTACATTGGTTGACTATTACATTGGTTGACTATTTCATTGGTTGACTATTACACTGGTTGACTATTACACTGGTTGACTATTACACTGGTTGACTATTACATTGGTTGACTATTACACTGGTTGACTATTACATTGGTTGACTATTACACTGGTTGACTATTACACTGGTTGACTATTACACTGGTTGACTATTACATTGGTTGACTATTACACTGGTTGACTATTACACTGGTTGTCTATTACACTGTTTGACTATTACACTGGTTGACTATTACATTGGTTGACTATTACACTGGTTGACTATTACACTGGTTGACTATTACATCGATTGACTATTGCATTGGTTGACTATTACACTGGTTGACTATTACACTGGTTGACTATTACATTGGTTGACTATTACACTGGTTGACTATTACATTGTTTGACTATTACACTGGTTGACTATTACACTGGTTGACTATTACACTGGTTGACTATTACACTGGTTGACTATTTCACTGGTTGACTATTACACTGGTTGACTATTACATTGTTTGAGTATTACATTGGTTGATTTTTACACTGGTTGACTATTACACTGGTTGACTATTACACTGGTTGACTATTACACTGGTTGACTATTACATTGGTTAACTATTACACTGGTTGACTATTGCACTGGTTGACTATTACACTGGTTGACTATTACATTGGTTGACTATTACACTGGTTGACTATTACACTGGTTGACTATTACACTGGTTGACTATTACATTGGTTGACTATTACACTGGTTGACTATTACACTGGTTGTCTATTACACTGTTTGACTATTACACTGGTTGACTATTACATTGGTTGACTATTACACTGGTTGACTATTACACTGGTTGACTATTACATCGATTGACTATTGCATTGGTTGACTATTACACTGGTTGACTATTACACTGGTTGACTATTACATTGGTTGACTATTACACTGGTTGACTATTACATTGTTTGACTATTACACTGGTTGACTATTACACTGGTTGACTATTACACTGGTTGACTATTACACTGGTTGACTATTTCACTGGTTGACTATTACACTGGTTGACTATTACATTGTTTGAGTATTACATTGGTTGATTTTTACACTGGTTGACTATTACACTGGTTGACTATTACACTGGTTGACTATTACACTGGTTGACTATTACATTGGTTAACTATTACACTGGTTGACTATTGCACTGGTTGACTATTACACTGGTTGACTATTACATTGGTTGACTATTACACTGGTTGACTATTACACTGGTTGACTATTACACTGGTTGACTATTACATTGGTTGACTATTACACTGGTTGACGGTTCCATGTCATCTCAACCAGTAGACCATTTCAACCAGTAGCTCTCAACCAGTGCCAAATCAACCAAGACCAACCAAACCAGTACCAAAATATAGTACTAACCTAACCTAACCTGACCTAACCTAACTTAACCGTATTGGTTGATTTGGTACTGGTTGAGAGCTACTGGTTGAAATGGTCTACTGGTTGAGTTGGCCGGTCACCGTTAATGTGTGCTGATGGGTGGTCTCTCTCTCTCTCTCTCTCTCTCTCTCTCTCTCTCTCTCTCTCTCTCTGGGTAATGTTGATAAGCCTGCTGGTAACGTGTCTGATGCTGCGGCTAATGTTAATGTGTGACGATGGGTTGTTTCTCTCTGTACTCTCTCTCTCTCTCTCTCTCTGAGTAATGTTGATAAAGCCTGCTGGTAACGTGTCTGATGCTGCGGCTAATGTTAATGTGTGCCGATGGGTTGTTTCTCTCTGTACTCTCTCTCTCTCTCTCTCTCTCTCTCTCTCTCTCTCTCTCTCTCTCTGGTTAATGTTGATAAGCCTGCTGGTAACGTGTCTCTCTCTCTCTCTCTCTGGGTAATGTTGATAAAGCCTGCTGGTAACGTGTCTCTCTCTCTCTCTCTCTCTGGGTAATGTTGATAAAGCCTGCTGGTAACGTGTCTGATGCTGCGGCTAATGTTGTTAATCTGTGCTTAAGGGTTGTTTGTCTGTCTCTCTCTCTCTCTCTCTCTCTCTCTCTCTCTCTCTCTCTCTCTCTCTCTCTGGTTAATGTTGATAAGCCTGCTGGTAACGTGTCTCTCTCTCTCTCTCTCTGGGTAATGTTGATAAAACCTGCTGGTAACGTGTCTGATGCTGCGGCTAATGTTGTTAATCTGTGCTTATGGGTTGTTTGTCTGTCTCTCTCTCTCTCTCTCTCTCTCTCTCTCTCTCTCTCTCTCTCTCTCTGGTTAATGTTGATAAGCCTGCTGGTAACGCGTCTCTCTCTCTCTCTCTCTCTCTCTCTGGGTAATGTTGATAAAGCCTGCTGGTAACGTGTCTGATGCTGCGGCTAATGTTAATGAGTGCCGATGGGTTGTTTCTCTCTGTACCTCTCTCTCTCTCTCTCTCTGGGTAATGTTGATAAAGCCTGCTGGTAACGTGTCTCTCTCTCTCTCTCTCTCTCTGGGTAATGTTGATAAAGCCTGCTGGTAACGTGTCTGATGCTGCGGCTAATGTTGTTAATCTGTGCTTATGGGTTGTTTGTCTGTCTCTCTCTCTCTCTCTCTCTCTCTCTCTCTCTCTCTCTCTCTCTCTCTCTCTCTGGGTAATGTTGATAAAGCCTGCTGGTAACGTGTCTCTCTCTCTCTCTCTCTCTCTCTCTCTCTGGGTAATGTTGATAAAGCCTGCTGGTAACGTGTCTGATGCTGCGGCTAATGTTGTTAATCTGTGCTTATGGGTTGTTTGTCTGTCTCTCTCTCTCTCTTTCTCATATTTCGCACCTTTGTCCTGGTGTCGCCAGTGTTTTAGATCTGATTCATACACACTCACTTTCTGACTTTTTTTTTTCTCTCTCTCTCTCTTTCTCTTTTCTTTTATCTCTAAGGGGATAAATGAACGCCCTTTGCCTAAGAATAATATTTAAAGAAAAAAACAATTACCTTTTTCAGTATTCATGGATGCTATTTCACTTTAGTCTGGCTTACCATAAACGATTTTGCTCAGATTTGGAATGCCCTCTATGGAATCAAAGGGGTAAATTAATCTCAAGTAACCCTCTGACTCTCACAACCCTTCCCTACATTGGATAAAACCGTCTACTAATTGTCAGAATAAAATAGAAATACTCAACTGTAGTCCGTTCATTCTATGTTGGGCAGAAATCGTAACCTATAACCTCTCATAGCTCAAAAAGGACAGGAGTAATTGAGTTAATATTTCTACCACCTATGAAGACTAGGCTCTAGCCCTGTTTGAGTTATGAGGGGTTAGGGGTTACGATTTCTACCCATCCTACAATGAACGGACTATAGTAGATCTCAAGCAGTGCAAACTTAACGCATATTGTTGGGGTGGGTTGGTTTAGGTTAATACTCTCTGGTGCGACGTCTGGGGGGTTATAGCATATATGTATTTTGTATTATTATTATTATTATTATTATTATTATTATTATTATTGAGTGTTAGGATTGTTTTTACCATTCCTTATTGTCAAAGATGTCACACTACGGCCTTGCATCATTAGTTCCACTAATTTCTTCTTATCTTCATAACAGAAAAATACGTGTAATGGTAGATGGCCTTTATTCTCAATTTCACTCAATAAATGCTGGTGTTCCCCAGGGATCAGTTTTGGCCCCAACTCTGTTCCTCATTCATATCAATGATCTCATATCTACCACTCATAATCCAATACATTCCTACGCAGATGACTCAACACTCCACAGTTCCTTCACATTTACCAATTCTTTCACCCAACCCGATCTTATAAATTCAAAAATAAACACTGCAATTTCTCTGAACCAGGACCTTTCTAGAATTAATGAATGGGGACAAGAGAATCTAGTTTCCTTTAATGCACAGAAAACCAAGTACATTCAATTTTCTAACCGACAGAATCTCACTGACTCCCATATATTTTTTAATGATGTAAATATTCCCACTTCCCCTAGTATTGACATTCTCGGTGTAACATTAACTACTAACTTGAGCTGGACACATTATGTTAGAAGCATTGCTAAGAATGCCTCTAAAAAACTGGGACTCCTGTACAGAGTTCGAGAATTCTTCACTGACGAGCAGTTGGCCGTAATATATAAAAGTCATGTGCGCTCTCAGATGGATTACTGTTCACCTCTGTGGGGTGGAAGTGGAGTGGTTGCATTGAGGCAGTTGGACAAAATTCAAAATAAAGCTATTAGATTAATCAATAATCCTGCAATCACACAGGACCTTCCTACATTAGCCATACGAAGAAACGTTGCATCCCTTGCATTATTCTACAGATATTTTCACAGCAATTGTTCCGAGGAACTTGCTTCAATTGTGCCGCCTCTCCACATCTTTCCCCGTAGAACTAGGGCAGCTGAGAGCGCCCATGAATTTACACTTTCTCCTCCACAATGCAGAACTTCTGCTTATCAGAATTCATTTATCCCCAGAGCTACTACTCTTTGGAATTCACTTCCCTCGAATTGCTTTCCACAAACTTACAATCAACAAATGTTTAAATCCAGTTGTTACAAACATTTTATGAATGGAGGATGCCTTTAGGCACATGGACCTTTTTGTTTTATCTGTGTTTTTCCTTCCTCCGTTCATTGTCTCTTAAAAAAAAAAAAAAAAAAAAAATTTAGGAGCAATGCAATTTTTTAAGGAAGATGCGAAGACGTTTTTGTTAGCCTAGGGGACAAACTATAATACATTGCTCGAAAATGGCAAAAGCAAGCTACTGTATATCCTCAGTAACAATTAACTTGTTCAGCACCGGCGAAATCTCTTTAATTATATTTTTGCTTCTATTAGACGATTTTATTCAGTTTATATATAGGGCCTCCAGCAACTAACAGGCTTCAAACTATCCCACTTAACCATTTGTACTACCACAGATCCTTCTAAAACTGCACAGAATTGTCTAAATATAGCTAGAAGATATCTAAAATGACATCTCTGGTACAAAAGGGGTTAAGGGACCTATATCCTGTTTTTTTAGATAGCAAGAAATTTACTTATCCCCATCTTAAACGAGGATTTTGGTTTGCTCCCTAGATCTCTAACAAGCTTTAAATAAAACACCCCAAAGATCCCTTTCACGATATATTTGTACATTTTTCGGTAAAAAAAAATCCTGGCCGAAGGCCAATTCCTCTTAAATTACATGCTCGCTATCGCTCGCCAGGAAACAAATCTACACCCAAATGGGACGAAAGGTCTTCATATGGACGAAGAAATGGGACGAACATCTAACACTAATGGGGCTAAACATGAGGGAAAAGGGGGTCCATATTGATACCTCCCCTTAAACAAAATTGTTATGTCGGGCTTTAATAGTTTAATTCCCTTGGTACAGTCCGTAAAACAATCCAATAATGGTTTGATGGACTTATATACACTTGACAGGGACGTACCGAGTAGGATCTATATGCAATATAAATGGTATTCAAGAGGTCAATATGGTAGTCAATAACAACACAATCATGAACATATATACAGTATAGGTTTTATTTAATAAGCATGAATGGATAAAAGTGCCAGGGATCATAAAGGTTAATCCTATACAACTACTAATAATATTATCAGTAATCAAGAATAATGTTGCTGGTACTAAAGTCTATTCAATCGAGAAATATCTGTAAGCCCCGCCCCATTCCACCAGTGCAGTAGATTACATAAAGGTTATCGTATCCCAGTCTCGGCTGTATCACTTGACATGTTACCATGAAGCTGATACGGTCTCCTTATAACATTCAATGCAGGACAGATCCGGCAGTTATTTTGTATACTTCACAATTTTCCTCTACACCACTATACTGTTGAATGTTTGTGTTATGGACATTGATTCCCAAAAGGTAAAGAGAAACTATAATAATACAATTAGAACAAGAATAAGTGGAAGATTGGTTGACAAATGTTCATACCACTGTTAATTTATCCTCGATATTTGCACCAACTATTGAATCAATTCATGAAGCAAATAAACATTCTCAGACGGAATATGATTGCCAATACCATGGTCATTTCGAATTGTATGGAAAGTATGGCAGAGTTGAGGTAGATGATGTTATATGCAAAGATTTGCGAGCGCATGGACTTGATTTTGGTTGAACTCTACTTTCTCGCTCTCTGTACGTGTCTGTACCTCGATCCTCCTTCCCTCTCTCCCCCCCCCCTCCTTCCATCCCTCCCTCCCTCTCCCTCCCTCTCTCTCTCTCTCTCTCTCTCTCTCTCTCTCTCTCTTAATGTAAAGTTGATACAGTGTAAAGATCGTCAACTTGCTACAGTCAATACTTCTGTGATCCACTTAGCTGTCAATAATGAAATACATCTAATTGGTTGACTTTATTTGTTGTCAAAGTATTTGAATATGTAGACTACAATATCGCTGGCTTGACTAAAACGTTGGGGCACACCAACCGGTCTGCCACATACAGTATAGCTATGGTCTCCCAAGGGGAGACGGCATCCTTCCTCTTCAGTAGACAGGTGACGACTGACGTGAACGGCGAGAGTGCAAGACTGCGAATGTCACCCCGTGTAGAAGACAACTGTGTTGTCAATGTAGCTACCTTCCCGCTAAATCCAGATGTATTTACTTGATCAAGGGAATGGAGGCATTGAAAATAGGATCCAGTCTTGAATTTCCATCCTGACTTGATAATCTAGAAGGGTTGATAGTTTTGAAAGCCTTTCTTAACAAATAATAATGATAAATAAATGTTTACTTTGATCTAGCGGCAAAGTTTATACCTAGCGATAAGAATTCTCATAGTATTCTAAAACTTTGAGCCTTTTCTGGTCAACATTGTGGTATTATTCTAGCAATTTTAGGCATCCATTAACTATTGTGTAGCCTTCTAGCAATGTTTGTAAACTGATTGAGCAGTATTTTTTCTTTGGTTTGGTAACCCTGCTAGACACCGCTACATGATACAGGTGCGCCAGCCGTATGATATCGGTTCGGGAAGTGGGCGGGGCTTATAGATATTTCTCGATTGAATAGACCGTAGGATAACTCAACAGTGAAAGTCTAATACTAATTATGCTGAAATAGGAAAGTATACCTAAAGATATTCACACGTAAATAAGAATTGACCTTCAATACAATAATAAATGAGGGTCGAGTATCTTCTGTAATCAAGGAGAGACTTTAATGCACTCTAAGTAATTATCTTAAAGTTCTTACTACAAGAGTTGATGTTTACAAATATTGACTCGAGGTTTGGTGAGTCCCGAGTATAGCTCTAGGGTGAGACATAAATATGACCGCGTAAATTAGCCTTGGGGTCAGGCCACTTGGAAGGTCACTAGCTTGACTGTGTTAGTGATAAATACTTTTTCCAGTTAGTGCAACTATATTCTTAGTAGAAATGCGATATTAATTTTAATTACAGAAATGGAATGAGAATATTATTTATAGTAAACGAGAAGTATAAAATAACTAGAAGGATGAAATTATATTTTATCACAGAATTATATTACTTGAACATATGCTATGGTAACGACCCAAGCTTAGGAATTTGTATTTCTATATTTTTCTTAGATAATGCAAGGTGAGAACATTAACCCAGAAAGTGCTGAAACACTAATAAGAGTTTTACCGCTGCGCTGCGGAACTCCTTATATAATCCAAGGCCTAAAAAAAAAAACATTTAAACCAGCCCAGTATCAATTGATATTCAATTATCACCTATTCTCTCTTTTATTTCCGTTTTTCGTTGGTATATTTTCGTGCTATCAAGAGCGATTCATAAGCAAGCTGTGCTTGTATGTGCTACACAGCGAATGAAAGAGAGAAAGAGAGGGAACAACGCGACAGTGTCCCTCCAGACGTCGTAAGGGGTGGTAGGCTGGCAGGCTGGCTCAGCCTTCAGTTATGTAACTCCTGATCTAATCTGCCGATTTTGACCATCCAAACGCTGTTTCCACTTGTTTTATTGCTGTAACAGGTTAATATCTTCATAATCAACGTAAAATAGGCGCATATGGATAAGTATTAATGATATTTATGTTACGATGACGATTTGAGTGTAGGAAACAGTCTAAATACCTCCGCACAGGGAGGGGTGGCCACTACCCCACCTGCGCAGCGGAGAGGTTAATATTGTAAGGGTAAAAATAGAGTTTATTACTTCTACTTAATGATATAAATTAGATCAATATGCAATCTTTAATTATACGAAATACTCGTAGTTAAGAAAACAAGAGTTGATAGATAAATTAATTAGCTGAGTCACACAAGGCTCAGAAATTAAAGTGAATACAAATTAGTATTAATAATGGGATCTGAACAAGTTAACAGATAACGATCAATAAATCGTAATTAATGGAATTTAATCAGCGCTAGTGATATTTAAAGCAATATCAGAATCGGTTCTGAACAAGTTAACAGAGCGATGGGAATAAAATACACAAATATAGTTAGTGCACGGGTCGTAGGCGACGAAGTCCTACTCATTAATACTTAAAACAGGCAGTATCAGAATCGGTTCTGAACAAGTTAACAGAGCGATGGGAATAAAATACACAAATAAAGTTAGTGTATGGGGGATGAAAAGTGAGACGACACTATGTGGAAGAATTCCTAAACATGGTACTCGAATATCACTACATGAAGATTCAAAAGCACATCAAAGCATGTTTATACAATATACTTCATAAGTGATTAATAAGTGAATGAATGAAGGAATTACACTATGCACTCGTTGGAAAATTGGGCGTAGGTTCTAGGTAAAAGGCAAATATGAGATAAGATGGATTACAAAATATACTACGACTTCAACTCACAAATAATAGATTAAAATACACGTAGTCAGTAAATCTGCGAGCGTGTGGTCTGAATAGATATTATTAACACGGGTATGTAACATATGCGTAATTTATAAAATAGCAAACAGTCTTGAACAAGGATCAAAGCTTAAGGGCACAATTAACACAGGATAACACAAGTTCAGAAGGATGACTAAATTACGCACATAGGTGATCTAAGGCACAGATCACAATTAAATCGGAGCACAACACGTTTCACATATTTACATAATCAATACCTCACAACAATAACGAACAAAGAGAGACACAGAAACACTTAAGTATTTGGGAGGGCAGGGGACGAGAGTACTGGTCTGGCCGACGTAGAGGGTAGTGGACAGCACTGCAGGGCTGTTGACGTCACTCAAGCAGGGGTCCTAGGTCCAGGGCGTCAGGTAGCAGGTAGTCCCAGGTCCAGGCACAGGCAGCAAGTGGACAGCTCTCGAGGGGGGGGGGGGGGGAGGGGGGGCAAGGTAGACACTTTACATGGAGTCCGGACCCGAAGGTGAAAGAGTTTAGTGCAGTGTAGTTTGCATACTTTCTTCAGATTTTTCTGAGGTCCTATGCTAAATTATTCTTGACTCAGGTGTCAATTAACTCGGAGTTATAGGGGGATTGGGAAAAGAGGTAAAGTGATTGTTGTGAGGTACATATACATCTTAGCCTTGGAAGTCAGGTATTATAACATGGGCCTGGTTCCAAGGTATCATCTATATATTAACTTGAGCAACTGTAAGGTCCTGGGTTGCTGTTATAAATTGAAAACACTTAAAACCTTTAATGCAACAATTGTGTTGTAGGTTTTCTAGCTATTTTAATACACACATATAGATGATTGTACTTGTATCATCCCAAGTAGAGATTTGCAGGGCAATTCTTAGGTCCATTTGCCCCTGTAATATTCCGGGCCCTGATGAGTAGATTGCATAAGAGATTGTTCTGTATACTCGAGGTCTGGCTGGACAATACAGGGGGCGTCACTCCTAGTGGAGGCCACATAGAAGGAGGTTTCCAATTGGCTGTCCCAGGGCGGCTGTAGTTGGCTGAGGAGCACGGCTTGTGGCTGGCTGTTCGAGTTCTCCATTCTCTTTGATGGCTGCTGGTGTTGGAGAGAACTGCTGGGTAGGACCAACTCAGGTAGATGCGGTCATAGGGAGGACTCTGGTAGATGTCCTGTTTGTCTTCTCTGGTGCTTAGGTGTTGAATATGCTTTTATGCTGGCTATGCGATGCACCGTTGGCTCTGACACACGTTTCAAACCCGTCATCTCAAAAATGTCATAACAGCCCACAAGACGTTGGAACTGGTGATCGTGTCGTCCAGATGTCCAGGAACAGGAAACACCCGAGCCAACTTAACCCCTTCTGTACCGGCAACGTCTTACCTATATATTCTGGCTATATTTAGACGACTTTGTGCAGTTTAAGAAGGATCTTTGGTGGTAGAAAGGGTTAAGTGAGATAGTTCGAAGACTTAGTATCTAGAGGCCCTTTTTAAACTGAATAAAATCGCCTAATAGTAGCCAGAATAAAGTTAAAAGTACGGTCTCGGTACAGAAGGGGTTAATGACCGTGTAGTCGACATTGGCCGCCAGACACACACTGCAATTAATTAGATAATTAGGCCGGGGTCACTATTTTGGGTGAGGTTAACACCTTACGAGCGGGTGGTGGAGTATATTTCACTGTGCCGCTCAGCGTTTTTTTTTTACCATAAATGGGGTTGGTTCCGTGCTCTTTTTCATGCATAAACAAGACCCAGAGCGTAATACAAGTATGTATTCGTGAAAGGGCGTAAATTGAGCTTTCCAATGACACCCGAACCATCCTTCTACGATCACTGGTTGTCTTGCAACGATCGTGCAACCGAAGGGCAAAATCGCTAAAATACGGTAATTTCTTTATATAATTACGTATTTAGCGAGGGAGTGAGGGTGGATGTAAGTGGAGTTCATCTCAGTTGGTCCACGGCGGCCGTGGCGAGCGGTCATGAGGTAACCCATGCTCCTCCTGTCACTCGTCTCTCTCTCAGAGCCAATATTGCGTCAAAATTGCACTCGGACTTAAGTCGGGCCCCGCCACATAGTCCAAATTTTTCGATACGGACTTAAGTGGGCCCCGATAGACAAGGGTTAATAAGACGGCCGGAATTGAGTTACGATGGTGGACGGATTTCAGTTTCCGGGCAGCCGACGTAATTCCGCCCGCTGCATATCGACTTCACATCTTCAGTCTGCACTCTTAAAAATTTGGGTTGCGAGAAGGGTAATTAAGCTTTCCATTATAATCTATCCATCTAAAGGTACAGCTACTGATAAATGTTCATGAGCTCTTGCAATGTTCGTTATGCAAAGTTATCCATTTCGATTAATGTTCAGATCAAATCAGCTATCTATTAATAATTACATAGTATGTATGCATTAACATAGTTGATTTGATCTGAACATGAATCTCAAAGTGATCATATACTGTGACCTTGACCTTTGACCTTTGACTAAATATAAAATACATATATTAGCATGGTCGTCGCGTTGACCAAATGAATTTGCCTGTATAATTTGATGAAAATACATTAAACAGTCAAGGAGGAGCTTAGGGAAAATGACAAATACTCTTATTTTGACCTTGACCTCTGACCTTAACTATTACAATATTTATGTGAAATTTGATTTCTAAATATGTGATTTAAGTAATAAGCCATAACATATTCAGTTTTCAAAATTTGAGTAATCTTTTTTTAATAAATAATAAAAGTTTACCTTTGACCTTGACCTGTGTCCTTGACCTTTTTGTAAGAGTACACTTTTGTTTGCATTGCCATTGCCCATGAAAATCAAATAAGCATGCCTAATTTAATTAAAACCCATCAGTTAGTTTCATATATATTAATAGAATAGTTGACCTTGACCTTTGACCTTTACCTTGACCTTTATATGTCTCAACATTTATTATTTTCCTTTTCAGTTAAAGTGCAACTATCTCGCCAATTTTTGTGAAGTTTGCATGAAAAGTAAAGAAAATAGCATATTGACCTTTTATTTGAACTTGACCCGTGACCTTGACGTTTCATATGGAATTGAATAGTTTGTTGTATGACCTTGGCTTAGGTATTCCGAATATACATGGTAAGCCTAGTGATAATCGAAGAGTTAGTATAAAAAATACTAGTAAAAAACCTATGTTGACCTTTGACCTTGAACTTTGACCTTACCTTTTAGTATATTTATGTAAAATTTGAGCAATACGATATCAAGGGTTACCAGTACCTTGTATACGAAAATGAAGACATTTGAATAAAAACTAAAAATATATAGTATAAGTTGACCTTTGACCTTGACCTGTGACCTTGACCTTTATGTAAGAGTATTTTTTGTTCATTGATATTGCCCAGGAAAATCAAAATATGCATGACTAATTTCATTAAAACCCATCAGTTAGTTTTATATATATATATATATATATATAGAAAAATTGATCTTGACCTTTGACCTTCACCTTGACCTTCATGATATGTTTCTCAAGATGTGTTATTTTTCTTTTCATTTAAGGTGCAACTATCTCACCAAATTTTGTGAAGCTTGCATGAAAAGTTAAGAAATTAGCATATTGACCTTATATTTGACCTTGACCTTTCATATGGAATTGAATAGTTTCTTGTATGACCTTGGCCTAGGTATTCCGAATATTCATGGTAAGCTTATTGAGAATCTAACAGTTATTATAAGAAATATTAGTACAAAAGTTATTTTGACCTTTGACCTTGACCTTTGACCTTACCCTTTAGAATATTTATTTCAAATTGGGTCAATAAGATATCGAGTGTACTAGTAACTTGTATAATGAAAATGGAGAAATTTGAGTAAAAACTAAAACACATGAAATATTGACCTTATTTTTAACCTTGACCTTTGACCTTAACCGTTTATTTAAATTGAATATTTCTTTTTGACCGACCTTCGCATTGACCAAATGTATATACCTATGAAATTTGGTGAAAATCTATCGAACGGTCTAGGAGGAGTTACCGGACGGACGACGGACGACGCACGACGACGACGGACGACGGACGACGCACGACGACGACGGACGACGATGGACAAGCTGAATTGTGGTGCACAGTATACGGGCGGGACCTGCGTGTGTGATACCACTCTGCTTTGCAGAGTTGATAATCTATATTAATGCCTTTAGGTTATCATTGGTTGAATATTACATTGGTTGACTATTACATTGGTTGACTATTACACTGGTTGACTATTACACTGGTTGACTATTACATTGGTTGACTATTACATTGGTTGACTATTACACTGGTTGACTATTACACTGGTTGACTATTACATTGGTTGACTATTACACTGGTTGACTATTACAATGGTTGACTATTACATTGGTTGACTATTACATTGGTTGACTATTACATTGGTTGACTATTACATTGGTTGACTATTACATTGGTTGACTAATACACTGGTTGACTATTACACTGGTTGACTATTACATTGGTTGTCTATTACACTGGTTGACTATTACACTGGTTGACTATTACACTGGTTAACTATTACATTGGTTGACTATTATATTGGTTGACTATTACATTGGTTGACTCTTACACTGGTTGACTAGTACACTGGTTGACTATTACATTGGTTGACTATTACACTGGTTGACTATTACACTGGTTAACTATTACATTGGTTGACTATTACATTGGTTGACTATTACATTGGTTGACTCTTACACTGGTTGACTAGTACACTGGTTGACTATTACATTGGTTGACTATTACACTGGTTGACTATTACATTGGTTGACTATTACATTGGGTGACTATTACATTGGTTGACTATTACATTGGTTGACTATTACACTGGTTTACTATTACATTGGTTGACTATTACATTGGTTGACTATTACACTGGTTAAGTATTACACTGGTTGACTATTACATTGGTTGACTATTATACTGGTTGACTATTACACTGGTTGACCATTACACTGGTTGACTATTACATTGGTTGACAATTACATTGGTTGACTGACATTGCTGTATTGCTGACATCATAAGTATCTAGTACATTAACTCGTTGAGGATTATTCTGCATTTTGACAGTTTATTCTTGCTATCATTAGACGAAATGATACAGCCAAGGACGGATCTGTGGGAATTATAAGGGTCAAGACTATCTCTGACTTCCATAATTATGTCCTTCCTAATCTTAATAAAATCGTCTAAAAATAGCCAGAACACAGAAAATAAACGTCTAATCGTATCTTGAAAGGGTTAAGGGGAAATTTTAATACACTTTGAAGGAGGGTTGAGGAATCACTGTAGATTTTTGTTTTTCTGTCGAGTAATTGATAAATAATGCTTCTGTCAATATATATTACTAAGACCATTTAGCTAACGATCGTGATAGTATCCTCTCCACAGCTATTATACAGCCTCGCTAACATTGTCAATTGTAATATGTTTCTACCCATTCTGGTGTCGATTTTTCAAGGCGACCGAGAGCGAGCCTGCAAGGTAGGAGAAATTGGCCTTCGATCAGGACATTTTTCTGCCGAAGTAATACAAATTTAGCTTGAAAGGAGTCTGGGGGGGTGGCTATTAAACTTGAAGAGGGTCTGGGGAGTCAGTGGGGGGTTCTCATATTTATTTATGTATTTATTTATTTATTTATTTATTGTTTGCTTAAGGGAAAATTTACTATCAAATAACTCAAATGTGGCAAAAACAACAATCAAAACTAAAAATAATAACTAATAATAATAATAATCATTATTATTATTATTATTGTTATTATTATTATTAGTATTAGTATTATTAGTATTATTAGTATTATTGTTATTATTATTATTATTATTATTATTATTATTATTATTGTTATTATTATTATTATTATTATTATTAGTAGTAGTAGTAGTAGTATGATGATGATACTAAAACACCACGATTCCCTCCTACAGCATCCCCTCCACAGATATTGCACATTATATTGGATATTACTAAACCGTAACCGGAGTAGTTATGCGCTATTGTAAATGGAGAAGTAAAGTAAATGGTGTTATTATCAGGATCGGTTATTGTATATTGGAAATTGAGACGTGTGATATTATGAAAAGCGATATTATATTGGGCGAGTGTAGCTGTTAAGGGAGGTCACCTGCTTTTTTTGATCTTTCTCTACTTTTCTCTCTTTCTCTGGCTTGTATCCATTCGTCCCCATTCAGCCTACTGTTTTAAGATGTTTATCCCCATCCAGATGTCGATTTCTTCCTGGCGAGCGATAGCAAGCCACCATTACATGGAGAAATTCGGCTTCGCCGGAGACATTTTTCTATCGAAAAATGTAAAACTTTAGCTTGCTGTCAAAGCAAGAATATATATATGGAGGCTCGCTGCCGCTCGCCAGGAAAATATTGACACCTGGATGGAAGTAAGCGTCTTAAAACAGCAGGCTGAATGGGGTCGAATGGATACAAGCCAGAGAAAGAGAGAAAAGTAGATACAAAAAAGCGGGTCGGTCCCCTTAACCTCGAGACCCTAGAGTAACCTCCGCCATATTGGTACCACTGGAATCAATTTGTACTGAAATCTCTACTTTGAGCTGCTTGACTGATGGTTCTGTGTGGTATATTGTGATGTGTTCATATTAACAACTGTAAGATGCTATTCTAATAAAGTATCATCAACCAATCAGCTCGGAGTAGATTTCTATATTTCAAAGACAAAAATTGCAATCTTCCCAAGCTATTAATTAATAATCGTGTTTAACATCAATCACCTCCAAGTGAAATTTATGAAAGCATTTGATCCTCCCAGTTAACCTAGGCCAAGCTAAGTTAGGTTTGTCCTTTTGCGGCTGCTTTGGAGTGTGGCCATTTTGACTTGAAGCCACATTGAAAGAGTCCCTTGGCTGATATTAAGCCTCAGGAATAGGCCCCAGGATGATATTCTTGTGATCATTAATCTTATAGTCGATGGCTCAGGGACCTGATCTTTGGAAACCATCTTGATAGTGGATATATAAAATCGATCCTCAATAATATATGAATAAATATAAGATATAAATCGCTAAAGCCATTTATATGACTCTGCAAAACAATTTTCTGAACCCCTTCAGCACGATGACGTAATACACCAATGAATATTCCGATGTGGTCGTTGCTCCTGAGCCAAGGGCCATATAACACCATCTGGCAGAAGTGGAGTCATATTGTTTGGACAGACAGAACATATGTTGTCTTTGAGGGCATGTATATCTTCTCTCACTTTGTACTCAACTTTAGCCTTTTATGGCACAGATTATGACGCATTCTGACAGCTTATTTTGGCTATTACCAGACGATTATATTCAAATAAGGAGATGCATATGATAGTCAGAGGGTTAACCTAGATCATTGTTATCCTTTTAATTTCCACAGATCATGCCTTAGCTGCATGAAATCGTCTAATGATAGCTCGAATTCACTGTCAAAATGCGTCATAATCCTCAAGGGGTTAACACCTCTGCGTACACAAACACAGAAATCTCACCAAGTACTGACTCTCAATTATTTGTTTATCTATTTATCTTTGCATTTCATTCTCTCGTTCACTATCTCTCACCCTCTCACTGTGTTCTTATTTCTGAATATCTTGCTGTATCTAAAGCTTCCTCTCTCTGAATATCTTACTGTATCTGAAACTTCTTACTATCCCTGAATATCTTGCTATCCTATTTCTGACACATTTCTCCACCCGTACATGCTGACTAGCTCTCTCTCTCGCTCTCGCTCTCCTCTCTCTCTCTCTCTCTCTCTCTCTCTCTCTCTCTCTCTCTCTCTCTCTCTCTCTCTCTCGCTCGCTCTCTCTCTCTCTCTCTCTCTCTCCTCTCTCTCTCTCTGGCATCAAAGGGGTTAGGTTTGGCTGGGCGTCAGAATCAGTCAGAGGAAGGACAGTTCGTGAGCTGCATTACCAACACCAAACACTCTCCATTTATCACCTAGTCCCCGCCTCGCACACTATCGCAAACTCTCGGTGTCTCGCTCTCGGTCTCTAGCTATCTCTCCTGTTATCACACTATCTCGTAATCTCTCAGCGTCTCGCTCTCAGTCTCTAGCTATCTCTCCGGTTATCACACTATCTCGTAATCTCTCAGTGTCTCGCTCTCAGTTTCCAGCTATCTCTCCGTTTATCACACTATATCGTAATCTCTCAGTGTCTCGATTTCAATATCTCCTTGTCTCGCTCTCAATCTCTCCGTGTCTGGCTCTCAATCTCTCCGTTTCTCGCTCTCAATCTCAAGGTATCTCTCTGTGTCTCGCACTCAATCTCTCAGTGTCTCGCTCTCAATCTCTTCGTGTCTTGATTTCAATCTCGAGCTATCTCGCCATTTATCACCAAGCTCCCTTCTCACACTATATCGTGATCTCTCATTGTCTCGCTTTCAATCTCTAGCTGTCTCTTTATTTATCACCTATCTCCCTTCTCACACCCTCCTTCCTTCTTACTCCCTATCGTAATCTGTCATTGTCTCTTTCTCAATCTCTAGTTATCTATCCATTTATCACACTATCTCGTAATCTCTCCGTGTCTTGCTCTTAATCTCTTCGTCTCTTGCTCTCAGTCTCTCCTTTCTATGTATCACCTAGCTCCCTTTTCACACTATCTCACAATCTCTCAGTTTCTATCTCTCAGTCTCTAGCTATTTCTTATCTCAGATTTTATACATCTCTGTATATGTCTCAATCTGTTAAGCTTTCCAAAATCGCTAGTCAGTCTCTCTATATGATAATTATGATATCCAAGTTTAATATCTAATTATCTCTTAAATGTTCATAATTTCTCAGTGTCTCTCTCATTGAAACTCCTTTCTCAGTCACTATCACTCATCTTGTCGCTCTATCTCTATCTCCCGTTAATATAAAGCCGCTAAGCAATCTCTCAAGCTTTCTGATAACCAATCCTTAATCTCCAAGTATCTCGCTATCTCCTCACTTCTCGTCAACTCTAAATCTGTATATCTCATATAAATGTCATTCTCAATGTCTCACCATCTCTCATCTCGTTATCTCTCAATCTCCCTCATATCTCCTTTTCTCAATCTCTCAACTCACTGTATCAATCTTTCCATCTATCTCATCTCAATCTCTCATATTTTCATTCCTCAATCTCTGTCATCTCTCAATCTCTTTCAGCTATCCAATTATCACTCAATCTCTGTCATCTCGCCATCTCTCTCAATCTCTATCTCTCAATCTCTCATATACCATCTCTCATCTATCCATCTCACCATCTTTCTCTTCTCTCAATCTCTCCCATCTCTCAATCTCTCTCCATCTCTCAATCTGCATAGTTTGAGCCTGTTGATCTCTCTCCGGCATCAAAGATTACAAAGTTTTTCCTGAGCGTCAGAATGAGACTAAGTTACGAGGGCTTAAGGGGAGATTTTCACTTAAAGGGTTATATATATATATATATATATATATATATATATATGTTGGTAAAGCCAGGTAATAAATTTTCTTTAATACATACGAGGTTGAAAGAAATGGCAATTTCTGCGTTGGAAATTTTATTATTCAAAGTCTTCAGGTCTCTGATGAGTTTTCGCTGGGTGGCAGGAAGTAGATGAAGGAGATGACCAAAGTTCATGGTGGTACAGGGTTACATTAAAGTACATGAAGATACAGGATATACGACACGTTTCACTGGACAACCAGCATTATCACGTCGGTTAACTCTCCACCTTCAGGCTGGAGCCATCAAAGACCACTATCTCACCCCTAACCACCCTCACCTCACACGCAACGAGTTAGAGAAACACACCATCATACTCGATAAAGAAAGTGACCCAAGGAGATTACCTATACTCGAAGCTTTATATATCCAAGCCTTACATCCCAACATCAACAACCAAACTCTGGACCTTCATCCTTCCTTCTGCCAAAAGGCACTACCCTACAGGACCTAACACCCCTCCTCGCCCCCCGGTGCCCTTGATGCAGCCCCCCGCGCTACCTCCTTCAGCTTCGTCTTCTGCAGGCGCCACACAACTTAGGCCACGCCCCTCGACACGCAGCCAATCAGCTTCGACCCCACCTATCGACCACCATCCCGCATCCAGTGCGCATGCGTGAAGCGGTTACCCCCTTTCTCTCTCCTAGTTTAGCCTTCCACCAATCACAGACTTTTGCCCCCTGTTTTCCGCCTCCTCTGATCCTCCACCCTCTATATATACCCTTCCTGTTTACCTTTTATATCTTTCCTTCCTTACTTGATAATGCTGGTTGTCCAGTGAAACGCGTCGTATATCCTGTATCTTCATGTACTTTAATGTAACCCTGTACCACCATGAACTTTGCTCATCTCCTTCATCTACTTCCTGCCACCCAGCGAAAACTCATCAGAGACCTGGAAACTTTGAATAATAAAATTTCCAACGCAGAAATTGCCATTTCTTTCAACCTCGTATGTATTAAAGAAAATATATATATATATATATATATATATATATATATATATATATATATATATATATATATATATATTATCCCCTTCTCCCTAATGTTTAGCCCCATTAGTTTCGACATTTTTATATGTTCGCCCCATCAGTTTTCCTATTATAAGACCTTTCGCCCTATTTCTGTCAATTTTAAGACCTTTTGCCCTATGTCTGTCAATGTTAAGACCTTTCGTGTCATTTAGGTATCGGTTTCTATCCCTGGCGAGCGATAGCGAGCCTGTAATTTAGGAGGAAGAAAAGTCCCTCTTATGCCCCTTTCCCACTGGTAAGACAAGTCACGATTTTCGTCGCCGAAACCAATAAATTGGCACATTTGTGACATGTCTCAACACCTTTCATGAAAAATCTCATGAAAAAAAGGCCTCGCAAGGGCCCTCGCGGGTCGTTGCATAATGTTCGCACAGTTCAAAATTTTGGACGAGGACTCACGATGATTGGTTACCCTCGCAAGCATCGTCGAACATCGCCGAAGGGTTTCTGTGATCATCTGCGACATCGCCGTGACATCGCGGAGTTTGTCGCACGAAGAAAATCGTTGAAATGTTCCAAAACGTCGCACGACGGATCGCCGATGCTCTCGGATGTTCCGAGAACATCGACGATCATCGGCGATTTCCTAGTCAATTAGTCGTCAACGTACGCACGAGTACTCGCAGAGAGTATACCCGCCAGGGGTATGCTCCGCACGAAGCATGCGAAGGGCCTTGCGACGTCGCGGAATGCTCAAGACACACCTGCTGAGGCCAAAGAGCAACTTCGGAGAGGTGGGTAAAACAAAATGATTAGGCCTATAGTGAGATATCTTTCACCTACGGTGAAATTTCACATATTGTTATTTTTGTTGTTGTTGTTGATGAAATCTTATAGAATAACCTTTCCTCTTGCCGTTCATGAAAACAAAACAATATAAAAAACAAATATTATGGGTGAAAACAGACAGAGTTAATATTTTGCTGCGGAATGGATTCTATAAGAGCGAAAAACTATCATAAGAACATAAGAACATAAGAAAATGGGAGTCTGCAGAAAGCCGATTGGCCTAAGCAAGGCAGATCCCTGTCCCACACAACCCCAATTCAATTACAAAGCCCAATTATAGGCTTCACACTCTAATACCCTGAGGATCATCTTACCAAAACGGTTAGAGATTAACGCAGGATTATGGAGGTCTGGAGAGCGCTGATTGGCCCAACCCGGCTGATCCCCCTTCACACCCAACCCTTCTCGTCCATATGCTTATCCAATTTTATCTTAAAGCTCCCTACAGTTTTAGATCCCACTATAGCACTTGGTAGTCCATTCCACCCATCTACAACTCTGTTACCAAACCAATACTTGCCTATATCTTTTCTGAAACGAAATTTATCTAATTTGAAACCATTGGTACGAGTTCTTTCGCTATCACTGAGCTTTAGTACATTTGCCATGTCCCCTTTGTTAATCCCACTAACCCACTTGAACACCTCTATCATATCCCCTCTAACTCTGCGTCTCTCTAACGAATGTAAACCTAATTTCTTCAACCTTTCTTCATACGAAAGATTTCTAATATTATGGATCATTTTTGTCATTCTACGCTGTACTCTCTCCAATGAATCTATGTCCATTCTGTAATAAGGACATAATAAATCTATCGTTATAGATTTATTTCTATAAAATCCAATAATGATGATAGAATAATCTAAACATCGCCATCATGTTCAGCGGACATATATATATATTTTTGTTTTGAGAGTAAGTTAAATTTGTACATTTTTCGATAGAAACATTTCTCCGGCGAAGCCGGATTTCTCGATACAATGCTGGCTCCCTATCGCTCGCCAGGAAGAAATCGACACCTGCATGGGGATAAACGTCTTAAAAAAGTAGGCTGAACGGGGCCGAACGGATACAAGGCAAAGAGAGAGGGAGAGAAATAGAAACAAAAATAAAAAAACGAGGAGAGGGAGAGAAAGAGAAAACAACAAACAGCAGGTGGGCTCAATGTTTGCGTTAAGGCTTAACAATTGAGCCCACCTCGCTTGTACTAGTTTACTCTTTCTCTCTCTCTCTCCTCGTTTTTTTTGTTTTCTATTTCTCTCCCTTTCTCTTTGCCTTGTATCCGTTCGGCCCCGTTCAGCCTACTGTTTTAAGACGTTTACCCCCATCCAGGTTTCAATATTTTCCTGGTGAGCGGTAGCGAGCCAACATATATATTTTTGTTTTGAGAGCAAGCTAAATTTGTACATTATTTGATAGAAAAATGTCTCCGGCGAAGCATTGCCAACCTCCGTATTAAGGGGAGATGGTTCGTTTTTCGGGTCCCCTTTCTTCCTCATGGTTAACCCCATTAGTTTTCATATTTTATGACGTTCGGCCCATTAGTTTGGCATGATATGCTAATTCCACTCTGCAATTAGCACATTCACATTACATTTACTCAGCTGCGCACACCTCGCCGAGCTCGCCGAGTATGTGCGATGCCAACGCCGATGATCGACGATGAATCGCAAGAATTTGTGCCTTAAAAAAATACTCTTATCACCTCGCCGAAGTAAACGCCGAACCATCGCTTGGATCGCGAGCTCGAGTATGTGCGATGCCAACGCCGATGATCGACGATGAATCGCAAGAATTTGTGCCTTAAAAAAATACTCTTATCACCTCGCCGAAGTAAACGCCGAACCATCGCTTGGATCGCTGAAGACGTCGCAGAACATACGGCGAGTATTCTTTCATCCTCGTAGGATCTCGCAAGAGATTTTTGAAAATGTGACATGCCTCGCAGAGGTTCATCGGCGAAACATCGCTCACTTCCCAGATAACTTCGCCGATGTCGGCGATTGCGTCGTCGACATCGCGACATCTTCGCCCAGTATAATTTGTCATCTGTTTGTAACTGTCGAAATCGTGAAGGTCGCACGTATTCTTGCGAATTTGACAAAACGAAGGCATCGGCAACGAAAATCGTGACTTGTCTCACCAGTGGGAAAGGGGCATCATCTTAGAAGTAGCTACTGTGGGTTGTGCATTTTCTACTCGTGTCACTTACATCACAGACATATAATTAGAATAAATGGTAAATCTTGAAATTACAATGAAATGGTAAATCCTAAAATTATAATGAAATGGTAAATCCTAAAATTATAATTTTAAAGTGATCAATCCTGAAATGTGATCAATGCCCCAACCAAGGCTAGGCATGCGGCCCAGTCCAAGTTGTCCATATTGTGGGCGTCGGGGATTACTAACACTATCTGGTCCGACCTCTTGGTGGTTATTAGGATAGTTGGTTTATAGAGAATTTGGCTTGTTTTTGCTATTTTCTTCCCCGGGCTAACAAAAACGCCTTCCCACACTTACTTTGAGTTATTATATAATGCCCAACCAAGCTAAATTTGTACCTTCTTCGGTGGGTAAAAATCCCGGCCGAAGGCCGATTTCTTCTAAGTTTTCAGGCTCGCTATGGTTCGCCTAGAGAAAATTCGACACCTGAATTGGGTGAAACGTCTTCTAATCGCCAAAATATTTGGGTGAAACGTCTAAATATCTCCAAATTAATGGAGTGGAACATGGGAGATACAAAAATCCCCCCAACCCCCTCCCCTCCCCCTCCTTGGACCAATTAATCTCCTTGGTGTCGGTTCCAGCTTACCTTTATGTGGCTGTAGGGGAGCTCAGACCACAGGGTAATTGGTGGGCAGTCTTATTGCTGTCACCTGTACAAGCGAGGGGGGGATCGGAGAGAGAGAGAGAGAGAGAGGTTGGTTGGTTGGTTGGTTACCGGAAGAGAGAGTGGGAGATATTTGTTTTGGACCTTCCCTGTTTCGCTCTATTAATTTGGAGAATCTAAACCATTTAACCCTATTGGTTTGGCTATGATAAGACGCTTCATTCCACTCACATGTCGATGTTTTATTGGGCGAGCAATAGCGAGCCTGAAACCGGGCTGAATATCTACCGAAACAAATATACAAACTTAGTTTGAAAGGGGTCAGGGTGGCCATATTGTAGTTTGAAGGAAGTATGGGAAGGTGTTTTTGTTAGCCTAGTGGACAGACTAAAATATATTGTTCGAAGAGGTAAAAGCAAGCAGCATGTTCAATAATAATTAAACAAATTACCATGATAACCCGCAAGAAGTCGGACCAGCTAGTGTTAGAGCATCGAACATCAACATATGTGTTTCTCCAATCCCGGAAATAGTATCGGATGTTCGCCTCTAATGTATTGTTAAGGGGAGATGAGTCGTTTTTATGGTCCCTCTTCTTCCTTTAGCCCCATTAGTTTTCAGATTTAATTATGTTTGCTCCATTAATTTGTCGATTTTAAAACCTTTCATCCTATTTCTATATCAATATCAAGATAGTTCATGCCATTTCGGTGTCGATATTTTTCTGGCGAGCGATAGCGAGCCTGCAATTTTAAGCGAAATCGGCCTTCGGCCGGGACATTGTTCTAGGTTTGATGAATGTCTATGGAGGAAACTATAAATACAATATAAAGATACATCAATGAACAAATAATATTACGCCCATCCCCTCTTAAACGGATCTCTAACACTAACTGACATGATATAGAATGGATTATTAGCTCAATTGTTATCCATGTCAGTTTGTGTCAGAGGCAGTGGATGGCCCTTCAGAATAAACAGGCCATATTGTTGTTTCTGTCCGATGATTGGCATTATTCCATGTTGTGTAGAATAATTCACCAGGGTGTATTATTTTATAATGGGTGATCATGGAATATGGTTGATTGTATATATATATATATATATATATATATATATATATATATATATATATATATATATATATATATATATATATATATATATATATATATATAGTATATATATATATTATTATATATATATTATTTATTATGTTCCTTCCAACAACCAACCATACTCCTAAAATCGATTAATGAAATTTACAAACACATGTGGCAGTCCGTGGACTCGAACCCAGGATGTTCACACCGAAAATCAACACCTTATACATCACACCACGAAGACAGTTAAAGGTTGGTGGACACTGCCTACGATTTATTATGCATCTTCGAATCCTGCATATCAATTTAAGCATGTACACACATCCCAACTGCAACTCACGTAGGCTATGCATATGTGAATGGAAAGAGCAATTAATGGGGCCTTAACCACTTAGGGAAGTCCTCTCGATAAATTACTCCTGAACCAATATCAATTATTATGTTCCTTCCAACAACCAACCATACTCCTAAAATCGATTAATGAAATTTACAAACACATGTGGCAGTCCGTGGACTCGAACCCAGGATGCTCACACCGAAAATCAACACCTTATACATCGCACCACGAAGACAGTTAAAGGTTGGTGGACACTGCATACGATTTATTATATAATATTATTATATAATATTAATATAATATTATATAATATTAATATTATATATATATATATATATATATATATATATATATATATATATATATATATATATATATATATGTTAGTATAGCCAGGTAATAGATTCTCTTTTAAACAGACGAGGTTAAAGGCAATAGCAGTTTCAGCATTCAGGATTTTATTGTTACAGCTTTCAATAGTTCTAACAATTTTCCCCTGGGGTTCAGAGATGAGGTACAACAGGTTAGCAAATTTCATGGTGGATCCAACGTTTCACAAGTAAACATCTTGCATCTTCAGGGAAAGGAGAGGTAATGATTAGAATAAGGACAAAACAACATATTTATACAAAATTCGAGGATCAAGAATAGGGAGGTGGGCGGAGCTATTGGGTGTGGGGTGGCTGTTCATTGGTGGAAGGCAGTCTATTCGCGAGACGGGCACTAAATCTTATTGGTGGTTGGTTGTTGGCTGTGGGTGGCTGTGATTGGTTGGTGTTGTCAGTTGTGTGCTGAGCGCGGAAAGGTAAGGGAGGGAGGCACAGGGCGAGAGGAAGGGGGGCAGTATGCCTGTAGCGCTTGCCTGAAGGAAGAATTTGTAGGTCTTGTGTTTGGTTGTTGATGCTGGGGTTGAGTGTTTGGATGTATAGAGCTTCTAAAATAGCTAGTCTTCTGGGGTCTGATTCTTTGTCGAGTATGGTGGTTTGTTTGTTTAGGACGGCGCGAGTTAGGGCAAGATGGTGGGGGGCTTGATAGTGATCTTTTATAGCGCCAGATTGAAGGTGGAGGGTTAGTCGACGGGAAAGGCGAGTCTGTGTCATTCCAACATATGATAGGGGTCCACAGTCCCCAGAGGTGCAAATATGCTGGTATATCACATGATCGTCTTTCGGTTGGTTGGTGGAAATGGGGCGGTTACGGAGGACAAGGTTGGAGGTCTTAGGAGATTTGTAGTAAATAATGAGTTTTATTTTATTGTCAGGGTTGGTGGGGAGGACGTTTTTGTGAATTATTTCTTTCATAATGGATTCGTCTGTTGTGTGGTCGGAAGATATGTAGTTTCTGTAGAAAAATGTAATGTCATTGGCCGGGTTGGTGCTAGGTGGGTCTTGTTTGTACCATTTTTCTAGGTGGTGGTTGATGGCATAGGTGACGTCAGTGTTGGAATACCCATTGTTGACTAGGACCTGAGTGAGCCTTTCCAGTTCATTGTGTGTGTCATTCCAGGTGGTGCAATGGGTGAGGGCTCTCCTGACATAGGCGGCGATGGTGGACTGATGGTATCGTTTAGGGCATTCACTTTCCCCATTATGACATTGGCCATTGTTAGTAGGTTTGGTGTACACTGTAGTTTTGAAGCCGTGGTCGTGGAGGGAGACAAGGAGGTCGAGGAAGGGTAGATGTCCATCGGTGGTTTCTTCGTATGTGAAGTTGAGTCCGGAGGCGGCCATGAAGCGCTGCTGGAGGTCCCTGAGTTCGCCCAGGTCCTTCACCCGCACGAAGATATCATCGATGTACCTGCAGTAGACAGTGGGCCGGTGGGCAGCCAGGAGTTCCTCTTCGATAGTTCCCATGAAGAAATTGGCGAACAGGACCCCCAGGGGTCTTCCCATCGCTACACCGTCGATATGTTTACCAACGTGCCCATTGACAAGACCATAGATTTTATCCTACGTCGAGTTTACCACTGCCCTAATACGCCCCCCCTGGACATCCCGGAGAAGGCCCTGAAGACGCTCTTGGAACTATGTACCAAGGAGTCCCCTTTCCTCTGCCCCCGCGGGAATATGTACCAGCAAATCGACGGTGTAGCGAAGGGAAGCCCCCTGGGGGTCCTGTTCGCCAATTTCTTCATGGGATCTATCGAAGAGGAACTCCTGGCTGCCCAACGGCCCACTGTCTACTGCGGGTTGGCCCAACCCCGAAAAGGGTTGAAATAGGGGAGCTATCCCCCCGTCATAGGCGGCTTTCTAGGGCCTTTCCTAGCTGATGCTGAGAGGATTGGGTTCTAGTCATGTGGTGATGGGATGGTCTATCAGAGTGAAAACTGAGCAATCTCTGCCATACCCATAGCTTTCTCTGACTGTTCCTTTTACTTATATATTTTCTAGATCTCAAGTGACGGCGTCTCTAACGTGGATTGACCTCCCAATCTACCAAGATTGGAAGCCAAAGCGTCACATTTTTCCCTTGCCCCTCAACTTTCTTCATAATTGCTGAGGGACACAGGGCCCTGGGTGGGGCTATGGTTTCCCGGGCATTTCCGCACCCTCCTCAGCTCCCCGCCATGGAGTGGCTTCGGTCACCCAGGCTTTATTGTGGTCGGCGGGGAGGGTTCTGTGGGGGCGCTTGGTTATGGCCTTGGCCTTGCTCGGGGCCTTGGGGCTGTTCGGCCAGGCAGCTTGGGGAACAACAACAACAACAACAACAACCACCACCTAGAAAAATGGTACAAACAAGACCCCCCTAGCACCAACCCGGCCAATGACATTACATTTTTCTACAGAAACTACATATCTTCCGACCACACAACAGACGAATCCATTATGAAAGAAATAATTCACAAAACCGTCCTCCCCACCAACCCTGACAATAAAATAAAACTCATTATTTACTACAAATCTCCTTAGATCTCCAACCTTGTCCTCCGTAACCGCCACATTTCCACCAACCAACCGAAAGACGATCATGTGATATACCAGCATATTTGCACCTCTGGGGACTGTGGACCCCTATCCTAGGTTGGAATGACACAGACTCGCCTTTCCCGTCGACTAACCCTCCACCTTCAATCTGGCGCTATAAAAGATCACTATCAAGCCCCCCACCATCTTGCCCTAACTCGCGCCGACCTCGACAAACAAACCACCATACTCGACAAAGAATCAGACCCCAGAAGACTAGCTATTTTAGAAGCTCTATACATCCAAACACTCAACCCCAGCATCAACAACCAAACACAAGACCTTCAAATTCTTCCTTCAGGCAAGCGCTACAGGCATACTGCCCCCCTTCCTCTCGCCCTGTGCCCCCCTCCCTTACCTTTCCGCACTCAGCACACAACTGACAACACCAACCAATCACAGCCACCCACAGCCAACAACCAACCACCGATAAGATTTAGTGCCCGTCACGCGAATAGACTGCCTTCCACCAATGAACAGCCACCCCACACCCAGTAGCTCCGCCAACCTCCCTATTCTTGATCCTCGAATTTTGTATAAATATGTTGTTTTGTCCTTATTCTAATCATTACCTCTCCTTTCCCTGAAGATGCAAGATGTTTACTTGTGAAACGTTGGATCCACCATGAATTTTGCTAACCTGTTGTACCTCATCTCTGAACCCCAGAGGAAAATTGTTAGAACTATTGAAAGCTGTAACAATAAAATCCTGAATGCTGAAACTGCTATTGCCTTTAATCTCGTCTGTTTAAAAGAGAATATATATATATATATATATATATATATATATATATATATATATATATATATATACTGTATATAGATAGATAGATAGATAGATAGAGAGAGAGAGAGAGATAAGGATTTTTCATTAGCGAAACCAGTATATATATATTTATGTATCTGTCTAATTGAAGAAGTGAAGAGAAGATGTACAATAAATGTAAACTATACAGTAGAACAATAATTGAATGGGAATGGCAGACGAATAAGGGAAAATGGGAGTTTGAAAGTAAACAGTAGGAGAGGAGTGGCATAAGTGTATCAAGGGGGGTTCTGGCCCCCCATACCCCTCATGTTTAGTTTTAAGATGTTAAGACATCTGCCCATTATTGGTGTTTTTAAGACAATACGTGTCGTTTAAGATTCAATTTCCTCCTGACGAGCAATAGCAAAGCTGCAATTTAAGAGGGTTTTTTACGACCGAAAAATGTACACATCTATCTCAAAGGGGGATTTGCTAGGGATTTTTTTTTTTTTTTTTTTTTTTTTTTTTTAAAGCTTGAGTCTAGGGAGGAATCCTAAACACAATATGTTTAAATAAATAAATAAATAAATAAATATCTAAAAATCTCCCCACCCATACAATCTATCTATTGCCAGACGTCATGATCCCCGAAGGGGTGACCACGAATTAATCACCCCCATGCACCTCTGTCCCCAGTCAGTCGACGCCCCACCTCCAATCCAACACCACTTTCGCGCATTTACTTCTTAACTCCATCCTTCCACATCTTTCGGTCTAAATCCCTCTCTGTCCTTCCACTTCACTCTCGTATACTCTCTTAGTCATTCTCTCGCTTCCCATACGTTCCACATGGCCAAACGATTTCAAGTTGTTGATTGTCACATTTTCCAGCACATCTACATCCACACCACATCGCTCTCGAACTTCATAGTCACATTCATTCGTCTATCTAGAACAATAAGGAAAGAAAAAGGACATAATATACCAGCAAAAGAAAGAAAGAAACTAATGAGACATAATTGGCAAGCCAAGCATAAAAGAAGAACAAAGTAACAACAACTGATAAAGCAGATAAAAGAGAGAAAGGGGAAAGGCGAAAATACCCTGGTGTGAGAAGGAAAATAATGCAGGGATGATGGAGAGAAATGGAGGGATTCGTGAAAGGTGAAGAATGGAGAATGGGTAATGAGAGTGTTTGTGTATGAGAGAGAGAGAGAGAGAGAGTGAGAGTTTGCGAGTGAGTGAGTGAGTGTGTGTGTTTTTTTTTTGTTTTTTTTTGCTTTTTGTTGTATGTGGATGAGGGAGACAACAGACAAAACTGCCTGTGACGAGTGCCTCGCTCAGAGTTGAAAGAGTGATCGGGCCAAAATCAAGGAATGTTCGAGCCAAAATGTCTGGACACACAGAGTTTGAAGTGTGTGTGTATGTGTGTGTGCCAGAGGGGTGGGGTTGGGGGGGGGGGGGCTGTATATCAACCAATAAAGTAATGGAAAGGTATTGTACAGAGAAATAGGAGGAAATGTAACATATTAAAATGATTAAGTTGTGAAGAGTTTAAATACGTATCATCGTCTTGTATTGTCCGAGTATTGTGATACTTGACCTCATTATGTGATAATTAACATATTTTGCTGAAAAAAACGAGAATTCCATTGCATTAGCCGAAGATTATGTAATCGCCAAAGTGTTCAGTGCCTGTATGCATATATTTGTGTTTGTTTGCAAACAACATATATAAAAGCACAAAATTAACATCAGCAAGTTGTCTTACGCTTGTCTTACGATTCAGTGTTATTTCGGCTATCATTTGACAATTTTAGTTAGCTTTGAAAGAAGATGTTGGAATCCAAGGAACACTATGTAATCCTCTGACATCGTAAGGGCGGGCCTTCCTAAGCTATTCAGTGTCGTCCAGTGCTAGCCATAACATAAGGTCCTACTCCACTACCACCCCTTTCAGTGTCGTCCAGTGCTAGCCATAACATAAGGCCCTACTCCACTACCACCCCTTTCAGTGTCGTCCAGTGCTAGCCATAACATAAGGCCCTACTCCACTACCACCCCTTTCAGTGTCGTCCAGTGCTAGCCATAACATAAGGCCCTACTCCACTACCACCCCTTTCAGTTTCCAGGCAGCCATCGTCGTCATACGTGCTGAAAATAGTTATGCCGATATTTTTGTTTTTTTACAACAAATATGCAAACAGCGAAGGTAATTAAGGATAGGATTTTAGTTTGTTCCCTAGACCTCCATCAAGCTTAGAAACACCCACTAGATCCCCCTTCAAGATATATTTGTATATTTTTCGGTAGAAAAATGTCCCGGTCGAAGGCCGGTTCCTCTTAAATTACAGGCTTGCTATCACTCACCAGGAAAATGTGTTCACCGTAATGGCACGAAAGGTCTTAATATTGACAGTAATGGGGCGAAAGTTCTTAAAATCGACAAACTAATGGGGCGAACGTCTTAAAATCTCTAAAACAATGGAGCTAAACATGAGGGAGAAAGGGTTCCAGAAAAAAATCCCTAGAGAGGAAATCTCCCCTTAAAGTGACCCCAACCCCAGCCTGCCCTCTAAAACTCTCTCCTCCTATCAATACATTACACTACGAACACCTTACATACTACACTACCTGTTTTACCCCCCAAAAATGACAAATACACGACCAGCCTCGGAGTCCCCAGGGGGGGGTGAATCCCCTCATCCAACTGACCCCTGGCAACGACTCCCCCAAATGCCCTGGACCACTACCTTCTACTCTTACTATTAACTTCTGCAACATTCGTGGCCTCTCTCCTCTAACTTCCACTCTGTGGAACACCTCCTCTCCTCTGCCAACCCTGATCTTCTCTTTCTCACCGAGACAAAGTTGTCGGGACTACTGACAGCAAACCCTTCTCTGTATCCTTCTACTATCTCTATCCTCAGTTTCGAGCCAAATGTGGATGTTGCGTCTATGTACGCAACAATCTTGCTATCTCTCGTGTTCCCAACTTAGATTCTTCTGAATTCTCAACTCTCTGGCTAAAGCTTTCATGTCACTCTCAAACTAAATATTTCTGCACTGTTTATCTCTCCCCTATTTCTACTGACTATCCAAAATTATTTGATTATCAAACTTCTAAAGTGGAACACATTCTATACATTTCTCCTTCCACAGAAATCTCCATCTTAGGAGATTTCAACGTTCACCACCGCCAATGGCTCTCCTCTGTTTCCACTGACCAATCTGGTGAACAAGTCTTCATCTTTTCTATCCTAAGCGGCCTAGAGCAGTTAGTCCAGCAACCAACCCCTATCCTGGATCGCTTCGGAGATCGATCCAACATTCTAGACTTATTTCTAACCTCTAACCCTTCCTCTTATACTTTAAATCTTTACTCTCCTTTGGGCTCCTCCGACCATAAACTAATATCTGTCACCTGTCCTATCTCTCCGGTATGGCCACCCGATCCTCCCAACCGGCGGCGCTTTTGGCACTTTGGGGCTGCCGACTGGGAGGCTCTTCGGCAGTACTTCTTTGATTTCCCTTGGAATGACTTTTGCTTCCGTGGCCGGGGACCCTCGGAGAGTGTTGAACGCATTACCGAGATAATCCTTTCGGGCATGGAGGCATACATTCCATTTTCTTTCTCTCAGTCTAATGCAAACAAATCTTGGTTTACTCACGCTTGTTCTACTGCTGTCCGCAACAAGGAGAAAGCATTCAAACGGAACCTACGCCTTAAAACTCAAGAATCTCATTCTTCCTATGTGTCTGCCCGGAATCAAGCCAAATCTATTCTTCGACTTGCCAAGCACTCTTTCATCAATAATAAATGCACTGAACTATCCAAATCTAGCTCTTCCCAAGCTTTCTGGAATCTAGCCAAAAAAACTCTCCAAAAAAATTTCTTCCTCGTCTTTCCCTCCCGTTTTCCACTCTGAGTGATGGTTGTGCCAACCATCACTTTTTCCTCTGACAAAGCTGAACTCTTCGCTCAAACTTTTGCTAGAAACTCCCCCTTGGATGATTCCGGTGCTATTCCTCCCTCTCCACCCTCCTCTCCCCTACTTATGCCTAATATCCTAATCACTTCTAAAGATGTACTTTCTACCCTCTCTGGGCATAATACTAAGAAGGCATACGGTCCGGACGGTGTTTCTCCTGTTGTACTAAAAAACTGTGCTTCCATGCTGACTCCCTGCCTAGGCAAACTTTTTCGTCTCTGTCTCTCCTCTAAAGCCTTCCCTTCATGCTGGAAGTTTGCTCTCATTCAACCTGTCCCAAAGAAGTGTGACCGCCCTCAACCCTCCAACTATCGTCCAATTGCTCTCATCTCTTGTATCTCTAAAGTTTTTGAAACTATTCTTGCTTCCAAATTTCTTAAGCATTTCTCTTCCCATAATCTACTCTCAGATCGCCAGTATGGCTTCCTCAAGGGTCGATCTACTGGTGATTTTTGTTCATATCTTACTAACTCTTGGTTATCCAGCTTTCGGGACATCAGTGAGACCTTTTCTATTGCACTAGCCTTATCGAAGGCCTTCGATAGAGTCTGGCACAAATCTTTAATTCTAAACTACCCTCCTTCGGTTTCTATCCCTCCATCTGTGCCTTTCTCTCTAATTTCCTTTCCATAGCTGTTCCATAGCTGCGGTTGTGGACGGCCATCACTCACTTCCTCATTCTATCAACTCCGGTGTTCTTCAGGGCTCTGTCCTATCTCTTATTTTCTTTCTAATTTTCATAAATGATCTTCTCAACTGTACCTCCAGTCCCATCCATTCATACACAGACGGCTCTACCTTACACTACTCAATTAGTTTTCCTAAACGCCCCAGCGAGCAATCTCTCAAAGACAAACGTAATGAAGTCATAGAACACTTGACTTCTGATCTAACTACTATTTCTAATTGGGGCAGAGAAAACCTTGTTGCCTTTAATGCTTCCATACCCCAATTTTTCCATCTATCTACCCGTCCGGAACTCCCAGCGGACTCTCCCTTATTCTTCAACAATGCAAAAATCAATCCTTTATCATCTCTCAATATTCTTGGTGTCTCTTTTTCTTCTGCTCTCACTTGGAATGACCATATTACCAGTCTTGCTAAGGCAGCCTCCCAGAAGCTAGGTGTGCTTAACCGCCTCGAGGGGTTCTTTACTTCTGAACTGCTTCTTGCTCTGTACAGGGGAACGGTGCGTACTTGTATTGAGTATTGTTCACATGTGTGGGGAGGATCTTCTCACACCTCATTCCTAGACAAAGTGGAAAGGAAAGCCTTTCGTATCTTAACTCCCGTCTATTAACCAACTCTGCAATCTCTCTCTCGCTATTCTATCGCTACTATAATAATCAGTGACCTCATAGCTCTCCCAGTGTATACCACCTCCTCTACATAGGGCACATGGTACCCGTCTTGCAACACAATCCCACCCCTACTCTGTGCAACTCTCTAACCCAAGAGTGAAACGTACGTTACTCTCAGACGTTCTTCTATTCAACAGCTGAGCTCTGGAACTCTCTCCCAGAATCAGTTTTTCCTTCTTCCTATGGCTTAAATTGATTCAAACTCTGTGTGTCCAGGCATTTTGGCTCGAACGTCCATCGATATGGCCCTGTCACTCTTTCAACCTTGGGGGACGCACTCGCTACGGGCAGTTCTGCCTTTTGCCTCCCTCACTCACCTAAAACAAAAACAAAACAGAAGGTAATGCTATTGACCTACCACATGACCTGCGCGGTATGTGACCTCGGGAACACAACAATTATATAATGCTATTATGAAACGTGTTTCTCATTTCAGGAAGTTACCGACGATATTTTGCTATATTTTTGCATTACATTCGGAGAAATAATTTCAAAATAACGAACTATTTTTCTATGTTGACTGCGTCCATAAAAGTATGATACATTTTGCTATGTCACTCTAATTAATGTTATATATATGAGAGAGAGAGAGAGAGAGAGAGAGAGAGAGAGAGAGAGAGAGAGAGAGAGAGAGAGAGAGAGAGAGAGAGAGAGAGAGAGAGAGAGAGAAAGGCTGTGCAATCTTCAAATACAAGGTGTTTTGCACAATATTAATTATAGTAATAATGAGTAAATTTCCCGGGTGCCAAGATCAGGGAGAGGCCATTCCTCAAAGTTTATATTAGGGCGATCATTCTGGCCAGCGTAGGCAGGTTTTTAGCGGGGGGGGGGGGGGCTCTGAGGTATGCACGGAATTCCTGAGAGTTGGTGAGAATTTGGAATACGTTGGTGCACTCTGACCCCACTATGAGGTATATTGGTGGGGAAAGAGAGAGAGAGAGAGAGAGAGGATAAGAAATATATATACAGTATGTAGAGAGAGAGATATAGATTGACATACAGGTATATATACATAGATTGTGTATGTTGGGGAGATTGTAGACACAGGTCAAGCAGGGCAATACCCAGGGGAAGCCTCATAGGTGTGTGATAAAGGGTTGCTGGAACCCCTGTTTCAATTGTCTGGCCTCCCTCACTGTTTCCGTTTGTGTCTCACCTACGCACACCTATGCACACTAAACAAGCACACCACACCTTAATTTGGCTCGCTTACTCTTTCAGCTTTGGGGGAGACACTTGTTACAGGAAGCTTTGCCTTTTGTCTCCCTCGTATATATACAAAGATATACTGGCCACACAGACCTTACGATATCAGAAAAGTGTTCAAGAAATATAGAAAACCAAATAGTAAGGGAATGTCGAAGAGAAGGAGAGAGAGAGAGAGATGGAGAGGTCCTTCTTCATAACTGAATTTGGAGAGCTTTTTGTGAGTACTATTTTGAACAAAGAAAACACAATAATTATCCCGAGTTTGGAGTGGTAGCGGTGTATATCTTATTTATATCCATTTCATTCATCAAAGAAACAAATAATTTAAACTTAAGACTTATGGATATGGCTGTGTACGTATGTGTGTCTATGTGAGAGAGAGAGAGAGAGAGAGAGAGAGGCAACCTTCGGATAACGCAAACAAAGCAAGATGATATTGTGTGTTAGCTTTGTTAAGACTTCACAAAAAAAGTGGAACAAAAATACGAAGATGAATCCCAAAAGAATACTTGATACAGAGTAGAACATTCACAAAGACTATGCATACCGATACACTACAGAGAAGTGGAGAACGATACAAAACAAAATGAAGTAAAGCATACATGCAGAGTACAGCGCGGAAAAATGCATTAGGAAAGTAACAATAGAGAGAGAGAGAGAGAGAGAGAGAGAGAGAGAGAGAGAGAGAGAGAGAGAGAGAGAGAGAGAGAGACGAAGGGGGAACAGGGGAAGGGGAGAGAGAGAGGGAGAGGGAGCAATTTACATATAATTTACATAGATACACTGACCACACAGATCTTACGATCCCTGTGAGGTGAATAGGACCTAATCATAGCAGAGATACCAAACTTAACAGTAGGGGAAATTGGAAGGTAAGGATAGCAAAGATTAAGGCTCACTACCCACCCTCCGCTCCCTCCGGCAATTTGCTTGGAAATTGCTTGAAGGAATTTACAGAATCGTTAGAAATTGAAATGAAATGCCATGCATGCCTTTACCCTTTTCTTTGTATTCCTTCTATTTTCTTCAACTGGAAACAGTATTCATTTCTGCCAGGTTCTGTTGTAAGTAATCATTATCGAGAGAGAGAGAGAGAGAGAGAGAGAGAGAGAGAGAGAGAGAGAGAGAGAGAGAGAGAGAGAGAAGAGGAAGAGGGAAGAGAGAGAGAAAGGGAGGGAGGAAGCCTTCAAAGGTAATACAAAAATGGAGAAAGAAAAGAGTGAGAGAAGAAAAGAATAATAAAAAAACACAAAAGGTACTCGGACCACAGAGGCTATAATGAAAAACATTGAGGCCGAGAGAGAATGGGAGAGCGAGAGAGAGATAGTGTGTGTGTGTGTGGCTGTGTGTTTGTGTGTGTGTGTGTGTGTGTGTATGTGTGTGTGTGTATGAGTGTAATTCACCGAACTTGTTTGTCAAGGGCATTCCACGCAATGCGAGCTTCAGCTCATTATTATCGCGCCTCCGTAACTGGGAATGTATTGCATGAAGTGT
This sequence comes from Paralithodes platypus, assembly GCA_032716605.1. Lineage (NCBI taxonomy): Eukaryota > Metazoa > Arthropoda > Malacostraca > Decapoda > Lithodidae > Paralithodes > Paralithodes platypus. The sequence goes on along the minus strand of CM064552.1, from coordinate 20,258,930 downwards.
ATATCAAGTTTTAGGGTATCGTTGGCTGTGAATGTGAGTGTAGTCTGTAATCAGTCAATTGGCGACATCTTAGATCAAAGGATTGGGTTGATCTGTGGGGTACCAGTGTGTGTGTGTGTGTGGAGAGAGAGAGGAGGCGACATAACGAGTAGAAGAGGGTAGTAAGGTAACCTAGTATGAAATGTGAAGAATAGGATAAAAGATAGAACAAAATATACCTTGGTAATGATATTAGGTTTTAAAAAGCAATACAAGCAAGTAAAGTCAATATATCATCCGTTTCACAATAGACCGCTTGTTGAGGGATAATAATATGAGTAAGGAAGGAACTCCACAGACAGCACCTGGAGGGGCTGTGGTCGTTGATCTGAATATAAACACCATATGACGTGGAGCACTTTATTGACAACATTTAGCATATAGCTTCATCAGGCCAATTACCTGATGACGTTATATGCAAAACGTTGTCAATAAAGGACTCCTTCTTATACGGTGTTTATATTAATTTTTTCAACTTTTCTGAGTATATTTTCATCAGGTTGATTTGACCCAAAAGCAATGTTTGGCCGGGTACTCAGATCAGAACCCTGCACGTCCGCACTGGTACTTGCCTAAGATAATCTTATTTTTATTAATCTCACCACCACACCCCCAATGAAATTAATTAAAGTATATATGATCCACCGGGATTCGAACCCGGGTTATCACACACAGATTTTTGCCACCTTAACCATTACACCACCAGGACGGTTAAAGGTTTATGCAAACCTTTAAACAGACAAAACATAAAACAGACAAAACATAGGATGTCCGCATGTCCACAATTTGCCAAGACACCGTATAGGCTACTGTATATATCTATAGTTCTATACAGTATATCACTATATCACGGTTAAGGGGAGATTTTCACTTACGAAGTTTTGTTCTGGACCCCCTTCTCCCTCATGCTAGATTAAAATCCTCACAAAATGACGAAGAACGGGTGAAATTTGTAGAGCTACGACGCAAAGCCAAAAAGTTAATTAAGCAAAGAAAAAAGACCTTAGAGTTACATATTGCGAATCAAAGTAAAACAAACCCGAAATAATTCTATAGTTATATCAGAAAGAAAAAAGTAGTTACTTCAACTGTTGGACCGTTAGTCGATGAAAAAGGAGAATACACCAAAGACGAAGTACAAATGAGTAATGCCCTCAATACCTTCTTTGCATCAGTTTTTACAACAGAAGACCTCAGTGATATCCCTACACCATCGCCGATTCAGATTGATAATTCAGATGTTCTAAGCAATATCACCGTTACAGAGAGAGAAGTATTGAATTGTTTAGATAAACTCAAGGTAAATAAAACGCCAGGACCTGATACAATCTCGCCTAGAGTTCTAAAGGAAGCTAAGAATGAGCTCTCCAAACCACTGACATTACTATTCAATAAATCCTTGCAGTCTGGAACTATGCCTGATCAGTGGAAGCTAGCCAACGTAACACCGATATTAAAAAAAGGCAGCAAATCCCTACCCAGTAACTATCGTCCAATTAGCTTAACCTCAGTTGTATGTAAAATGCTAGAAACAGTCATACGAGACAGACTCGTAAATCACTTAGAGGAAAATAACATACTTAAAGATACTCAACACGGCTTCCGTAAAAAACGTTCCTGTTTAACAAACCTCTTAGACTTCTTCCACGATATCCTCAACCTCTACGATGAGAGTAAAGCTGTAGATATTATATACCTTGATTTTCAAAAGGCCTTTGACAAAGTTCTCCACAAACGTTTACTGCTAAAACTAAAAGCGCATGGAATACAAGACGGTGTGTTGAAATGGATAGAAAATTGGCTCAGCAACAGAAAGCAAAGGGTAGTCATAAACGGTAAGGCATCTAAATGGACCAATGTAAGTAGCGGGGTACCCCAGGGATCGGTACTAGGACCAATTCTCTTTCTAATTTACATCAACGACATAGATGAGGGTCTCACCTGCACAATCTCAAAATTTGCTGACGATACAAAAATTGCAAATAGCGTACTCTCAAAAGAACAAGTTGACGATATGCAACACAATCTAGATAAATTGTCATGTTGGGCCCAAATTTGGCAAATGAGTTTCAATGCGGATAAATGTAAAGTACTACATGTCGGATACCTAAATGAGAAAGCAAACTATTCGATGAATGGCACTCAGCTTAAGAATGTAAACAGAGAAACTGATCTGGGAGTAACAATATCGAGTAACCTAAAACCGAGTCAACAATGTTCAGAAGTTGTTAAGAAGGCAAACAAAATAATTGGCTTTATAGGCAGGTCATTTGAGCATAAATCCAAAGAAGTTATCCTAACCCTTTACAATTCCTTAGTCCGCCCTCTTCTGGAATACTGCGTTCAATCCTGGTGCCCTTATTACCAAAAAGATATAAACAAGCTAGAACGAGTTCAACGTAGAGTTACCAAAATGATACCTAGCCTAAAGAACAAACCATACGAAGAGCGTCTTAGAGAATTAAATCTATTTCCTTTAACCCAGTGCAGATTAAGAGGCGACTTAATTCAAGTGTTCAAAATCATCAAAGGCATCGACAATATGAACTGTAGTAAGTACTTCACTATCGACCAATCTAATTACACGCGGGAAAACGGTTGCAAAATTATTGGTAAATCTTTTAACTCGCACGAATCTAAGAATTTCTTCTTCAATCGAGTTGTCAACTTGTGGAATGGGCTTCCCCGAGACGTTATAGACTGCAGCACCGTTGATTCATTTAAATTCCGCCTAGACAAATATATCGCATCAAACCCGCGACTGACTGCGTTTGTAAATGAATAACTTTATCCTCCCCTCAGTTACTAACCCATATGTCCCCTACTAACTTCCTAGTCCTGCCACGTTAGTGGCAGGGCAGTAGTTCCCTTTCCAATGTTCCCTTACCCACTCTAAACCACTGTTTGGACACTTGATCCTCAGTGTTTTGGAGGACAAGCAGCCTAGAAGGGTCACTAGATCTGTTGTTGCTTGATTTCCTTTGTACTCCTTTGTACTCCTTTGTACTCCTTTATGCTTAGCCCAATTGATTTTGAGATTTTAAGTCATTCGCCTCATTAGTTTGGCGATTGTATGAACTTTCACCCGATGTATGTCAATTATAAGACCTTTCGTGCCATTTAGGTGTCGTTTTTTTCCTGGCGACCGATAGCGAGCCTGTAATTTAGGAGGAATCGGCCTTCGGCCGGAAAAAATGTACAAATTTAGCTCGAAAGATGGTCTTGGGTAATATGTTGCTAAACTTGCTGGAGGTCTAGGCAGCACACTAAAAATCTCCCCTTAATCAAGGCCCAGACGGAGATCTTGTTCACTGATAGATTGTTATCTTGGCCAACATAACCTAGCCTAATCCCCCTTCCCCTGTGTTTGTATATATATCGGTGTGTGTCTGTGTGTGTGTGTGAGAGAGAGAGAGAGAGCAGAGTCAGCGAGTATGTAGCAGTTAACAAGTGGCTTAAATTCAATATTTCAATCTGATGTGCAAAGGATTTTCCATTGTGTGTGTGGAGAGAGAGAGAGAGAGAGAGGTAATAACGTGAAAAGTGTAATAAAATGTTCAATAAAGCGAGTGAGATAAGGTAAGCCTGTTTGCAAAGAATGCTTCACTTTTCTTTACCGACTCTTTTATCTTTTAGTGTCCCTTAACCCACTGAGCCCCAGCGACGCAAACAGTGCGTCGGCAATGTATGTAACGCTAAACCCCAGCGTCACATACGTTGCGTCAGTGTTAATTACTCCGGTCCTATGGCACCTAGAGGGCTCAGATTTGTATGGGAACTGTGTAAGTATCCCACGCAACCATGCCGTAGGTTGAAAACTCTCAAAATCCAACCGCGCGCGCGTGAGTGCGCAAAAACATGTTTTTTGGGGGTTATTGCCTTCAATTTTGTATTCTTGTAAAATCGACTATCGGGGGCTCCGTAGGACCCCTTTTTGACCTTTTTGATAGTGTTTTTGTGTTTTTTCCTTCATTCCTAACCCATTCGCTATTGTTTCTGGAAAAAAAAAAAAAACCTGCTGGTCCCTGGTGGAACATTTATTTATAACTAGCTGGGGCTCAGTGGGTTAACCGACTCCATTCTCTCACTCACAGACAATATGTCTCTCTCCCTCTCTCTCTGATACACACAGCGTGTACACAGGCACATTAGGTATCCTTTCCTTCCGATTCCCATTTTTATAATCAGCATCCCCATGTTTGGGCAACTTTTTCTCTGCACCTCCTTTTCCTTTTCGGTTGTCCTCAACCTTGAATTTGTCTTTCTTCCATTCTTTCAAATTTTAGGGGACACTTGTTACTTGCAACTTTGCCTTTTGTGTCCTTCATACATAACAAAAAACAAAAAAATAGCCTACCTCACTACTATCATCATCAAATTTACTGAGAACAGGTGCAGATTCAGTAAATTCATTGGGTCGGGTTATCTTTTGATAGGACTCAATATTACGTTGTAGCCTATATTAGGGTTTTCAGCTTCTGAAGCCGAGTACCGGATGAACCACAGGTCACGAGCTATGGCGCCCACGAAGCTAGCCAATCGTGGGCGTCTTCGGCGTTGGTGGTGGCATAGGGAGGATACTAAAAAACATAATAATAATAGATAAATATATAATAAACAAATATATACACACCTCCCCTTAACATCGCCATCCTCCCATTCACCATCTTATCTCTCACTTGCTTCACATTTTCGTCGTCAACATCAGCATCCATTTCCACCACTTCCTCCCCCATCATAAGCACCCATCTCCACCACTTTCCCCTCCATCATCAGCATCCTACTCCACCACTTACTTCTCCACACATCAGCATCCTTCTCCATCACTTCCTTCTGCACCACTTCCTTCTCTACCATATTCTTCTCCATCACATCCTCCTCCACCACTTCCTCCTCCTTCCCCTATTCCTTAATTTTCTTTCTTTTCCTGCCCATTCTATTCCTCTTCCACATTTTAATACTCCTTCTCTTCTATCTCCACCACCTCCTTATGCATCCTGCTTCCCCGATTCCTTTTGTTTTTCCCTATCTCTACCTATGCTATTCCTCTTCCACATCTTATACTCCTCCACCACTTCATCTTCCTCCCTCCCTTATTCCTTCGTCTTCTTCCTTTGCCTGCCCCCTCTATTCCTCTTCCACATGTTAATACTCCTCTTACTCCTTCTCTTCCTTCCCTTTTTCATCCATTTTCTTCCTTTTTCGTGCCTTCTTCTACTTCCCCTATTCCTCCACCTTCCTTTGCCTGTCCATACTTTTCCTCTTCCACATTGTAGCACTGCTCCTCCTCCATCACCTCCTTCTCCAGCTGCCTCAAAGCCATAACACAAGTCTTAAAACTCTCGACAGCGCAACCCCAAGTTAAGGCGAGGGGGGGGGGGTAACGGGTTTAGTTTGCAACCTAAACCTGTATTAGGCTTTAACCCTCTCCGACATATGACGCGATTTTGAGCTTATTGGGGATACTTAAAAACCTTTGTTACCATCAGGGGTATTTAGAAACCTTTAGTTTAGTAACTTCAACCTCTGCAGTTGTCTTTGAGTTAGCTGTGGGCAGAAAACTAATTTTGAAGAGGTAATTATAAGTGAGAGAACTCTATTTCTTATTGCTAATCTAGCAACCTCTGCGTCATAAATGCATGAAAGGGTTAAGATACACAGAAAAGAAAAACAAATACACACACAAACCAAGACCCCTTTTCGAGATCAAACTGTCCCGGTCGAAGGCAGGTTTTTTCCAAATTACAGGCTCGCTATCTCCCGCCAGGAAAGAATCGACACCTAAATGGCATGAATGGTTTTAACACCTTACGAGCGGCCTATGCGGTTTATTTATGTGTACCGCACAGCGGGGTGTTTTTAGCCAAAATAGGGCTGTTTACGTGATCATTTTCATGCCTAAATAAGACCCAGAACGTAAAACAAGTACCTATCCCTGAAAGGGCATAAACAGAGCTTTCGAATGACACCATAACGATCCTTGTATGATGGATAGTTTTCTTGCAATAACCGTGCAACGCGAGTGCAAAAAGCAGGTAATTCGGTACTTTCAGTACATAATTGAGTATGTAGCGAGTGAGAGAGGGAGGAGGGAGCTGAGATTTGTGTCAGTAGGTTCGCCGCGGTGGTCTGGAGCAGTCATACGCTCGCTAGTCTCCTGCCACCACTTGTCTCTCTCTCTCAGCCACATTACGTGCTGAAATTGCCACTCGAGTTATGTCGAGCGCCGCCACATAGTCCAGCTTTTTTTAACTCGACTTATGTTGCTCGCCGCTAATTAAGGGTTAATATTGATAAAAGGTCATAACATCGCCAAACTATTGGGGCAAATGTCTTCCAATCTCAATCCTATTGGGGCTAAACATGAGGGAGAGAAGGGCCCCCCAAAAATCTCCTTGATACACTTCCTGACACTCGGCGTACCCCAGGAGCCATAACAACTGTAGAAACTATTTAGAAACTGTCCCGGACAAAGGCTGGTCTCTCCTACATTATAGGCTCTCGATCGCTCACCAACAAAAAATCGATACCTGATTGGAGCAAAGCATCTTAAAACCATCAAACTAATAAGGTGAAACTATATATATTTGCCAATCGTATGAGCCGATACAGTGTGTGTCCTTGTGTGCGTGTTGGGGGGGGGTATAAATAAGAGCTCCCCCCCCCCCCCGGCACACACACACACACACACACACACCCGGATCACACAAAACTAACTGGGTCTGGAAGTCAACGTTTCACTTGGTAAACTCGGAGGACAAACTAGGAGAGGGGGGGGGGGAGGGAAAAATATAAGGTGTTGATCAAAAGGGGGCATGTGTGGAAACAACTCGCGATATGGCGCTGTATAAAGAGTTTGTTTTGTTTGTATTCCTTTTGTTCGTCCTACTCGTGTTTTTTCTTGTTTAATGTGTTTATTTATCAACTCTGCGTAAGCAGAGTTTGGTATTCCCCCCCCCCCCCCCCCGTATAGTGGCTACCACACGAAAACAAAATCTGTCGTCGTCCTCGTCCGTCTGTCTCGGAACTCCTCCTAGACCGTTGGACGGATTTTCACCTAATTTCACACGAACATTTGTTGCGTGAATGCAAACGTCAGTCAAAAAAGATTTTTTGAATTTATGCAATAGTTATAATTTTAGGTCCAAAATATGGTTTTGCCCACCCCCCCCCACCCCCGTTCGGGGGGTGTTCTTAGTGTGGTGGTCATAATAGTAATGATGATGGTGACAAGTAATGATGATAGTTGTAGTTATAATAATGACAGTAGTGATGATGGTAGTGACGATGGTGTGAGTATTAGTGATGATGGTGAGTAGTAGTGAGGATGGTGAAATTTGTAGTGATGATGACGATAGTTGTGGTGATTAAGTTCATAGTAATGGTGATGATGGTGACAGTATAATAAATTATGGTAATATTTGTGACAGTAGTAATGATGATGGTTATAGTAGTAGTGATGATGTTAACAGTAGTAATGATGATTGTAAGATGGTGGTGATGATATTAGTAATGATGGTTGATAGTAGTGATTAAGATGCTAGTGACAATGGACAGTGATGATGGTGAGAGTAGTAGTGATAATTGTAATTGTAGTAATCACTACAACTATCATCATTACTTGTCACCATCATCACTACTATTATGACCATCATTACTACTACTGTCACCATCATATCTACTACTGTCATCTTCATCACTACTGTCATCATCATCAATACAACTACAACCATCATCACTACAATTATCACCATTATCACTACTATCACCATAAATCCAAATATTACTACCATCACTTCTAATGCCAACTAAACTAACTTAACCTAGCAAATGCCTAGCGAGATGTTTTCGCTCCCCGAACAAATGCGTTCTTAGTGTGTGAGCCCCTTTGAGGCTCACACACTAAGAACGCCATCATTGCTGGGGGGGGGGGGGGGCAAAACCATATTTTGGACCTAAAATCATAACTATTGCATAAATTCAAAAAATCTTTTTTGACTGAGTTTGCATTCACGCAACAAATGTTTGTGTGAAATTTGGTGAAAATCCGTCCAACAGTCTTGGAGTTCCGAGACAGACGGACGCCGACGACGCCGACAACGACGACAGACATTTTTTTCGTGTGGTACCCACTATACGGGGGGAGGGGGGGGGGGAGCGATACCAAACTCTGCTTACGCAGAGTTGATAATGACAGTAGTGATGATGGAAGTGACGATGGTGTGAGTATTAGTGATTATGGTGAGTAGTAGTGATGGTGGTGAAAGTTGTAGTGATGATGACAATAGTTGTGATGATGAAGATCATAGTAATGGTGATGATAGCAGTAGTAGTGATGATGGTGACAGTAGGATACATGATGGTAATACTTGTGACAGTAGTAATGATGATGGTTATAGTAGTAGTGATGATGTTAACAGTAGTAATGATGAGTGTAAGATGGTGGTGATGATAGTAGTAATGCTGGTTGATAGTTGTAGTATCAATGCTAGTAGTGATTAAGATGGTAGTGACAATGGTGACAGTAGTAGTGATGATGGTGAGAGAAGTAGTGATGATTGTAATTGTAGTAGTGATGATGATCATAGTAATGGTGATGATGACAGTAGTCGTGATGATTGTGGAAGTTGTAGTTATAAAGGAAGTAGTAGTGATGATGGCATTAATAGTGATGATGGTAACCCATCGCAGATTTGAATATGCCGTCTACTTTATTATTATTAACAACTCTGCGTAAGCAGAGTTTGGTATCGCCCCCGTATAGTGGGTACCACACGAAAAAAATGTCTGTCGTCGGCGTTGTTGTTGTCGTTGTCCGTCTGTCTCGGAACTTCTCCTAGACCGTTGGACGGATTTTCACCAAATTTCACACAAACATTTGTTGCATGAATGCGAACATCAGTCAAAAAATATTTTTTGAATTTATGCAATAGTTATGATGATTTTAGGTCCAAAATATGGTTTTACCCCCCCCCCCCAGCAATGATGGCGTTCTGGGGGCGAAAACATCTCGCTACGCATTTGCTAGGTTAAGTTAGTTTGGTTGGCATTTGAAGTGATGGTAGTAATATTGGGATTGATGGTGATAGTAGTGATGATGCTGATAATAGTAGTGATGATGGTTGTAGTTGTATTGATGATGTTGACAGTAGTGATGATGATGACAGTAGTAGATACGATGGTCACAGTAGTAGATATGACGGTGACAGTACTAGTAGTAGTGATGATGGTCATAATTGTAGTGATGATGGTGACAAGTAATGATAGTTGTAGTGATAATAATGACAGTAGTGATGATGGAAGTGACGATGGTGTGAGTATTAGTGATTATGGTGAGTAGTGTGACGCTTCTGCATAGTAGCCACGTGCGGGCATGCGCGCGCGTCGGCTGCCCAGCCGTTTAGAAACCGGCTGGCGGGAGCCGGCAGGCTTTTCTTTAGTATATATCCTACGACAATGTAACTAATGTCTGGGATATTCTTATGTTGTTTCACAGCTTGAAGCTGCCCTTATTCTTAACCAACGCATCTTAGTATATCTTATTCTCGATAGTTGATTGTTTCATTATAGTATATAAGATGTAAGTCTAGTGAGAGCAGGAAGAGACGAGCGGGAGAGAGAGACCGGCTTGGGACGTTGCTTCGCTTGCTTAGCTTGGGACGAGCCTGAAGCGCTGCCACATGCATTTGATTGCAACGTTAGGCTTAGTTTCGACTCACACACGGGGTAGAGGATTTTGACCCGGCAACTGTGTTGAGTGTTGCCAAGTCTGGGATGTATTCAGCATGCCTAATGGGGAGTCCAGACAGATTCAAGACTCAGAGCTCACCTCACTGTCGTACCCTTCGGACCCCCTTGATATCTATCCCTCTCAACCCCACTTAGAAACTTTCTCTCTTACTTTGTATACCTTCTTTCCACTACTTCACCAATCTATTTAATTATCCCATCCCCTTGATAGACCTTATATCTATTATTGTATTAACGACGAGCTCTCAGATAACTGGATAGGATTGTTGGCCTTATGCGGAGATGTAATTGTTGGTGGGACCTGGGAAGCTTTATTTGTTGTCTCATATTTGGTGGTGTCATGCTTGCTAGTGTGTTCTTGTGTCAGGTTAGCAGGGGCTAGACCGGAGGGGAGGCCTTTTGCGATCCTTTAAGTAAAGTCTGCTGGTGCGAGTCCTGTGGACCCGCACGACTTTACTAGGATACCCGTGGGAGTCTTGGGGGCATTTTCTTGTCTGTGTCCCTGTGTGTCTAGTCTTGTGTTGTGTGAGGGCCCTTGCCTAGTCCACTCAGCACTGCGCTAGCACGTCTTGCTTTTGCTTTAGGGTCGCCAGGAGAGAGTCAGATACTTGCGATCTGAGTCTCTCAAGAGAGCACCCTTTCAATTAGAGTAATTTGGCGCACAGACCTGGGAATGTCCCTAGGCTAAAGCAGGTGGCTCAGCCCGGGTATCCGAAGCCTATATCCTTCCGGCTAGACCTCTGCCACCTGGCAGATTAACAGCTAGGGGTTTATCATCTCTGTATGCTTGTTATAGTGCCACAGTTTACCGTTTTTGTGAGCATTGTGAGTCAGGGTGTGGCTTAGAGACTCTGTCCGAGCAGGCTTGCCTGACTAAGAGTGAGAAGCACACCTGTATGTGGTTATGTTGCGAGTTGCTGCCTTTATTTAATTATACCTATGCCATTATACACTGTATGGCCTATCACTAGTATTTATTCCTGCTTATGAGTTAAGAGTTATCTAAATCAATCCGTAACGTACTTTCTTTGCTAAGCATCAGATCCTACAGTAGCCGCATGCAGTTTAGAAACCCGCATCTTGTCTACCTGTACGATGTTTTGAGGACTGTTTGCTTTCACCTTCTTTCATGCAGGGGTGATTAGTTGTATTAATTAACGTAACGTTAAATGTACTTTCTTCTAGTTTATTATTAAATTGTTTCTGCAATTTAATTCCGTTATCTATCTTTTCCTTGAAGCTTTAAGTCAACTAAATTGTGTGATCTTTTATATAGCCTGCTTGACTATCAGCAGTCTATAGTGCGTGCACCCTCTAACCGAGTCATAGGATACCTTGTTGTCCAGGCAGGACTCTTGACGGTTTAGGGTGGTTTGTTGCCTGGGTTTATAGATAAGGGTTGGATCTAGCGTTTTCCGTTGTTGCTTGTTGCCGCATACCTAGTCCAATAGAAAGAGCCCAGTGTTTATATATCCCAGGACGTAACAGTAGTAGTGATGATGGTGACAGTTGTAGTGATGATGACAATATTTGTGATAATGAAGATCATAGTAATGGTGATGATGGCAGTAGTAGTGATGATGGTGACAGTAGGATACATGATGGTAATACTTGTGACAGTAGTAATGATAATGGTTATAGTAGTAGTGATGATGTTAACAGTAGTAATGATGAGTGTAAGATGGTGGTGATGATAGTAGTAATGCTGGTTGATAGTTGTAGTATCAATGCTAGTAGTGATTAAGATGGTAGTGACAACGGTGACAGTAGTAGTGATGATGGTGAGAGTAGTAGTGATGATTGTAATTGTAGTAGTGATGATGATCATAGTAATGGTGATGATGACAGTAGTCGTGATGATTGTGGCGGTTGTAGTTATGAAGGAAGTAGTAGTGATGATGGCATTAATAGTGATGATGGTAACCCATCGCAGAGTTGGGTATGTCGTTTTGATTTTGGGCAAAACGGCACGTCTACTTTATTTGTCTTGTTTACCTTTTTTTCATTCTCTTTAGCTTTGGTTTTCCTTTTTGTTGGCGGTCCTCCAAGCCTCACTATTTAGTATGTTATGTGAAGTTATTAGGTAGCCAGTTTGCCCCACAGTAAATATCGTGATGATCGACCGAAAATGTATCATGGGAATTTTGAATGGGCATTCATTTCGTATGGGAAAGGAAGATGGGAGGGGGGGGGGGGGGGTCCATCGGATATCGGACAAAGGTTAATTGCTTCTATGCTGGTATCAAATTGAGATACTGACGAATTTTCGTTTATATCTGTGCATTATAATTATTGCTAACAAACGGACAGACAGACAGACATTGATCACACAACCTTCGCGCACTTCGTTTGGCAGAGATAAAAGTTAATTCTGTTAACACATCAAGCCCCACACATACAGTATATAACCCAGCTTTTGACTCCTCACTACAGACCCGGCCTTTACATAGAACCCCTCCTGTGTGGCCTCCGTTACAAACTGAAGCGGAATTAAGGGGGGTCACCTGCTTTTTTTTCTCCTTTTCTCTCTTTCTCTGGCTTGTATCCATTCGGCCCCATTCAGCCAAACTGTTATAAGATGTGTATCCCCATCCGGGTGTCAATTTCGTCCTGGCGAGCGATAGAGAGCCAGCATTGTATGGAGAAATTCGGCTTCGCCGGAGACATTTTTCTATCGAAATATGTACAAATATAGCTTGCTGTAAACAAAATATATATATATATAAATGTTGGCTCGCTACCGCTCGCAAGGACAAAATTGACACCTGGCTGGGGGTAAATGTCTTAAAACAGTAGGCTGATTGGGGCAGAATGGATAAAAGCCAAATAGAGAGGGAGAGAAAGAAAAATGCGAGGTGGGTCCCCTTAACTGAATTACCCCCATCAATACCACCACGAGTTCAATACCGTCGCTGTAATTAGAATTACTTGAACCCCTCCGATACGATGACATGGTTCCTCAAATTATTATGGTGGTCATTCAACGATTTTATTACCAAGGATGGTCTATTTGGGTTCCCTATGATTCGCCCCATTATTTTGGCGATTAAAAGTTGCTTCACCCCGTTCAAATCTCAAGTTATTCTGGGCGATCGATAGCGAGCCTTCAATTAAGATGAAATCATCTTTTAGCTAGGACTCTTTTCTATAAAAAACATTTAAAAATATATCTTAAAAAGGGATTTGGTGTGGTTTATTTTTTGTAAAGCTTGAAGAAGATCTAGGGTGTTTGGGGTGGGAGTTAGCTTGGATAGGGGTGTACAGGCAAAGCCATTACTTGCGACACCAGCTGCGTAGTCTCTGTTGCAAAGCTCATTACTAAAGCCGACTGATCTGAATTACCACCATCAATATCAGAACTGGCTGTAATTATCACTATTACCGTTATTACATACATCCATATTAGTAGTAGTAGTAGTAGTAGTAGTAGTAGTAGTAGTAGTAGTAATAGTATTATTAGTAGTAGCAATAGTAGTAGGCATCATCAATACCAGCAATGAGCTAAATTCCCGTCAATTTTATTATCATAATTACCATGAGCGTAACCCTTCCAGAGAAAATTGGGCTACATTATGGTGTTAGATATATATATCTAAAAAAAAAAAACGTAATGAAGCCATGCAACACTTGTCTTCTGATCTAACTACTATTTCCAATTGGGGCAGAGAAAATCTTGTTGCCTTTAATGTTTCTAAAACCCAATTTCTCCGTCTTACTACCCGTCCGGAACTCTCAGAGGACTAGCCCTCCAACCCGTGGAAATAATGTCCTTGACCTTGTTCTTTCAACAAAAGAAGAATTGATAGAGAATTTGAATGTCGGTGATGAATTCAGCAAACAGCGACCATCATACGAAAACTTTCAGTTTAAAGTTTACTAGTAACGAACCAAATAGCAGCATCGAGAAATCCCTAATTTCAAGCAAGCAAACTTTCGTAAACTTAGAGCAATGTTTAAAGAAACTGACTGGACCTTTCTAATTAACAATAACGACATAAGTACATCTTGAGAATCATTCGCAAACACTTACCTAAAAGCAGTGCAAGACTGCATACCATCGAAAATACGGGGTACAGACCATAATGATAAGCCCAAATGGTGGAATAAAGATATTTCAAACTGTCTGCTTGTTAAAAATGTTGCTAATGATAGATTAAAATCCTCGCAAAATGACGAAGAACGGGTGAAATTTGTAGAACAATGACGTAAAGCCAAAAAGTTAATATCGCAAAGTAAAAAGACCCTGGAGTTACATGTTGCGAATCAAAGTAAAACAAACCCAAAAGAAATCTATAGTTATATCAGAAAGAAGAGAGTAGTTACTTCAACTGTTGGACCGTCAGTCGATGAAAATGGAGAATATACCAAAGACGAAGTACAAATGAGTAATGCCCTCAATACCTTCTATGCATTAGTTTTTACAACAGAAGACCTCATTGATATCCCTACAGAATCGCCGATGTTCTAAGTAACATCACCATTACAGAGAGAGAAGTATTGAAATGTTTAGATAAACTCAAGGTAAATAAAACACCCGGACCTGATACAATCTCACCTAGAGATCTAAAGGAAGCTAAGGATGAGCTCTCCAAACCACTGACAATGCTATTCAATAAATCCTTGCAGTCTGGATCTATGCCTGATCAGTGGAAGCTAGCTAACGTAACACCGATTTATAAAAAAGGCAGCAAATCCCTACCCAGTAACTATCGTCCAATTAGCTTAACCTCAGTTGTATGTAAAATGAAACGTATGTAAAATAGAAACGCTCATAAGAGACAGACTCATAAATCACTTGGAGGAAAATAACATACTTAAAAATACTCAACACGGCTGGCATTGTAGCAAACTTTCCTGTTTAACAAACCTCTTATGCCCCTTTCCCACTGGTGAGACAAGTCACGATTTTCGTCGCCGATGACTTAGTTTTGTCAAATTCGCAAGAATACCTGCGACGTTCACGATTTTGACCGTTACAAACAGATGACAAATTATTCTCAGCGAAGATGTCGCCGATGTCGGCGACGCAATCGCCGACCTTCTGCGACGTTATCGGCGAAGTGAGCGATGTTTCGCCGATGACCTCTGCGAGGCTTGTCACATTTTCAAAAATATCTTGCGAAATCATGCGAGGATGAAAGAAAACTCGCCGTATGTTCTGCGACATCTTCGGCGATCCAAGCGATGGTTCGGCGTATTGAAACCTGGATGGGGGTAAACGTGTTAAAACCCCCAGAGTGCCAGGTCCGTATATATACGGACTAGGGTCTTGTCACGCCCAGTGCCATGTCCGTATATATACGGACTCGCCGAAAAAAAATCGTAGCAGCGAAACGACTGCACCTATGGCTTTCATATTTCTACCACATGTACCTTACCCTTCTGGCTTCTTGCCACCACCAACACAACCGCCTCCCACCACCCACTCGCTGACTATCGGTCGCCTCACAAAGAAAAAAAAGGAAAATATGTGGCGGCGAAACGACTGAACCAATCGTTCCATATTTGTGTGACAAGTCCCCTACCCTTCTGTCGTCCCCCCACCACACCCCCACCTCCCTCCCACCACCCACTTCCAGCGTATCCGTACGAAGAAAAGGAAAAAAGGGAAAATCCGTGGTGGCGAAACTACCTCACCAATCGGCTTCATATTTGTTACACGAGTCAATTACCCTTCTACCTTCCCCCCACCATCCCCCAAATATGAAAACTAATGGGGTTAACCATGAGGAAGAAAGGGGACCAGAAAAACGACCCAAAACAAAAATATATATATGTAGGCTCGCTACCACTCACCAGGAAAATATTGAAACCTGGATGGGGGTAAACGTTCTAAAACAGTAGGCTGAACGGGGCCGAACGGATTATAGGCAAAAGGAGAGGGAGAGAAGAAAAAGAAAAAACGAGGGAGGGAGAGAAAGAGAAAACAGTGAGGTGGGCTCAATTTGGCTAAGCCGTAACGTAAACATTGAGCCCACCTCGCTGTTTTCTCTTTCTCTCCCTCCTCGTTTTTTGTTTCTTTCTCTCCCACCTCGCCGAAGGTGTTCTTTGGCATCATCGATGTTCTCGGAACATCTGAGAGCATCGGCGAGCAGAGCTTCGGTGAGCATCCATGCTGCGTTGCAAAGGTTTTTTATGCGAAACCCTCCACGATGTCTCGCCGATGTCGCAGATACCCTCGCAGATCCTTCGGCGATGCTCGACGATGCTTGCGAGGGTAACCAATCCTCGTGAGTCCTCGTCCAAAATTTTGAACTGTCCGAACATTTGCGAAGGCCCTTGTGAGGCCTTGAGAGGCCTTGAGAGTCAAACGATTGTTCATGAGAGGTGTTGAGACATGTCACGAAAAATGTGGCAATTTATTGGTGTCGGCGACGAAAATCGTGACTTGTCTCACCAGTGGGAAAGGGGCATTAGACTTCTTTCACGATATCTTCAACCTCTATGATGAGAGTAAAGCTGTAGATATTATATACCTTGATTTTCAAAAGGCCTTTGACAAAGTTCCCCACAAACGTTTACTGCTAAAACTAAAAGTGCATGGAATACAAGACGGTGTGTTGAATTGGATAGAAAATTGGCTCAGCGACATAAAGCAAAGAGTAGTCATAAACGGTATGGCATCTAAATGGACCAATGTAACTAGCGGGGTACCCCAGGGATCGTTACTAGGACCAATTCTCTTTCTAATTTACATTAACGACATAGATTAGGGTCTCACCTGTACAATCTCAAAGTTTGCTGACGATACAAAAATTGCAAATAGCGTGCTCTCAAAAGAACAAGTTGACGATATGCAACACAATCTAGATAAGTTGTCATGTTGGGCCCAAATTTGGCAAATGAGTTTCAATGCGGATAAATGTATAGTACTACATATCGGATATCAAAACGAGAAAGCAAACTATTTGATGAATGGCGCTCAGCCATTCATCGAATAGTGTAGAACTCAGAGTGTGGACAGAGAAACCGATTTGGGAGTAACAATATCGAGTAACCTAAAACCGAGTCAACAATGTTCAGAAGTTGTTAAGAAGGCAAACAAAATAATTGGCTTTATAGGCAGGTCATTTGAGCATAAATCCAAAGAAGTTATCTTAACTCTTTACAATTCCTTAGTCCGCCCTCCTCTGGAATACTGCGTTTAATCCTGGTGCCCTTATTACCATAAAGATATAAACAAGCTAGAACGAGTTCAACGTAGAGTTACCAAAATGATACCTAGCCTAAAAAACAAACCATATGAGGAGCGTCTTAGAGAATTAAATCTATTTCCTTTAACCCAGCGCAGATTAAGAGGCGACTAATTTAAGTGTTCAAAATCATCAAAGGCATCGACAATATGAACTGTAGTAAGTACTTCACTATCGACCAATCTAATTACACGCGGGGAAACGGTTGCAAAATTATTGGTAAATCTTTTAACTCTCACGAATCTAAGAATTTCTTCTTCAATCGAGTTGTCAACTTGTGGAATGGGCTTCCCCGAAACGTTATAGACTGCAACAGCGTTGATTCTTTTAAACTTCGCATAGACAAATATCTTGCATCAAACCAGCGACTGACTGCGTTTGTAAATGAATAACTATTTATGATCCCCCCCTCAGGTACTAACCCCTCTGTCCCCTACTAATTTCCTAATCCTGCCGTGGACATTAGTTCCAGGGCAGTAGAAGGGTTAAGTGATAGCAGGAGGTCCTTCTAAAGCAAAGCAGAATAAAATCGTCTAGTATTAGCATGAACAAAGTGGAATCGACGTATACTAAATGAGACAATATACTCAGCTTCACCAGTCCTTAAAGCAACACAACCACCACCACCACTGCCTCCTCCCAACACAAAGTTATGCGAGTGAGGGTTTGGGATCTGACGGAAACTTAGTGGCATGTCTTTAATACCATGACTCGGTCTCCGGTGCAAAGTTTGCCACTATTGACGAGGTGGCGCCGGGGTTAATTAATTAATGTGCTTCTGGCATTCTGTGTGTGGGGTGTGTTTTGTTCTTGATTTTGTCTCTCTTTTTATTTTCTTACTTCGGCCTCTTTTTTAGTTGCTTCATACCATATTTGTTATTGCTGTTTTATGTAAGGTTATAAATATGTGATTTGTTAGAATTTATTTTCCCCCTCTCCATCTTTCTATGCTAACCCACAATTCCCTACGTTAACAACTGACTGCCCTGGTGGTGTCCTTCTCTCTGTGTCGGTATTGCACGCCCTATATTAGCCAATCATTCCAGCATCCATTTGTTGACACCCCACCCCATATACTGGCCATTTATTTTAGGGGGGTGGGGGACCCCTTTTTCCCTCATGTTTCGCTCCATTAGTTTTGATATTATAAGACATTCGCCCCATTACTTTGCCGATTTTAAGACCTCTCGTGTCATATACTGTATATGCTATTATTTTCTGGTAAGCAATTGCGAGCCTGCAAATTAGGAGGAACCGCCCTTCGGGCTGGACATTTTTCTACCGAAAAAATCACAAATTTAGCTGGAAGGGAGGTGTAGGAAGGGGGATTTGTAAGGTTGATGAAGGTCTAGGGAGGAAGCTTTAAACATATATAATATATAAATAATGAAATAGATATACAATTAGATAGAAATATATCCTTATGTTCCTATTCCTTATGTTGAAATGACTAAATTGGCATCCTACTCGCTATGCTGACACCCTACTCCCTATGTTGATACCCTACTCCCTATGTTGACACCCTACTCCCTATGTTGACACCCTACTCCCTATGTTGACACTCTACTCCCTATGTTGACACTCTACTCCCTATATTGACACCCTATTCCCTATGTTAACACCCTACTCCCTATGTTGACATCCTACTCCCTATGTTAACTCCCTATGTTGACACCCTACTCCCTATGTTAACACCCTATTCCCTATGTTGACACGCTACTCCCTATGTTGACACCCTACTCCCTATGTTTACACCCTACTCCCTATATTGACACCCTGCATTTTAACACCCTGCTCCATGTTCCCACCCTACGACCTATATTGCCACCCTACGACCTATATTGCCACCCTACTCCCTATGTTAACACCCTCCTCCCTATGTTAACACCCTACTCCCTATGTTGACATCCTACTCCCTATGTTAACGCCCTACTCCCTATGTTGACACCCTACTCCCTATGTTGACAGCCTACTCCCTATGTTAACACCCTACTCCCTATGTTGACACCCTACTCCCTATGTTAACACCCTACGTCCTATATTGCCACCCTACTCCCTATGTTAACACCCTACTCCCTATGTTAACACCCTACTCCCTATGTTGACATCCTACTCCCTATGTTAACGCCCTACTCCCTATGTTGACACCCTACTCCCTATGTATAACGCCCTATTACCTATATTGCCACCTACTCCCTATAATGCCACCCTGCTCCCTATGTTGACACCCTAATGTTTACACCCTACTCCCTATGTTCCCACCCTATGGGGAGGTGCGGTGGAGTGGTCTTGCCACTGTACTGGTAGTCCGGTGGTCCCGGGTTCGAATCCCGAGGTATCAATGGGAAGATATTATCAACTCTGCGAAGCAGAGTGGTATCGCGAACACAGATCCCGCCCGTATATTGTGCACCACCAGCCAGCCTGTCTGTCGTCGTCGTCGTCCGTCGTCGTCGTCGTCATCATCCGTCTGTCTGTCTGTCCGGAAACTCCTCCTAGACCGTTTAATGGATTTTCACCAAATTTCGCAGGTATATTCATTTGGTCAATGCGAAGGTCAGTCAAAATGAAATATTCCATTTAACTTAAAGGTTAAGGTCAAAGGTCAAGGTTAAAAATAAGGTCAATATTTCATATTTTGTAGTTTTTACTCAAATGTCTTCATGTTCACTATACAATTTACTGGCAACCTCTATATCATATTGACCGAATTTTTGGTAAATATTCTTAATGGTAAGGTCAAAGGTCAATGTCAAAAGTCATAAGTTTTTCACTAGTATTTCTTATTCTAACTGTCAGATTCTCACTAGGCTTACCATGTATATTCGGAATACCTAGGCGAAGATCATACAATAAACTATATAATTCTATAATAAAGGTCAAGGTCACAGGTCAAGGTCAAATAAAAGGTCAATATGCTATTTTCTTTACTTTTCATGCAAACTTCACAAAATTTGGTGAGATAGTTGCAATTTAAATGAAAAGAAAAATAATACATTTGGACACACATATCATAAAGGTCAAGATAAAGGTCAAAGGTCAAGGTCAACTATTCTATTAATATATATGAAACTAACTAATGGGTTTTAGTAAAATTAGGCATGCTTATTTGAAACTCCTCCTAGACCGTTCGATGGATTTTCACCAAATTTCACAGGTATATTCATTTGGTTAATGCGAAGGTCAGTCAAAAAAAATATTAAATTTAACTTAAAGGTTAAGGTCAAAGGTCAAGGTTAAAAATAAGGTCAATATTTCATGTGTCTTAGTTTTTACTCAAATTTCTTCATTTTCACTATACAAGTTACTAGTAACATCGATATCCTATTGACCAAATTTTAGACACATATTCTGAAGGGTAAGGTCAAAGGTGAAGATCAAATGTCAAAATATTTGTTTTATTAGTATTTCTTATATTAACTGTTAGATTCTCACTAAACTTACCATGTATATTCGGAATACTTAGGGCAAGGTCATACAATAAACTAAACAATTCCATATGAAAGGTCAAGTTCACAGGTCAAGGTCAAATAAAAGGTCAATATGCTAATTTCATTACTTTTCATGCAAACTTCAAAACATTTGGCAATATAGTTGCACTTTAAATGAAAAGGAAAATAATAAATTTTGAGACCCATATCATGAAGGTCAAGGTCAAGGTCAAAGGTCAAGGTCAACTACTCTATAAATACATATGAAACTAACTGATGGCTTTTAATGAAATTAGTCATGCTTATTTGATTTTCCTGGGCAATGTCAATGAAAACTATTTTTACTCTTACAAAAAGGTCAAGGTCACAGGTCATGGTGAAAGGTCAACTTATAGGCCTACTATTTATTTTTAGTTTTTATTCAAATGTCTTCATTTTCAGTTTACAAGTTACTGGTAACATTGATATCGTATTTCACACATTTTAGATAAATATTCTAAAGGGTAAGGTCAAAGTTCAAGGTCGAAGGTCAAAATAGTATTTTTACTAGTATTTCTCATACTAACTGTTAGATTCTCACTAGGACTACCATGTATATTCGGAATACCTAAGCCAAGGTCATACAATAAACTATTCTATTCCATATGAAAGGTCAAGGTCACAGGTCAAGGTCAAATAAAAGGTCAATATGCTATTTTCTTTACTTTTCATACAAACTTCACAACATTTGGTGAGATAGCTGCACTTTAAGTGAAAAGAAAATTAATAACTGTTGAGACATATAAAGGTCCAGATAAAGGTCAAAGGTCAAGGTCAACTATTTTATTAATATATATGAAACTAACTGATGTGTTGTAATGAAATAAGGCATACATATTTGATGTTCATGGGCAATGTCAATGCAAACAAAAATTTACTCTTACATAAAGGTCACAGGTCAAGGTCAAAGGTCAACTTTTATTATTTAATAAAAAGGTTACTCACATTTTTAGAAAACTGGCTGTGTTATGGCTTAATATTACTTAAATATAGCCTAATATATATCAAATTTCACATAAATATTGTAATAGTTAAGGTCAGAGGTCAAGGTCAAGATAAGAGTATTTGTAATTTTCCCTAAACTCCTCCTTGACTATTTAATGTATTGTCATAAAATTATACAGGCAAATTCAGTTGGTCAATGCGACGACCATCCAAATGTATGTATTTTATTTTTAGTCAAAGGTCAAAGGTCAAGGTCACAGTATATGATCACTATTTGTAATCAATAAGTTTTTATACGAATTAGGCTACACCATATTCATAATGCTAGTTAATACGAATATTGCTGTTAAGCTAACTAAATCCTTGATAAGAAATTCTAAGGTCGAAGGTCAAAGGTCAATGTTAAAGGCCGATATATGATTTTTACTAGTATTTCTTATTTAATGAAGGATTCTCATTAGGCATATCATGCATATTCGGAATGCCCAGAGCAAGGTCATACAAGAATAAGCTTAATTCCATTTGATAGGTCAAGTTCACAGGTCAACGTCATATATAAAGTCAATATGCTAATTTCTTTACTATTCATGTAAACTTCACAACATACGTTGAGACAGTTGTGCATTAAGCAAAAACTAAAATGTTAAATTTTCAGACATCATGAAGATCAAGATGAAGGTCAAAGGTCAAGATCAACTATTCCTTTAATACCTCTAAATGATGATCTTTAATGAAATTTGACACACTTATTTGATTTTCTAGTTACATCAAAGCAAACAAAAATGTGATTCTACTTAAAGGTCAAGGTCACAGGCCAAGGTCATAAGTTAACCTTCATCATAAAATAACTCAATTTTCGATAAGCTGACGACTGTTAGTTGCATTTTACTTAAATCACATATAATTCAATCATATATATATATATTATAATACTTAAGGTTAAAGGTCAAGGTAAAAGAACAAAAGAAGTGTTGAAAATTGTCTTTAAACTCTTCCTAGACCGTTTAACCCTTTGTGTACCAGTGACGTCTTTTTCATTGTATTCTAGCTATAATTAGACGATTTTGTGGAGCTTATGAAGGATCTGTGGTAGTAAAAAGGGTTAAAATAGTTGAAAGCCTGCTACTTTCATGGAGGCCCTTCATAAACTAAATAAAATTGTCTTAGTATCCAGTATGAAATGAAACCGACAGAACTGTACTGAACGGGTTACGTATCATCACCAAATTTTGCTGGCAAATTTGGTTGGTCAATGCAACAATTGTCAATTTTTTTTCTTTGTTATTCAAAGGTCAAGGTGAATGGTAAAGGTCACAGAATATGGTCACTATTACTTTCTTATATATATTTTATATATATATATATATATATATATATATATATATATATATATATATATATATATATATATATATATATGTGTATATATATATATATATATATACTTTATATATACTGTATATAAACCTATTTTACCTAAGATATTCAATACTACTTGCATAATTATAGGTCGCAGAGTTGCGTATGCATTTTTTTTTTTTTTTTTTTTTTTTTGGTAATGCGAAAACTGCACACCTACTTTATCAACTCTGCTAAGCAGAGTGGTATCGCACACGCAGGTCCCGCCCGTATACTGTTCACTACAATTCAGCTTGTCCGTCGTCGTCGTCGTCCGTCGTCCGTCCGGGAACTCCTTCTAGACCGTTTGATGGATGTTCACCAAATTTCACAGGTATATTTATTTGGTCAATGCGATGGTCAGTCAAAAAGAAAATTTTCAATTTAACTTAAAGGTTAAGGTCAAAGGTCAAGGTTAAAAATAAGGTCAATATTTAATGTGCTTTAGTTTTTACTCAAATTTCTCCATTTTCACTATACAAGTTACTGGTACCCTTAATATCTTATTGACCAAATTTGGAATATGTATTCTAAAGGGTAAGGTCAAAGGTCAAGGTCAAAGGTCAAACAAATTTTCTACTACTATTACTTATAATAACTGTTAGATTCTCACTAGGCTTACCATGAATATTTGGAATACCTAGGCCAAGGTCATACAAGAAACTATTCAATTTCATATGAAAGGTCAAGGTCAAATATAAGGTCAATATGCTAATTTCTTTACTTTTCATGCAAACTTCACAACATTTGGTGAGATAGTTGCACTTTAAATGAAAAGGAAAATAAAAAAACATGAGAAACGTATCATGAAGGTCAAGGTCAAAGGTCAAGGTCAACTATTCTATAAATATATATATAACTAACTGATGGGTTTTAATGAAATTAGTCATACTTATTTGATTTTCCTGGGCAATGTCAATGAAAACAAAATGTTACATAAAGGTCAAGGTCACAGGTCAAGGTCAAAGGTCAACTTATACTATATATATTTAGTTTTTATTCAAATCTCTTAATTTTCACTATACAAGGTACTGGTAACCTTGATAGCATATTTCTCAAATTTTAGATAAATATACTAAAGGGTAAGGTCAAAGTTCAAGGTCAAAGGTCAACATAGGTTTTTTTACTAGTATTTTGTATACTAACTCATAGATTCTCACTTGGCTTACCATGTATATTCGGAATACCTAAACCAAGGTCATACAATAAATTATTCAATTCCATATGAAACGTTAAGGTCAAATAAAAGGTCAATATGCTTATTTCTTTACTTTTCATGCAATCTTCACAACATTTGGTGAGATAGTTGCACTTTAAGTGAAAAGGGAAATAAATGTTGAGACATAAAGGTCAAGATAAAGGTCAAGGTCAACTATTTGTTTAATATATATGAAACTAACTGATGGGTTTTAATGAAATTAGGCATGCTTATTTGATTTTCATGGGCAATGGCAATGCAAACAAAAATGTACTCTTACATATAAGTCAAGGACACAGGTCAAGGTCAAAAGTCAACTTTTATTAGTTATTGAAAAAAGATTACTCACATTTTTGAAAACTGAATATGTTATGGCTTATTACTTAAGTCACATATACATATCAAATTTCACATAAATATTGTAATAGTTAAGGTCAGAGGTCAAGGTCAAAATCAGAGTGTTTTTAATTTTCCCTAAACTCCTCCTTGACTGTTTAATGTATTGTCATCAAATTATACAGGCAAATTCAGTTGGTCGATGCGACGACCATCCAATTACAATATATGTATTATATTTTTAGTCAAAAGTCATAGGTCAAGGTCACAGTATATGATCACTATTTGTAATTAATAAGATTTTATACAAATTACATCATATTCATAATGCTAGCTAATACGAACATTGCCGTTAACCCACACAGTAAGTGATGATTATAGTCGTCAGTAGATGATTAACTCCACAGACCCAGCGACGGCTATAGCCGTCAGTAATGTACTTTCGTTGTAACTGCTTGTGCAACCCTGTACCTTTTTTCTTTTTGTTTTCTCTCAGCTTATATAAGACCCACTGAAGGGTGAGAGAGCCAGTCTTGCCTCATCTTTTGAGGTGGAAAGGTGGTCTCTCCTGCCATTTCGGCCACATTGATTGGGACTGGGGGGGACTTTTATTAATGTATCCTACGGTACTGAACGTGTTAAGCTAACTAAATCCTTGATAAGAAATTCTAAGGTCGAAGGTCAAGGTCAAAGGTCATGGTTAACCCTTTGGCTGCGGGTGACGTTCTGGAATGTTTTGGCAAGTTACAGCAATTTCCAGGCTTTAAAAGCCTATAAAAAACGTAAAAATCGAGTGACAGTGGGCGGGAGCGTGAGGGGCCCACCTCCGACCCTCAGAGCACCCAGCAGCTCACTGAGCTAGGCTGTGTCTCGCGCGTGTCTCTCTCTCTCTCTCATAAGTGCAGCCAAGCGAGCGAGTGTTACATAATATCGGGGTTCCCCCGTTTCACTGGGATCACTACGGGTGAACCAGACCACCTATACGGTCCGTTCTGGTGCCATTTTGAAGCTATTTTCGCCTAGTTTTCGGCAGAATACACTTCATTTAATGCAGATGCTTGATTTATCATTCAGGAGTGCCTAAATAGGCCCTAAATAGCCCAAAACAGCCCGCAGCCAAAGGGTTAAAGGTCGAAATATGATTTTTACTAGTATTTCCACTTTAATGTAAGATTCTCATTAGGCATATCATGCATATTCGAAATGCCTAGACCAAGGTCATACAAGAATAAACATAATTCCATTTGATAGGTCAAGGTCACAGGTCAATGTCAAATAAAAGGTCAATATGCTCATTTCTTTACTACTCATGTAAACTTCACCACATTAGTTGAGACAGTTGTGCTTTAAGGGAAAATTAAAATGTTAAATGTTCAGACATCATGAAGGTCTAAGGTAAAGGTCAACTATTCATTTAATACCTCTGAAACTAACTGATGATCTTTAATGAAATTTGACACACTTATTTGATGCTCTAGGGTTACATCAAAGTAAACACAATTATAATCCTACATAAAAGTCAAGGTCACAAGCCAAGGTAATAAGTTAACCATCATAAAAAAATACTCAATAAAGTGCATTTGATATACGTATATATATATATATATATATATATATATATATATATATATATATATATATATATTATATATAATATATATATATATACAGCATATACATATATATATATATATATATATATATATATATATATATATATATATATACTGTATATAATGTATATACACCGATTTTACCTAAGAGGTACAATACTACTTGCAGAATTCTACGTCGCAGAGTTGTGTATGCATTT
Source organism: Paralithodes platypus (assembly GCA_032716605.1). Lineage (NCBI taxonomy): Eukaryota > Metazoa > Arthropoda > Malacostraca > Decapoda > Lithodidae > Paralithodes > Paralithodes platypus. The sequence continues at coordinate 20,232,788 of CM064552.1, read as the reverse complement.
TTTTTTTTTTTTTTTTGTAATGCAAAAACTGCACACCTACTTTATTTATATTATTATTTTTGTGTCTTTGTTATTCATCAACTCTGCGAAGCAGAGTGGTATCGGACACACAGGTCCCGCCCGAATACTGTGCACCACAATTCAGCTTGTCCGTCGTCGTCCGTCGTCCGTCCGGTAACTCCTCCTAGACCGTTCCATGGATTTTCACCAAATTTCGCAGGTATATTCATTTGGTCAATGCGAAGGTCAGTCAAAAAGAAATTTTCAATTTAACTAAAAGGTTAAGGTAAAAGGTCAAGGTTAAAAATAAGGTCAATATTTCATGTGTCTTAGTTTTTACTCGAATTTCTTCATTTTCACTATACAAGTTACTGGTAGCCTCGATATCTTATTGACAACATTTTAGATACATTTGCGGAAGGGTAAGGTCAAAGGTCAAGGTAAAAATAAATAAATTTGTTTTACTAGTATTTCTTATATTAACTGTTAGATTCTCACTAAACTTACCATGTATATTCTGAATACATAGGACAAGTTCATACAAGAAACTATACAATTCCATATGAAAGGTCAAGTTCACAGGTCAAGGTCAAATATAAGGTCAATATGCTAAAATCATTACTGTTCATGCAAACTTCACAAAATTTGGCGATATAGTTGCACTTTAAATGAAAAGAAAAATAATACATTTTGAAACACATATCATGAAGGTCAAGGTCAAAGGTCAAGGTCAAGGTCAACTATTCAATAAATATATATGAAAATAACTGATGGGTTTTAATTAAATTAGTCATGCTTATTTTGATTTTCCTGGGCAATGTCAATGACAAAACAAATATACTCTTACATAAAGGTCAAGGTCACAGGTCATGGTGAAAGGTCAACTTATACTATTTATTTTTAGTTTTTTATTCAAATGTCTTCATTTTCACTTTACAAGTTACTGGTAACATTGATATCATATTGCATTTTTTTTAGATAAATATTCTACGAGGTAAGGTCAAAGTTCAAGGTCAAATGTCAAAATAATATTTTTACTAGTATATCTTATACTAACTGTTAGATTCTCACTAGGCTTACCATGTATATTCGGAATACCTAGGCCAAGTTCACACAATAAACTATTCTATTCCATATGAATGGTCAAGGTCACAGGTCAAGGTCAAATAAAAGGTCAATATGCTATTTTCTTTACTTTTCATGCAAACTTCACAAAATTTGGGGAGATAGCTGCACTTTAAGTGAAAAGGAAAATAATAAATGTTGAGACATATAAAGGTCAATATAAAGGACAAGGGTCAAGGTCAACTATTATATTAATATATATGAAACTAACTGATGTGTTTTAATGAAATTAGGCATTTTTTTGTTCATGGGCAATGTCAATGCAAACAAAAACGTACTCTTAAATATAGGTCACAGGTCAAGGTCAAAGGTCAACTTTTATTTTTTATTAAAAAAGGTTACTCAAATTTTAGAAAACTGGCTGTGTTATGGCTTATTACTTAAATATAGCCTAATATATATCAAGTTTCACATAAATATTGTAATAGTTAAGATCAGAGGGCAAGGTCAAAATAGGAGTATTTGTCATTGTCCCTAAACTCCTAAACTGTTTTCTGTATTGTCACAAAATTATACAGGCAAATTCAGTTGGTCAATGCGACGATTATCCAAATATGTGTATTATACTTTTATCAAAGGTCAAAGGTCAAGGTCACAGTATATGATCACTATTTGTAATCAATAAGTTTTTATACGAATTAGGCTACACCATATTCATAATGTTAGCTAATACGAACAATGCTGTTAAGCTAACTAAGTCCTTGATAAGAAATTCTAAGGTCGAAGGTCAAGGTAAAGGTTAAAGGTCGATATATGATTTTTACTAGTATTTCTTATTTAATGTAAGATTCTCATTAGGCATGCATATTCGGAATGCCTAGAGCAAGGTCATACAAGAATAAACATAATTCCACTTGATACGTCAAGTTCACAGGTCAACATCAATTATAAGATCAATATGCTAATTTCTTTACTATTCATGTAAACTTCACAAAATTCGTTGAGACAGTTGTGCATTAAGGGAAAATTAAAATGTTAAATTTTCAGACGTCATGAAGGTCAAGATGAAGGTCAAAGGACAAGGTCAACTATTCCTTTAATACCTCTGAAACTAACTGATGATCTTTAATGGAATTTGCCACACGTATTTGATTTTCTAGAGTTACATCAAAGCAAACAAAAATATAATCCTACGTAAAGGTCAAGGTCACAGGCCAAGGTCATAAGTTAACCTTCATTGTAAAAAAAACTAAATTTTCGATAAGCTGACGACTGTTAGTTGCATTTTACTTAAATAACATATATTTCAATCATATACAGTATACAGGTATATATATATTATAATACTTAAGGTTAAAGGTCAAGGTCAAAGAACAAAAGAAGAGTGTTGATAATTGTCTTTAAAACTCTTCCTAGACTGTTTAACCCTTTGTGTTCCGGTGACGTATTTTTTATTGTATTCTAGCTATAATTAGACGATTTTGTGAAGCTTATGAAGGATCTGTGCTAGTAAGAAGGGTTAAGATAGTTGAAAGCCTGCGAATTTTATGGAGGCCCTTCATAAACTAAATAAAATTGTCTTAGTATCAAGTATGAAATGAAACCGACAGAACTGTACTGGACGGGTTATGTATCGTCACCAAATTTTGCTGGCAAATTTGGTTGGTCAATGCAACGATTGTCCAAATTTTGTGTTATTGTTATTCAAAGGTCAAGGTGAATGATAAAGGTCACAGATTATGGTCACTATTTGTTCTTATATATATTTTATATATATGTTGTATATTGCGATATATACGTATAGGCCTATATACATATACAGATATATATATATATATATATATATTGTTACGTATCTTGCTCCTCAAGTGGTTAACTTGATGAAACTAGATAGCACAGAGATATATATTAAGGTATCAGTCAGCTGAAGGCAAAACGAAAGTAAAATCTAATAAAACTATGTCCTGTTGTTGCTTCCTTTCCTTTTTGGATCTTAGGACTTGGTATCCTTTATTGAATGATACTCTTTAATTATGGAAAAATACTGAAACTAATTAAAGTCATGTAGTATTTAAAAATAATTATAATTTAACAGAAGCTTAGTAGGCTATGGTTATGAACCGAATAAGTTATATCTAAAGAAGGACTATTAATTATATATAAAGTCTTGAAAGATAAATATTAAAGTAAGAATATTTCTGTCTCTTACCCTTTTTTAAATGAATAGATAGTTTTCTTATATCATGTCCTTTTATTTATATTTAATCTTGGTTCTTGTCTTACGTTAATAGTACTATATTATTATTATCAGGATTAATATCAAAGTCACATACAAAGTTAGATATATATTTAAAAATTAGATAAATGTATTTCTTAACCACGTAACATTGAGGTTTGATTATGAGTAAATTAAGTTACAGGATCGCTTCATAGATTCGATTCAGGTCTCACTCAAATAATATGAAAAGCAAAAATAATATTTTGAAGCTAAAAGAATTTTCTTCAGCTTAGGAAATCACTAGAAGTAACATTAAAGCAGCCCTGTTAGTCTAAGGCGATATTACTAATATGAGACAATAGTATCACCGTTCTTGTTCTTACCAGCAATGTAAGCTTAAGTAAAAGAAAATTAAAGAACTCGCAAGTATTAATATAAAACAATAGTATTACTTTTATCATAACCCAATTACTTAAAGAGTTGCTTTAGTCCACAAGTCAGTCAACTAAAATAGTTAAGTACATAATAGGAGCGTTAACTTTAATTCCCAATCACATATCTCACTAACCAACATAACGTAAGTGTTTACACCGAACACACTTAACATACACTTATATAATCTGACTGACAGTCACAATCCCATTATAATACTTCACCCCATCTTCCTCCAGCTGCAAGTTCACCTTCCCAACTCCAAATGGGACTGATTTGAATGCCCACTACTCGGGTCTTATATACTATGCAATGATGGTGTAGGAACGAATCAGGAGACGGAGGATGGTGCGCGCCCCAATCACAGCTCCTCTAGTTGCGTAGCAGATGCGTGGTCCAATTGCGTCTCATGGCAAAACCATATTTTGGACCTAAAATCATAACTATTGCATAAATTCAACAAATATTTGTTGACTGACTTTTGCATTCACGCAACAAATGTTTGTGTGAAATTTGGTGAAAATCCGTCCAACGGTCTAGGAGGAGTTCTGAGACAGACGGACGACGACGACGACGATAGAATTTGTTTTTGTGTGGTACCCACTATACGGGGGGGGGCGATACCAAACTCTGCTTACGCAGAGTAGATAAACACATACAGGGCTCCGTATGTCAGACCTCCCCCCTAGAAAAGAGTTTAAGGAGTATAGTACATAATATACATAATACATAATCAGATTCACCACCAGATTGGCAACAGCAAGATTATAATGAGGATATAATAAGGATATCACCCAAAGTAGGTAACGTCTCAAGGTACCACATCAGAACGTAGCTGGAGCGTTATTCGAACTGCAAGGCATTATCTCACAGCTGAAGGCTTGAAAGCGCACTAATAAAACATGATATTTACCTCGCTACAAGGGAGAGCTACTCTCATTAAGTTAATCTTACTGCTGTATGAGGCCAACCTGGTAAATGCAATCTTTAATAGATACATGATAGGCAATCGGCTAGCACGTTCTGGATCCCCTTAATATGTTTAACATCCAGGGAGTATTCCTGCAGCAACAAACTCCACCTGGTCAGTCGTCGGTTTTTATTTTGGAACTTATGCAAAAAATTTAAGGGGTGATGGTCAGTATACACAGTGATGGCACCAGAGGCAGATTGCACATAGACAGCAAAGTATTGAAGGGATAAAATTTATGCTAACAGCTCCTTCTCAATGACTGAATAGTTACGTTGAGCAGAATTTAATTTTTTACTAAAATAGCACACAGGATGCAATACTTCACAGTTGTCTTCCTGTAGCAATACTGCACCAACCCCGGTATTGCTCGCATCCACTGCTAGGGAAAAAGATCTGTTAAAATCAGGAGCACGGAGTACAGGATAATTTGATAAAATATATTTGGTAGCAAGGCCTCCTCACATTCGGAGGACCACTCAAACTTCACATCCTTACGGAGAAGATCTGTCAGGGGAGCTGTTAACCTAGAAAAGTTTAAGATGAAACGCCTATAATAACCAATCATTCCTAGGTACTTTTGGATATGTTTTTTAGTGCTAGGAGTTGGGAATTCTAGAATAGACTCTATCTTTGCTTGAGGAGGTGCAACCTGCCCCTGACCTACCGTATATCCTAGATACTGGACCGTACTCTTTACAAAGGTGCATTTATTAAGATTAACCACCAGATTGGCATCAGCAAGATTTAAGAACAGCAATCTAAGTTGGTAAAGATGCTCCTCCCATGACTGAAAAGATAAGAATATCATCGATGTAGACAACACATCCAGGTACCCCTTCAGTCACCAAATTCATGAGGCGCTGGAATGTAGCTGGAGCGTTTTTCAAGCCGTAGGGCATTACGTTACAGCAGAAGGCTTGATTATTGACTACAAAGCATGATATTTCCCTCGCTCTAGGGGTGAGAACTACTTGCCAATATCCCTTCATTAAGTCAATCTTGCTGATATAGGTGGCTGTACCAATCTGGTCAATGCAGTCGTCGATCCGTGGCAGTGGGTAGGTATCGTTCTTTGTGACAGCATTAACTTGCCTATAGTCCATACATAACCTATGGCTCCCGTCTGGCTTTGGCACAAGTATGACTGGACTACTCCACTGGCTTAAGGCCCTAGTGATCAGCTCGTTTGACAACATGAAGTCAAGCTCGACCTGCAGTATACTCCTGCGTTGTGGTGAGACATGGTAGGGGGATAGTTTAATGGGAGTTGCATCCCCTACGTCGATGTCGCGCACGGCCAAAGAAGTGAGCCCTGGAGTATCACGGAACACACTGAAGACTGAGATAAAACATACATTAGTTGGTTCGGTTGATCAGAGGGAAGATGACATAGTTTAGATGGTAATTCCCCCCAAGCTACTGAGTTATACTTAAAGTTGGATAGGCTACATGACAAGTCAAAGTCTGCATGGATACCTTCAGGCTCTGGAACAGTCTGTTGCGAGTCAGTAAGAGAACTGAAGACTTCGTCCGCACCAGGCTGTCCACAGGTCCTGACATTCACTGCCACAGTGGAAGAATCTGGAGGAGAGGAATCAGGGGACCTATGGTAGGGTTTCAACATATTTATATGGAATACTTGCGTTGGCTTTCTCCTGTCTGGGGTAGTTACTAGATAATCGGTAATGCTCACCCTCTGAATGATCTTATATGGGCCCCTGAACTTGGCAGATAAAGGTTGGCCAAAAAGGGGGAGCAGGACCAAAACCTCATCACCGGGCTGAAACTCCCTCTCACAGGCTTTTCTGTCATACCAGTTCTTCATTGAGCTTTTTGCCACTGTCAAGTTTTGAGCTGCAAACTCACATGAGGATCTCAGCCGGGTTTTGAAATTTGAAACATACTTGAGGAGGGTTTGTTTCCCCTCCTGGCCAACTAGGCTATCCTGCAATAGTTGCAAAGGACCTCTTACCTGGTGACCGAAAACTAGCTCATTAGGGGAAAAACCCAGGGATTCAGTTGGAACCTCACGAGTAGCAAATAAAAGAAAAGGTACCCCCTTATCCCACTCAACTCCGGTCTCTGTACAATATTTATGCAACATGGCTTTCAAAGTATGATGAAACCGTTTGAGAACCCCTTGACTCTCTGGGTGGTAGGTGCTCGACTTAACATGCTCGATACCCAACTCCTTCAGGGACTGCTGAAAAATGTTAGAGGTAAAATTAGTTCCTTGATCACTTTGCACCTCATTGGGGAAACCCATTCTGGTGAAGAATTTGAGCAGTTCCTTGACGACAGTTGGAGCAGAGGTAGTCCTTAACCCTTAACTGGCGGCGCGCATCAAATGTCGAGTGAAAGAAATTTGGACTATGTGGTGGCTCACACCATAAGTCGTGCGGCAATTTCAGCACGTAATGTTGCTGAGAGAGAGAGACAAGTGGTGGCAGGAGAGTAGCGAGCGTATGACTGCTCCAGACCACCGCGGCGGACCAACTGACATGAATCCCACCCTCCTCCACCCTCTCACACTCGCTACATAGTGAAATGTATGGGGAAAGTACCGAATTACATGGTTTTTGCACTCGTGTTGCGCGGTTGTTGCAAGAAAACTAGCGGTCATACAAGGATCGTTGTAGTGTCATTGGAAAGCTCTGTTTATGCCCTTTCAGGGATAGATACTTGTTTTACGCTCTGGGTCTTATTTAGGCATGAAAATGATCACGTAAACAGCCCTATTTTGGGTAAAAACACCCCGCTGGTTGCTACATATTATTTACCGCCTAGGCCGCTCGTTAGGTGTTAAGGGTATAGCCTCTGGGTAGCGAGTTGCCATGTCCATAATCGTTAATAAATAAATGTTACCTTGGGAAGTCTTAGGCAATGGGCCTACAATGTCCACTACCACCCGAGTAAAAGGATTCTCGAAGACGGGCAAGGGCACCAGAGGATGTACAGGCACCTTCTGATTGGGTTTTCCTGTCATCTGGCAAGTGTGACACACTCTACAAAACTCCACTATTTCTGCACGCATTCCTGGCCAGTGAAAGTGGGCTCTGATTCTGTCTAGAGTTTTTCTCACACCTAGGTGTTCTGTCAATGGTATACAATGTGCCATTTCCAAGATATCTCTACGACAAGGTTTGGGGACTACTACTTGATGGACGTCCCAGGCCCCATCATCGATTGGTCTGTGTGGCTGTCTCCATCTACGCCACAATACTCCTCCTTTGAGGTAGAAACATTCACCACCCTCCTTCTCACATTCCTCTTCACTCACGGCCCTGGCAGCTAACTCCTTGCATTCTCTATCATCTTTCTGTAGCTCTACCAGGCCACTAGGACAATTTGGAGGGGTTTCATGGTCATCGTTAGGGTCAAGATGAGCCATAAAGGTGTCAGATAAATCCACCTCAGTCACATCATCAGGCACAGTTGGAGCGTCGTTCACACTCTCATCATCCCTTTCATCAACTCTTACATTCGGTACATTTCTGTCTGAGGGAACTGCTACTTGACACATTGAACGTGTGACAGCACACACAGGGAAAACTGTTGGCATCTCCTTTTCGAGCTCACCGGTTAGTGGCTCGTTAACAGGGGAAAGTGACAAAATGGAGTCTGGTCGGACCTTCTCACCTGCTACATCATTCCTCAAAAGGAGTGTTACCCCGGGCACAGGGATATCTTGGGACCTACACAAAGCTATGGTGGCATCACCCTGTAGTAACTCACATTCAATTTCGCCTTTTACCAAGTATGTATAAAATTGGCCTCCAGCACTTCTCATTATAACTGGTTCGCCAGGTGGGCACTCAGTGTAAGGATTCACCATGAGGGTGCTAGTAGAACCTGTGTCTCTCAGAATTTTTACCTCATGCATGCAACCATTTAAACTCACGTTGCCAGATGAAATAAAGGGACGGTAACTGTCCTGCACTGATGGTGAAATTATTTTTGGCTTAACCCTAGTGGGTTGCACCACACATGCTACTACACCCCTGTCTAGATGGTTTACGTTAGCTGCTAGGTACTCCTTCTGTCGGGAGTCCGGCATTAAAGGAACTTTTGGTGCAAGGTACTCCTTCTGTCGGGAGTCCTGCATTAACACCTAACGAGCGGCCTAGGCGGTAATTTATATGTACCGCCCAGCGGGGTGTTTTTACCCTAAATAGGGTTGTTTACGTGATCATTTTCATGCCTAAATAAGACCCAGAGCGTGAAATAAGTATCTATCCCTGAAAGGGCATAAACAGAGCTTTCCAATGACACCCCAACCATCCTTGTACGACCGCTAGTTTTCTTGCAATAATCGCGCAACAGGAGTGCAAAAACCATGTAATTAGGTAGTTTCCCTACATAATTCCCTGTGTAGCGAGTGCGTGAGGGTGGGGGAGGGTGGGATTCATGTCAGTAGGTCCGCCGTGGTGGTCTGGAGCAGTCGTACGCTTGCTACTCTCCTGCCACCACTTATCTCTCTCTCTCAGCAACATTACGTGCTGAAAATGGCACACGACATAAGTTGTGAACCGCCAATTAGTCCAAATTTCTTTCACACGACATAAGTTGCGCGCCACTAATAAAGGGTTAAAGGAACCTTTGGTGCTAGGTACTCCTTCTGTCGGGAGTCCTGCATTAAAGGCACATATGGAGTTTGAGATACGGCGGCATCTGTCTGCCCCGATCTCCCGGTTCTCTCCTTGGCCCAGCAGTGATAAGCTAGGTGGCCTTTCTTGCCACAAAAAGTACATACTTTAGGGGATACTGGAACGTTCCCTCTTTGAGCATTACTATTACTTTGGGCCCCACCTCTGTTACCATTGCCCTGAGTCGCATTTTTAGTTGGGGGAACAATTCTATTTTGGCTAGCTGGGGAAGACGTTACAGGCTTGTGACTGGGTCTGTCAGATTTGTGATTGGGATACTTAGAATTAGAACTAGAATTATCGTAGGGCTTCTTTCCACGACATTTGTTGTTGAGCACGTATGCGTCAGCCATGTCAGCGGCGTCGGCAAGACAATCTACCTTTTCCCCTTCAAATGATAGGCTACAGAAGACTCAAATTTTCCATAGGAAATTTTCTAACAGGACCAACTCCTTCAGATCGTTGTAGCTTGTGACTTTCTTACTCTTGACCCAATGATTGAAAGTTTGTTACGTCCTGGGATATATAAACACTGGGCTCTTTCTATTGGACTAGGTATGCGGCAACAAGCAACAACGGAAAACGCTAGATCCAACCCTTATCTATAAACCCAGGCAACAAACGACCCTAAACCGTCAAGAGTCCTGCCTGGACAACGGGGTATCCTATGACTCGGTTACAGGGTGCACGCACTATAGACTGCTGATAGTCAAGCAGGCTATATAAAAGATCACACAACTAAGTTGACTTAAAGCTTCAATGAAAAGATAGATAACGGAATTAAATTGCAGAAACAATTTAATAACAAACTAGAAGAAAGTACATTTAACGTTACGTTAATTAATACAACTAATCACCCCTGCGTGAAAGAAGGTGAAAGCAAACAGTCCTCAAAACATCGTACCGGTAGACATGATGCAGGTTTCTAAACTGCATGCGGCTACTGTAGGATCTGATGCTTAGCAAAGAAAGTAAGTTACGGATTTAGATAACTCTTAACTCATAAGCAGGAATAAATACTAGTGATAGGCCATACAGTGTATAATGGCATAGGTATAATTAACTAAAGGCAGCAACTCGCAACATAACCACATACAGGTGTGCTTCTCACTCTTAGTCAGGCAAGCCTGCTCGGACAGAGTCTCTAAGCCACACCCTGACTCACAATGCTCACAAAAACGGTAAACTGTGGCACAATAACAAGCATACAGAGATGATAAACCCCTAGCTGTTAATCTGCCAGGTGGCAGAGGTCTAGCTGGAAGGATATAGGCTTCGGATACCCGGGCTGAGCCACCTGCTCTACCCTAGGGACGTTCCCAATTCTGTGCGCCAAATTACTCTAATTGAAAGGGTGCTCTCTTGAGAGACTCAGATAGCAAGTATCTGACTCTCTCTTGGCGACCCTAAAACAAAAGCAAAACGTGCTAGCGCAGTGCTGAGTGGACTAGGCAAGGGCCCTCACACAACACAACGCTAGACACACAGGGACACAGACAAGAAAATGCCCCCAGACTCCCACGGGTATCCTAGTAAAGTCGTGCGGGTCCACAGGACTCGCACCAGCAGACTTTACTTAAAGGATCGCAAAAAGCCTCCCCTCCGGTCTAGCCCCTGCTAACCTGACACAAGAACACACTAGCAAGCATGAAACCACCAAATATGAGACAACAAAAAAGCTTCCTAGGTCCCACCAACAATTAAATCTCAGCATAAGGCCCAAAATCCTATCTAGTTATCTGAGAGCTCGTCGTTAATACAATAATAGATATAAGGTCTATCAAGGGGATGGGATAATTAAATAGATTGGTGAAGTAGTGGAAGGAAGGTATACAAAGTAAGAGAGAAAGTTTCTAAGTGGGGTTGAGAGGGATAGATATCAAGGGGGTCCGAAGGGTACGACAGTGAGGTGAGCTCTGAGTCTTGAATCTGTCTGGACCCCACCCTAGGCATGCAAAATACATCCCATGCTTGGCAACACTCAACACAGTTGCCGGGTCAAAATCCTCTACCCCTTGCGTGAGTCGAAACTAAGCCTAAAAATCAAATGCACATGGCAACATCAGGCTCGTCCCAAGCTGGACTCTCCGCGCGAAGCAACGTCCCCCAGCCGGTCTCTCTCTCCCGCTCGTCTCCTCCCACTCTCACTAGACTTACATCTTATATATTATAATGAAACAATCAACTATCGAGAATAAAATATACTTAGATGCGTTGGTTAAGAATAAGGGCAGCTTCAAGCTGTGAAACAACATAAGAATATCCCAGACATTAGTTACATTGTTGTAGGATATATACTAAGGAAAAGCCGGCCGGCCGGCTGCCGCCAGCCGGTTTCTAAACGGCTGGGCAGCCGACGCGCGCGCATGCCCGCACGTGGCTACTATACAGGAGCATCACACCTCCCCCAAGATATAAGACCCTTGACTAAGTTCTTCATATCTAACAGAAAGCTTCTCATAGTACCACACACTGTTGCGACACAAGGCACTATATATAAACAAAATAAAGACTGTTGCACTCCACCGAGCAAGTTCAACTAACTTAGCGACAATAAGCGAAAACATTCAACTTAGATACTGCTACAACATCTTATACAAACTTCTACACGTTATAAAAATAAAGAGTTTTTATACGGTTTTTGCTTTTTTTAATTTGTTTTTTTCTTTCGGCTGAACTACAGTGACAGCCTATTTTCCTCCACACTCAACCCTCAATCCTGTGGCAGTCTAACCAACATCATCCACCCTTGATAGACAATCCGCTATCACGTTATCAGAACCGGCAATATGGCGTATGTCCAGATTATACTCCTGAAGCATGAGTGACCACCTGGTCAGCCTCATATTCTGGTTATGAAACTGATTCAAGAATTTCAGAGGGTGATGATCGGTATAAACCACTACGACTGGTCCGAAAGCAGGAACATATACATCGAAGTGCCTGAGCGCCAGCACTATCGCCGGGAGTTCTTTTTCAATTACAGAGTAATTCCTTTGTGCACTATTGAATTTTTTGACTGTAACAACTCACTGGATGTTCGATACCTTCATCATCTGTCTGTAACAAGACAGCCCCAGCCCCTACGCCACTGGCATCAATCGCCAGCTGAAAAGGTCTGCTGAAGTCCGGGGCCCTGAGTATGGGGTGGGTACATAACAGGTGTTTCACCAAGGAAAACGCCTCTGCACACTCAGCAGACCACCGGAACTTCTTGTCCTTAGATAATAAGTCGGTTAAAGGTGCAAGTACAGTCGAATAGCCTTTGATGAAGCGACGATAATAGCCTATCATACCTAGAAACCGCATGATTTGTTTCTTAGTCGTAGGATGGGGAAACTGATCGATGGCTTTGATCTTTGTCTGTGGAGGGCACACCTGACCCATCCCCACCTCGAACCCCAGGTACAAAACTGTGGCTTTGACAAAATCGCACTTGCCAGGATGCTCCGCGAAAACAGCTGGGTTTGAATCAAACAAGTGCTGCAGAGCTACACGCTGTTGCTCAGGCAGCTGCAATATCAACTCGTGAGCCACTTGTCTAGAATTCCCCGCCCACTGATCCGCGGAAACATGACAATCCCAATTATCCTCCCCCGCAGCTTGACTGTCCCTTCCTCCTTCTCCACCACGATTGCTGCAGATCAACACCGGGACAGTGAGAGGCTCGGAGGGGCGCCTCACATACTCTTTCATCAGATTTACATGGCAAAGTTGGTTCTTTTTCTTACGATCAGGAGTAGCTACTAAATAGTCGAGATCAGAAACCTTCCTTACAACCCGATACGGACCAGAATACTTGGCAGACAAGGGTCGTCCCACCAGAGGCAGTAGTATCAGTACCTCCTGATCTACTTCAAACTCCCTCAGCTTCACCTTCTGGTCGTATCTGTCCTTCATCTGAGCTTGTGAACTGTTAAGGTTCCGACCTGCTACCTCCAAGCTCTTTAGCATTCTCTCACGGCTTTCAACTACATACTTTAGAAGCGAGCATGGCTTTGTGACTCCCTCCCAGATCTCCTTGACTATGTGGAGGGGCCCCCAGGCCCTGTGTCCAAAAACCAACTCGTTCGGGCTAAATCCCAAGCTCTCCCCAGGTACTTCTCTCGCAGCAAATAAAACGTATGGGAGACCTAGATCCCAGTCCTTCCCATTTTCCATGCAATAACACCGCAACATACTCTTGAGAGTCGAGTGCCACCTTTCCAAAACTCCCTGACTCTCGGGATGGTAGGCAGATGACACCACAGACACTATCCCATGTTGCTGCATGATCTACTTAAACAGAGCAGAAGTAAAATTGGATCCCTGATCAGACTGGATCTCCTGAGGGCAGCCATAACGAGAGAAATAGACAAGTAGGTTTTTGACAACAGTCTTAGCCATCCCGTTGCGCATGGGGTAAGCATCTGGATACCGTGTTGCTACATCCATTACAGTTAGTAAAAATGTATTGCCGGCACTAGTGGGGGCAATGGGCCAACCATATCGATAACTACTTTGCTGAAGGGCGGCCCAATGACAGGGATTGGTTGTAACGGGGCTCTCGGGATGACCTGATTGGGTTTCCCAACAACTTGACAAGTGTGACACTGTGACACCCATGACACGACACTCGCCTTTAACCCAGGCCACCAGAAAAGCTTGCTCAGAGCTGCCTCCGTCTTACGTGCCCCCAGGTGCCCTGCCAAAGGCACATCATGAGCTAATCTCAATAAGCTCTCACGGCACACCCTCGGTACTACTAACTGGTCCACTAATCCTGACCCGCCATCCCACTTTTTCTTGGGATCCTGATGTCTCCGATACAAGATCCCCTCGGACAAGAAAAAATCACCAGGCTGCGCATCCCCATCGCTCTCCAGTTCGACAGCACCATTACCACACGCCCTGACTTCAGGATCTTCCAGCTGCAAGGAACATATATCAGCAGGTGCAAGATTATCCAAGTTCATCTTAAATAATTTATTTCCACCTCCAATGTCCCGCTGAGCCATCCTTTCCTCACGCTGCGCATAACGATGCTGTCGCAGAGTCTCTTCCTGCCCTGCACCTGCACTAGCGGTGACAGGCCCCGGGCCTCTCCAGACTCTAACATAGGTGCCAATAATGAGTCACCAAGAAACACTGCCGGCTCAAAACTCTCCAATTGACCAACACTTCCCGTTTTCTTGTGACCTTTCCTCCGCGGTTTGATAGACTGAGGTGGTGGCTGCAAGGCTCCGGATGTCTGAGAACGCGTCACAACACACGCCATGGTTTGTACGCTACACTTCTCAACCCACTCCTGTTCCTCCCTACTAACGTCGGCCGCCTTCTCGGCAACGACCAAGGGTGAAACCTTAGAAGCAGGCACCGCAAAGTCGTTGCCGAGGAGGAGGTCGACGCCCCCAACAGGCAAGTTCTCTACAATTCCGACATCCAGCTCCTTCACCACACCACCCACCTCCAGCTCCATCCGCACCAGCGGGTAGGACTTCGTAGCATTGATCCCCTGAACTACCACCACCCGAGCATCGTTAATCGGCCTACCAGTAAAGTTCTTTAACCCGTACAGCCCCAGCGACGCGCCTGACGCGTCGGCGATGTATGTAACGCACAGCCCCAGAGACGCGCCTGGCGCGTCGCCCCAATTGCGCCGACCGTGACCTCAGGTGTAGCCACTCAAGAGGGCTCAGATTTGTATGGGAACTGTGTACGTATCCCACGCACCCGTGCCGATGGTTGAAAACTCTCAAAGTTCACGTGCGTGCGCGCGAGCGCGCAATAACCTGTTTTTTTGGGATAATTGCCTTCAATTTTTTACTCTTATAAAATCCGTTTTCGGGGGCTCTGTAGGACCATTTTTTAAGCTTTTTGAGCGGTTTTTCGTGGTTTTTCCTTCATTCCTAACCCATTCGCTATTGTTTCTGGAATAAAACCATTTTTTGAAAACCGGCCGGGTTCTGGTGCGCAAACATTACAAAACTAGCCGGGGCTCCACGGGTTAACAAGGTCTGAGAAGCCCCCGTATCACGCAATAGCTTAACTCCTCGCTTTTCGCCAGCCCACCTCACAAAACCATGCCCTCTATGACCCCAAAAGACGTCGCGGACAGGGTTCGAGCCTTCCGGACTCTTGAACACAGGCTGTGTCCCAACCTCTGACGAACTACCCTTGGCAAACTCAGAAGATATAGGCGACACCCTTATGCTGCGGGCCAGTGACACAACCTTGTTTGGTGGCTTGTTCGGACAAGCATTTGCAAAGTGACCCTCCTGGTGACATGCAAAGCACTCTTTACTCTTTGGTTTCCCTTGGGAGTGGGAGGTACCATTAGACTTCTTATACGGGACGGTATTTGGTTTATGTTCAGTTGTATTGTCAGTGCTACATGGTTTTGTGTATTTATGTGTATCAAAATTCTTGGGAGGGGGAGGGGTACGATCCTTTGCACCCGACTCACTCCTAGCTGCTGCTTCGCACCCTCGAATTAATGACAGTCGGCGGTCAGCCATTTCTGCTGCCTCCTGGAGAGTTCTAGGATTTTTTTCCTTTATATTTAATGTTAAGTCCCCGCCTGTGCACTTAAAGAACTGCTCCAAGAGAACCAGCTCACTCAACTCCTCAAAAGTAGCTGCCCTCTCGGAACGCAGCCAATGTCGTAGTGCATCAGACAAGTCCTGAGCGTGTTCTAGGAAGGTACTATCCTTGCCCTTAGTAACACCCCGAAACTTCAAGCGGTAAGTTTCTGGTTGTAACTCATAGGCCCGTAGCACAGCCTTCTTTAGCTCATCATAAACTACACAGGACTCTAAAGGTAGTGCATCATACGCTTTTAGCCCCTTTCCTAGGAGTCTTGATGAAACTAATGCTGCCCATTTTCCTGAGGCCACTGGTGTTCCTGACACTTCTTCTCAAATCGCATAAAAAACTCAGACACACCTAATTCATCGAACACAGGAACTAGTTTAAGCAGGTGCGACAATGATTGGTCTCGATGTCTGTTACCTCCCCCAATATTTCGCCCTGTTACCTCCACTCGAGATCTCTCCAGCACCCTGTCAGCCCGATACCTAGTAGACTCTGCCTGCAGTTCAGCCTCTCGTATAGCTGTTCTCTCTGCGGCCTCAGCCTGAGCTCTAGCAACCTCAGCCTGCACACTAGCCTGTCTCTCAGCAGCCTCGACCTGAGCTCTAGTAGCCTCAACCTGAGCTCTAGCCTGTCTTTCGGTAGCCTCAACCTGAGCTCTAGCAACCTCAACCTTGGCCATCTCAAGCCGAAACAACAAATCTGGAGTCAACCCTTGAGGAGGGGAAGGTGCATTTAATGGAGAGGGTCATTGTGATTGAATTCCACGCTGCCATTGACCATCAACTTGGGGGTATGTACTAAATTCAGGCACCCTGACGTTTGATATGGGGGTAGAGTGGAGAGTGGAGAGCTGGGGACCGGGGCCCCCAGTCTCCTCTCCACCCAGGTCTCTCCCTTCTAAACCCAATATCAAAGTCCTCAGCTGATCTTTCCTCATGCCACTTAAACCCTGGTGACCCTGAAGACCTGCCACACACTTTAAGCCATACTTATTCAGCTTCAACACCCTGGCAGCGGTAAGGGGCACCTCTAAAAATCTTCTAGCACCCTGCTCGCTATCGACTAGCCACTCCACAGGTCTTTCTCCCTCCGAGCCCGTATCGTGACCTGACCCATCACTGTGTTCTGATGTATTAGACATGCTTGTGTACTGCAGTAATTATCACGGTTATAGAATGTGCCTTATCTCCTATGCAAGTATGTATATACTAATGTTATTTAAAGTCTTTAATGTGTTATATTGGTTGCTCCAAAAAAAAACCTCTATGTCCACTGTATTCCTCTAATCATAAGGAATCTCAAAAACAAATGACCACTATATTCCTCTGTACAGTAAATCCTATGCAAGGTCGCCATTTGTTACGTCCTGGGATATATAAACACTGGGCTCTTTCTATTGGACTAGGTATGCGGCAACAAGCAACAACGGAAAACGCTAGATCCAACCCTTATCTATAAACCCAGGCAACAAACCACCCTAAACCGTCAAGAGTCCTGCCTGGACAACGAGGTATCCTATGACTCGGTTACAGGGTGCACGCACTATAGACTGCTGATAATCAAGCAGGCTATATAAAAGATCACACAATTAAGTTGACTTAAAGCTTCAAGGAAAAGATAGACAACGGAATTAAATTGCAGAAACAATTTAATAACAAACTAGAAGAAAGTACATTTAACGTTACGTTAATTAATACAACTAATCACCCCTGCATGAAAGAAGGTGAAAGCAAACAGTCCTCAAAATATCGTACCGGTAGACAAGATGCAGGTTTCTAAACTGCATGCGGCTAATGTAGGATCTGATGCTTAGCAAAGAAAGTATGTTACGGATTTAGAGAACTCTTAACTCATAAGCAGGAATAAATACTAGTGATAGGCCATACAGTGTATAATGGCATAGGTATAATTAACCCTTATTTAGCGGCGAGCAACATAAGTCGAGTTAAAAAAAGCTGGACTATGTGGCGGCGCTCGACATAACTCGAGTGGCAATTTCAGCACGTAATGTGGCTGAGAGAGAGAGACAAGTGGTGGCAGGAGACTAGCGAGCGTATGACTGCTCCAGACCACCGCGGCGAACCTACTGACACAAATCTCAGCTCCCTCCTCCCTCTCTCACTCGCTACATACTCAATTATGTACTGAAAGTACCGAATTACCTGCTTTTTGCACTCGCGTTGCACGGTTATTGCAAGAAAACTATCCATCATACAAGGATCGTTATGGTGTCATTCGAAAGCTCTGTTTATGCCCTTTCAGGGATAGGTACTTGTTTTACGTTCTGGGTCTTATTTAGGCATGAAAATGATCACGTAAACAGCCCTATTTTGGCTAAAAACACCCCGCTGTGCGGTACACATAAATAAACCGCATAGGCCGCTCGTAAGGTGTTAAGTAAAGGCAGCAACTCGCAACATAACCACATACAGGTGTGCTTCTCACTCTTAGTCAGGCAAGCCTGCTCGGACAGAGTCTCTAAGCCACACCCTGACTCACAATGCTCACAAAAACGGTAAACTGTGGCACAATAACAAGCATACAGAGATGATAAACCCCTAGCTGTTAATCTGCCAGGTGGCAGAGGTCTAGCCGGAAGGATATAGGCTTCGGATACCCGGGCTGAGCCACCTCCTCTAGCCTAGGGACGTTCCCAAGTCTGTGCGCCAAATTACTCTAATTGAAAGGGTGCTCTCTTGAGAGACTCAGATCGCAAGTATCTGACTCTCTCCTGGCGACCCTAAAACAAAAGCAAGACGTGCTAGCGCAGTGCTGAGTGGACTAGGCAAGGGCCCTCACACAACGCTAGACACACAAGGACACAGACAAGAAAATGACCCCAGACTCCCACGGGTATCCTAGTAAAGTCGTGCGGGTCCACAGGACTCGCACCAGCAGACTTTACTTAAAGGATCGCAAAAAGCCTCCCCTCCGGTCTAGCCCCTGCTAACCTGACACAAGAACACACTAGCAAGCATGAAACCACCAAATATGAGACAACAAAAAAGCTTCCTAGGTCTCATTAACAATTAAATCTCTGCATAAGGCCCAAAATCCTATCTAGTTATCTGAGAGCTCGTCGTTAATACAATAATAGATATAAGGTCTATCAAGGGGATGGGATAATTAAATAGATTGGTGAAGTAGTGGAAGGAAGGTATACAAAGTAAGAGAGAAAGTTTCTAAGTGGGGTTGAGAGGGATAGATATCAAGGGGGTCCGAAGGGTACGACAGTGAGGTGAGCTCTGAGTCTTGAATCTGCCTGGACCCCACCCTAGGCATGCAAAATACATCCCATGCTTGGCAACACTCAACACAGTTGCCGGGTCAAAATCCTCTACCCCTTGCGTGAGTCGAAACTAAGCCTAAAAATCAAATGCACGTGGCAACATCAGGCTCGTCCCAAGCTGGACTCTCCGCGCGAAGCAACGTCCCCCAGCCGGTCTCTCTCTCCCGCTCGTCTCCTCCCACTCTTACTAGACTTACATCTTATATATTATAATGAAACAATCAACTATCGAGAATAAAATATACTAAGATGCGTTGGTTAAGAATAAGGGGAGCTTCAAGCTGTGAAACAACATAAGAATATCCCAGACATTAGTTACGTTGTCGTAGGATATATACTAAGGAAAAGCCTGCCGGCCGGTTCTAAACGGCTGGGCAGCCGACGCGCGCGCATGCCCGCACGTGGCTACTATGCAGGAGCGTCACAAGTTTTAGTCATGGTCCTGGCAAATACCTTATGGGTTTCTTCTACTTTCTTCTGTTTTTTACGGAAACATTGCCTGTAAGCCTCAGGCTGTAATTGATAGGTTTTTAGGATAGCTTCTATGAGATTGTCATAATCCTGCCTAACCTCTGCTACTTCTGACAAATACGTGTCTCGAGCCTGCCCTGTCAAAACGGTTTGTAACATAAAAGGCCATTGATCTCTTGTCCACCTCATACCTCCAGCAACTTCCTCAAACAAAACAAAGAAATCCTTCACATTATCCTCAGTGAAAGGTGGAATGACACTGGTCATAGTCAATCCCAGAGGGGGAGCAATTAAGGGAGCATTTGTATTGACATTTAGTTGAGCTAATTGATATTGACATTGATATTGTTCGGTCGTTGCTCTGGCTTGTTCGGCATTTGCTCTGGCTTGTTCGGCATTTATTCTGGCTTGTTCGGTCTTTATTCTGGCTAGTTCTAGTTCGAATACTTGATCAACGGTAAAACCAGGTGGCAATTGTTCATCAAGTTGGCTAGGTTTACTCGGGATCCCACCAACTGCTCCGTCTTCCTCCCCGCCTTCTACAGGGAACAGGTGGGTTTTTATGGTCTGAGCCACCTCTACTTTGGACATGTTTGAGACACTTAACTGGAGATGTGAGACAAGCACTTTCAGTTCGGATTTTGACAGACTGTCAATAACAGGGGCTGTGGGTTCTGATTCTATGAAAACTCGAGCATCTTCGTCATTAATTAGATCAGGCATGATTAATATTTGATTTGTAAGTAATGAAACTGAGTGAAACTGTATGAAACGAATCCTGGCAAGGTCACCACTCTTCTGTTACGTATCTTGATCCTCAAGTGGTTAACTTGATGAAACTAGATAGCACAGAGATATATATTAAGGTATCAGTCAGCTGAAGGCAAAGCGAAAGTAAAATCTAATAACATTATTTCCTGTTGTTGCTTCCTTTCCTTTTGGATCTTAGGACTTGGTATCCTTTATTGACTGATACTCTTTAATCATGGAAAAATACTGAAACTAATTAAAGTCATGTAGTATTTATAAAGAATTATTATTTAACCGAAGCTTAGTAGGCTATGGTTATGAACCAAATAAGTTATATCTAAAGAAGCACTATTAATTATATATAAAGTCTTGAAAGATAAATATTAAAGTAAGAATATTTCTGTCTCTTATCCTTTTTTAAATGAATAGATAGTTTTCTAATATCATGTCCTTTTATTTATATTTAATGTTGTTATTATTCTTGGTTCTTGTCTTACGTTAATAGTATTATATTATTATTATCAGGATTAATATCAAAGTCACATAAAAAGTTAGATATATATTTAAAAATTAGATAAATGTATTTCTTAACCACGTAACATTGAGGTTTGATTATGAGTAAATTAAGTTACAGGATCGCTTCATAGATTCGATTCAGGTCTCACTCAAATAATATGAAAAGTAAAAATAATATTTTGAAGCTAAAAGAATTTTCTTCAGCTTAGGAAATCACTAGAAGTAACATTAACTGTTAGTCTAAGGCGATATTACTAATATGAGACAATAGTATCACCGTTCTTGTTCTTACCAGCAATGTAAGCTTAATTAAAAGAAAATGAAAGAACTCGCAAGTATTAATATAAAACAATAGTATTACTTTTATCATAACACAATTACTTAAAGAGATGCTTTAGTCCACAAGTCAGTCAACTAAAATAGTTAAGTACATAATAGTAGCGTTAACGTTAATTCTCAATCACATATCTCACTAACCAACATAACGTAAGTGTTTACACCGAACACACTTAACATACACTTATATAATCTGACTGACTGTCACAATCCCATTATAATACTTCACCCCGTCTTCCTCCAGCTGCAAGTTCACCTTCCCAACTCCAAATGGGACTGATTTGAATGCCCACTACTCGGGTCTTATATACTATGCAATGATGGTGTAGGAACGAATCAGGAGACGGGGGATGGTGCGCGCCCCAATCACAGCTCCTCTAGTTGCGTAGCAGATGCGTGGTCCAATGGTGTCTCATGGCGTCGATCATCATCATAGCGTCGGGTCATCGAAGTAGTTTGCAGGGTCCCATATGATGCACGCAGGTGTGAAGGCTTGTTTGCTGGTATGCAGGCGAGCTGGTTTCCACTCGCTGGTTCGCTCGCTGGTCTGCTTCGCCGCCTGGGTAATTCGGCATTCCTTCAACTCTTAATTCTAACTCTTTAATAAACACATACAGGACTCCGTATGTCAGAATATATATATATATATATATATATATATATATATATATATATATCGATATTTATATATATATATATATATATATATATATATATATATATATATATATATATATATATATATATATATATATATACTGTATATACTGTATATAAACCTATTTTACCTATGATTCAATACTACTTGCAGAATTATATGTCGCAGAGTTGCGTATGCGAAAACTGCACACCTACTATATATATTTATTCATCAACTCTGCGAAGCAGAGTGGTATCGCGCACACAGATCCCGCCCGTATACTGTGCAACATCAGTCAGCTTGTCTGTCGTCGTCGTCCGTCGTCGTCCGTCTGGAAACTCCTCCTAGACTGTTTGATGGATTTTCACCAAATTTCATAGGTATATTTATTTGGTCAATGCGAAGGTCAGTCAAAAAGAAATATTCAATTTAACTTAAAGGGTAAGGTCAAAGGTCAAGGTTAAGAATAAGGTCAATATTTCATATTTTTTAGGTCATACTCAAATGTCTTAATTTTCACTATACAAGTTACTGGTAACCTATATATCGTATTGACCAAATGTTAGGTAAATATTGTAAATAATAAGGTCAAAGGTCAATGTCAAAGGTCAAAATAAGTTTTTCACTAGTATTTCTTATACTAAATGTTAGATTCTCACTAGACTTACCATGTATATTCGGATAACCTAGGCCAAGGTCATACAAGAAACTATACAATTTCATATGAAAGGTCAAGGTCACAGGCCAAGGTCAAATAAAAGGTCAATATGCTATTTTCTATACTTTTCAAGCAAACTTCAAAAAATTTACCGAGATAATTGCACTTTACATGAAAAGGAAAAGAATCAATTTCGACACATATCATAAAGGTCAAAGGTCAAGGTTAACTATTCATGTAATATATAATATTATGAAACTAACTGATAAGTTTTAATGAAATTAGGCCTGCTAATTAAATTTTCCGGGGCAATGTCAATGAAAACAAAACAAATACTCTTAAATAAAGGTCCAGGTTACAGGTCGAGGTCAAAGGTCAACTTTTAATATTTATTTTACTTTTTTACTCAAATGTCTTCATTTTTACCATACAAGTTACTGGTTACTGGTTACCCCTTTTTGGCGGCGCCCGGCTATAGTCGGACTAGAGAACCAAGGCCTAAAGAGCGGGGCCCGGCTTTAGTCGCATGCCATGTTGAGCACATAATCGGCTCTGAGAGAGAGTCCGAGCAGTGGGAGGAGCGCGGGTGGGATCTGACCGTTCGGCATCGACGTTGTCCCACCACTGACTGTTTCATCACATCCCACCACATCCCTGGTCCCGCAATACAGGGTGAAAACTGACGAAATTACTGTATTTAAGGGATTTTCCCTTCGTGTGCATGATCGTTGCAAGAGAACCCGTAGTCGTATGAGGATGGTTCAGGTGTCATTGGAAAGCTCAATTATCGCCCTTTCACGGATACATAATTGTATTACGCTCTGACTCTTCTTTATGCATGAAAAAGAGCATGGAATGAAGCTCGTTTAGGGTAAATCTGCCCGCTTGGCAGGTAGTAGAAATTACAAAACTAGCCGCTCGTTGAGTGTTAATATCATATTGCCCAAATTTTAAATAAATATTGTAAAGGGTAAGGTCAAAGATCAAGGTTAAAGGCCAAAATAGGTTTTCTACTAGTATTTCTTATACTAACTGTTAGATTCTCACTAGGCTTACCATGTATATTTGGAATACCTAGGCTAAGGTCATGCAAGAAACTGTACAATTCCTTATGAAAGGTTAAGGTCACAGGTCAAGGTCAAATATAAGGTCAATATGCTATTTTCTTTACTATTCATGCAAACTTCACAATATTTGATGAGATAGATGCACTTTAAGTGAAAAGGAAAATAATAAATGTCGAGACATATAAAGGTATAGATAGAGGTCAAAGGTCAAGGTCAACTATTCTATTGATATATATGAAACTAACTAATGGGTTTTAATGAAATTACGCATGTTTATTTGATTTTCATGGGCAATGTCAATGCAAATAAAAATGTAATCTAATATAAAGGTCAAGGTCAAAGGTCAACTTTTATTATTTATTAAAAAAGATTACTCAAATTTTGGAAAACTGGCTGTGTTATGGCTTATTACTTAAATATTATATAAACAACATTTCACATAAATATTGTAATAGTTAAGGTCAGAGGTCAAGGTCAAAACAAGAGTATTTGTCACTTTCCCTAAACTCCTCCTAGACTGTTTAATGTAGGATATTATCACCAAATTATACAGGCAAATTCAGTTGGTCAATGCGACGACTATCAAAATATATGTATTTTGTTTTAAGTCAAAGGTCAACGACACAGTATATGATCACTATTTGTAATAAATAATTTTGTATACGAATTACAGCATATCCATAATGCTAGTTAATACGAATATTGCTGTTAAGCTAACTAAATCCTCGATGAGAAATTTTAAGGTCGAAGGTCAAGGTCAAAGGTCGAAATGAGTTATACTAGTATTTCCTATTTAATGAAAGATTCTCATTAGGAACATCATGCATATTCGGAATACCTACACCAAGGTCATACAAAAATAAAAATAATTCCATTTGATAGGTCGTCACAGGTCGATGTCAAATGTAAGATCAATATGCTAATTTCTTTACTATTCATGTAAATTTCACAAAATTCGTTGAGACAGTTGTGCTTTAAGGGAAAATTAAAATGTTAAATTTTCAGACATCATGAAGGTCAAGATGAACCGCAAAGGTCAAGGTCAACTATTCTTTTAATACCTCTGAAACTAACTGATGATCTTTAATGAAATTTGACACATTTATTTGATTTTCTAGAGTTACATCACAACAAACAAAAATATAATCCTGCATAAAGGTCAAGGTCACAGGCCAAGGTCAAAAGTTAACCTTCATTATAAAAAAAATACTAAATTTTCAATAAGCTGACGAATTTTAGTTGCATTTTACTTGAATAACATATATTTCAATCATATATATATACATATAGTATCAGACTTAAGGTTAAGGTCAAGGTCAAAGAACAAAATATGTTTTTTAATAAATTTCTTTAAACTCTTCCTAGACTGCTTAGCCCTTTGTGTACCGTCGACATCCTTTTTAGTGTATTCTAACTATAATTAGACAATTTTGTGGAGCTTATGAAGGATCTGTGGTGGTAAAAGGGGTTAATTAAGATAGTTGATAGCCTGCTAATTTTATGGAGGCCCTTCATAGACTAAATAAATTAATTTTAATATCCAGTATGAAATGAAACCGACAGAACTGTACTGAACGGGTTATGTATCGTCACCAAATTTTGCTGGCAAATTCGGTTGATCAATGCAACGC
This sequence comes from Paralithodes platypus, assembly GCA_032716605.1. NCBI lineage: Eukaryota > Metazoa > Arthropoda > Malacostraca > Decapoda > Lithodidae > Paralithodes > Paralithodes platypus. Next base: position 20,207,523 of record CM064552.1, on the reverse strand, counting down.
TTGTCCAAATTTTGTGTTTTTGTTATTCAAAGGTCAAGGTGAATGGTGAAGGTCATAGATTATGGTCACTATTTCTTTCTTATATATATTTTAAATTTGAATTACACCATATTCAAAATGCTACACAATAGTGTTACGCTGACCTTATTATAGATAAATATTCCAATGGTTAAGATTCAATGTGATCATAAATGTAATTATATATATATATATATATATATATATATATATATATATATATATTGTGACGTTAACCACTCCGTTAGAACCGCATGGCTTGTCCTACAGTGACTCGCTAGGATCGCCCGGGCAGTGGAGGTGGCTACAGTTGATGTATTGTTGTGTGCTTTATTTCATATGAAAGCTCGTGTCATGGGCAGTCCAGAAAGGCTCTTTGTTTTCACCCATGTCAAGGCTTTATATATTTAATTGCAAAGTATATGTTTTATCATTAAGTAGTAATGATAGGATTTGAGAGAGAGAGAGAGAGAGAGAGAGAGAGAGAGAGAGAGAGAGAGAGAGTAGAACAGAGTGTGGGGAGGCGCGCAGTGTTTTGCTATACTCGATGACGTCATAGCTGGCTGGCCTCGGGGATTCGTTGGAGGAGTTTTTTACCATGCTTGGTGACGTCATGTTTAGCTAGCTTCTTTAGCATTGGCTAGAGGACTTGTTACCGCTTTTCCTGCGCGGTTCGAACTAGTGCTAGTATATATACTGCTCTCTGGCCACTCTCTCCCTCAGATCTGGTTTCTAGAACGCATCCCTCTTATCCCTTTGATATCTGTTTCCCTCTCTGCACCTGAGAACCTTTTCCTCTGCCTATCTCTCTCATTTTCCATATCTTTCACCACCTTTTATTAATATTATACCCCCTCTGGTTAACTCTGCATAATCAGCTTAATGCTGGCCAGTTGTATTGTGCGTTAAGGTCTTATATAACCCATGTATGTTAGTTGTTAAGATAAGTTGATCACGAAGCATTGGTTGGCATTCATATTGTTCAGTACCGCTTCCTATAATTATTAGTGTTCTGCTAGATTAGATAATGCTAGACTAGGAGTCTGATACTATAAGGTATTGTTTCCGATGAGTGCTGGTTTTAGTTAAAGGCTGCACGACATACCTGAGAACTGGAGTTGATTGGGTAAATTCTAGTCTGTGTGCCATTGAGGGTAGAGCATGCACGAATGAGGGCTTTTTGCCTATACCATTCTGCACTGCTCTAGGCTCGATTGTTTGTCTTTGAGGTACGCCAGGAGAACGCTTAATACTTCGGTATTAAGGTTTCTCAAGAGAGCTACCCTTCCCTATAACGTAATATTTGATGCACAGACTTGAGATTTGCACTAGGCTATGCGGCATGCCATGCGCACCAGTATCTCATATCATTGACTATAGCTAGACTTTATCAGTCATAGTAGACATTAAGTATATTAAACCAATTACTCTTATTATGCCTACCCGTTTATGATTACACAAGCATTTCGCAGCCTAGTTTGATGTATTGAGACACAAACGACTTAGGCTCTTTTTGTTGATAGGAATACTGCATTGTCGTGGCGATTATTAATATTGTTGTAGCGTTTAGGATATTCTTGGCTTCAACTGCATTATATATCCTGCCTTTTTGTGTGCATAGCCTGCACGAGCATTGTTCCGCTGCGTGCCATTTTGGGTTCCATTTCCGATTCGAGCATCTTGATAGCATCTAATATTTAAAGAAGATTCCTTGTTGGTGTTGAAGGACTTTAGTGCACTTTCTTTCATGCAGGAGTGCCTGACATTTATTGATTAAAGTAACGTAAGCTGTAACGTCTCTTACCACCTTACTTTGCATACCATAACCAAGCACCTTCGGTTATAGGTAGTAATAGGCTGTTTTCACATAACATTAAGCCTAGAGTAGACGCACATTTATTGAGAGTTTGATAACCTATTATTGCATATAGAACTCTGGAGAGTATTTGTGTTCTTTGTTCACTGGGAATATACATCAGAGGTTGGATCTAGCGCTTTCCGTTGTAGCATTTATGCCATTACTAGTCCAATGAATAAGAGCCCTGATATATTTGAACCTCAGTCGTAACAATATATATATATATATATATATATATATATATATATATATATATATATATATATATATATATATATATATATATATATATATATATATATATATATATATATATATATATATATATATATATATATATATATATATATATATATACAGTATATACTCCCAGGCGGACATGAACCACCAACAGTCAGGACAAGTGTCTGTGTTTTAATCCACTACACATAAGTATCCTCTATCACGCTGTGGTATAGTGGATTAAAGTATGGGCACTTATTCTGACTGTTGTAGGTTCAAATATAAAGTTAGGATGAAGGGAGGGATCCCTGTAGTACATTGTATCCTACCCAGAAGAGGAGTTCCCAAGGAATGGACATCCAGGACGATTGGTGTCAATTGCCGTTTGGAGAAATATTGCAAAGAAAAATCAATACCATTCATTGATAACTGGGATAGTTTCTATGGGAGAAATGGGATGTACGCAAGGGATGGGGTTCATCTTTCACGGTTAGGGGTTTCTACATTAGCTAGTTCTTTAGATAGGGTGGTTGTGGGGTTTTGAACAGAAATATTGAGAGTGTAAATGAGAGGTTTAATGGAACAATTTTAGCGTCAGGCGAAAGCGATAAGGATATTCTGTCTCATTCTAAAAATGCTGACTATAATGCAAATGATAGTAGTGATGGTGCAACGGAAGATGGAAATATCGTTAGAAATAAAGGTAAATTAGGTATAAAGAAAAGAAGTAAATTGAGAGTATATTACACAAACTGTAGGAGTCTATGTAACAAAATGAACGAACTTAGAGCCCTTGTTAGCAAAGAAAATTTAGACATAATAGCGCTAACTGAAAGGTGGATTAATACAGAAACCAGGCATTTTTTAGCAGAATTTGATATACCAGGATATAGTTTGTTTAAATATGACCGAACAAGTAAGAGGGGTGGCGGTATAGCAGTGTTTGTCAGGAGTACATTAAAAAGCTGTATTAAATCAGGTATTAGACTAAATAACGATAATGAAAGTGTTTGGGTAGAGGTTACGAAGGTAGTGAGACCATAGTTATTGGAGTTATGTATAGACCGCCAAATATGAGTAGAAATGACGGAACGTCATTATGGGAGGAAATTAAAATGGCATCAAGGTTTAGCAATGTGTGCATTATGGGGGATTTTAATTTTCCGAATATAGATTGGCAGCATCAAATAGGAGACTCTGATTCTGAGGAGTTTATAGAGGTAGTACAAGATAGTTTTTTATTTCAATTCATAGATACGCCGACTAGAGGTAATAATATTCTCGATTTAGTTTTCAGTAACAATGAACATATGGTAAATATTGTAGAGATAGGGGACCACCTAGGAAATAGTGACCACAATTCTGTGTATTTTAATATACAATGGAAAGGTAATACCAGAGAGAATACAACATTAATACCTGACTTTAGAAAAGCCAATTATGGTGGGTTAAGAAGAGCCCTATTAGCCGACCCTATGGTCAAAAAATTAAGTCGATCCAGGTGTCCAAATGAGTGTACCCCTTCTCAGGCACCTGTCATCTTAAGTCAGGAAGAGACGTCAACCTTGGTAGATACATACGATAATTTTATCAAGTCAGTATTCAATGCACAACATAAATACATCCCCAAAAGAAAATTTAGATCAACACAGAACCAACCCAAATGGATGAATAATAGACTATTAGATCTTCTAGGACAAAAGAGAGGAATATATAGAAAAATTAGGAAAGGCGAAATTCACCTACTTGCTTACTATCAGAATCTATCAAGACAGGTAAAAAAGGATATTAGGAAAGACAAAATAAATTATGAAATCAAGGTTGCCAATGACTCAAAAAATAATCCTAAAGCTTTTTACCAACTATATAAATCCAAGGTTAGAGATGTAATTGGTCCCCTTAAAACTTCGATAGGAGAAATGACAGAAAATGATTTAGAAATGTGCAGTACATTAAATAGTCAATTTCTTTCCGTTTTCACTAATGAAAATTTGGCACAGTTTCCAGAAGTCCGTAAGGTATATAGCGATAGTATAGAAAATAGGTTAAGTACGGTTACTATAAGTAGAAATGATGTGCTTAAGGAAATTGACAGACTGAAACCTCATAAATCGCCTGGTCCTGATGAGGTATATGCTAGAGTATTAAAAGAATGTAGGGATGAATTAAGTTACCCATTAACATTTTTATTTAACAAGTCATTGGAGACAGGTATAGTTCCAGAAGCTTGGAAGCTTGCAAACGTAGTTCCGATCTTCAAAAAAGTGACAAATCAATAGCATCCAATTACCGTCCCATTAGTCTTACATCAATCATAGGAAAGCTACTAGAGTCAATTATTGCTAGTAAAATTAGAAACCACTTAGATACATTTAATTTAATAAATTCTTTTCAGCATGGATTCACTCAGGGACGTTCTTGCCTTACTAATTTGCTTAGTTTTTTCTCAGAGGTATATGAAGCAGTAGATAATGACAAGTCATATGATATAATATATTTAGATTTCAGTAAAGCTTTCGACAGAGTCCCCCATGAGAGATTGATGAGAAAGGTTGAGGCGCATGGAATAGGTGGGGCGTTGTTGGGATGGATTAGGTCATGGCTAATTGGTAGGAAGCAGAGAGTCAGCATAAATGGTACGAAGTCAGAATGGGGAGCAGTCAAAAGTGGTGTCCCCCAGGGATCTGTATTAGGTCCTCTGTTGTTTGTTATATACATAAATGACCTTGATTTAGGTATAACTAGTAGGATAAGTAAATTTGCAGACGATACCAAAATGGGGAGAACAATTGATTCAGATAGAGATATAGAGTGCCTCCAAAGGGATCTAGATACCTTACACGAATGGTCAGTAAATTGGCAGATGAAGTTTAACATTGACAAATGCAAGGTATTAAAGATAGGGAAGATGCATACAAATGTTAAATATAAACTAGCTAATGTGGAATTAGAAAACTCGAATTGTGAGAAAGATCTAGGTGTGTTTGTTAGCAATGATTTGAAGCCTAGACAACAGTGTATAAGCGTTCGAAACAAGGCAAACAGGATTCTCGGGTTCAGCTCAAGGAGTGTGAGTAACAGAACTGCTGATGTTATCTTAAAACTTTACTTGTCATTAGTGAGACCCCATATGGATTATGCTGTTCAATTTTGGTGTCCTTATTACAGAATGGACATAGATTCATTGGAGAGAGTACAACGTAGAATGACAAAAATGATCCATAATATTAGAAATCTTCCGTATAAAGAAAGGTTGAAGAAATTAGGCTTACATTCGTTAGAGAGACGCAGAGTTAGAGGGGATATGATAGAGGTGTTCAAGTGGGTTAGTGGGATTAACAAAGGGGACATGACAAATGTATTAAAGCTCAGTGATAGCGAAAGAACTCGTACCAATGGTTTCAAATTAGATAAATTTCGTTTCAGAAAAGATATAGGCAAATATTGGTTTGGTAACAGAGTTGTAGATGGGTGGAATGGACTACCAAGTGCTATAGTGGGATTAAAAACGATAGGGAGCTTTAAGATAAAATGGGATAAGCATATGGACGAGAAGGGTTGGGTGTGAAGGGGGATCAGCAGGGTTGGGCCAATCAGCGCTCTGCAGACCCCCGTAATCCTGCGTTAATCTCTAACCGTTTTGGTAAGATGATCCTCAGGGTATTAGAGTGTTGAGCCTATAATTGGGCTTTGTAATTGGGGTTGTGTGGGACAGGGATCTGCCTTGCTTAGGCCAATCGGCTTTCTGCAGACTCCCATTTTCTTGTGTTCTTATGTTCTTAAGTCCGGCTGCGAGTATAAAAATAAACCAATTTTACCTAAGAGATTCAATACTACTTGCAAAATTCTAGGTAGGAGAGATGCGTATGCATTTTTATTTTATATATTTTTTTTTTTTTTTTTTTGGTAATGCGAAAACTGCATACCTACTTTATTTATTTTCTATTTTTGTTGTACTAACGTTTTGCAGACAGACAGGCATAAGAGCGGGAGTGATCAAAATACCCTGCGTGATTACAGTACGGTACTCCCACTAGTTGTGTAATTAGATGTGTTTCCATTATATCTTTCAAAACACATATAGTAGGTCTGATTAGTTAATTATTTTAAGTGGGTTTAGGGAAAGAAAATGTTATAATGTATGCCATTAAGGGGGGTCACCTACGTTTTTTATCTTTCTCTCCTTTTCTCTCTTTCCCTGGCTTGTATCCATTCGGCCCAATTCAGCCAACTGTTTTAAGACGTTTATCCCCATCCAGATGTCGATTTCTTCCTGGTGAGCGATAGCGAGGCAGCATTGTATGGAGAAATCCGACTTCGCCGGAGACATTTTTCTATTGAAAATTGTACAAATTTAACTTGCTGTCAAAACAAAAAATATATATATGCTGGCTCGCTACCGCTCGCCAGGAAAATTTTGAAACCTGTGTGGGGGTAAACGTCTTAAAACAGTAGGCTGAATGAGGCCGAATGGATACAAACCAAAGAGAGAGGGAGAGAAAGAGAAAACAAGCGAGGTGGGCTCCCTTAATGAACGTGTGCTCCTCTATCAATTACTACCTGGAATCCCTCGGAGGTACAATCGCGCTAATAAGTGATGTCTCGGCACCAAGTATGTTTTGATCAATAATTGGTATCAGCAATATCTAAGCTTCATTTCTTCATATCGAGTGAAATATACAAACATGTTCCTACACTTACCCACCCTATTCAACATCTGACAGACATTAATACAGAACAGAGCAAGCCAAACGTAATGAGAGCTGGGACATGACTTATTACCGTACTTGGATTTCGTAGTTTTATCGACTCTCCGGAAGCAACGGTTAAATAATGGTTTCATAATAATTTATTATTTATGGACCTGAATTACCCTGCATATATATAATTTGTATATTTAATTCAGCTCTTCATAGCTCTTTCAAATTAAAACTAAGTGTTTGTGAGACTTTCGTGATTTATTCCAGTTATTCTACAAGGTATATTATCAAATACACTAATATACTGTATGTAGGTGTGTATGTGTTTGTGGTTATGTGTGTTTCTGAGTGTATGTGTATTTGTGTGCATGTAATTTTGCTAGTGTGTATTTTTTGTCATTCCTGTTCATCTAACTGTGATACGTATTTCCATAAATCTAATTATGTGAGTTTTGTATCTGGCAGAACAATAGTATTTCACAATGTATTCCTTTGCCTCTATAGCAGCATCATATAATTTCATCAACGTAAGACAGTGTATTCGTTATAGTTGATTGTATATCAGCTGATGGTAAATTGGCATGTCGCCATCTTCATTACTTAGCTATTACGAAGATTTTGTTGCGGTATGCGTTGTTAACTATGAAAACTTTGCATTAGTATGAAGCAGAGATATAGTAGCTACTAGTAACATGTATTTCTATTAGGTACCAATAAATCAGCGGCTAAAGGATTAAATTTACTATCGGCTGAAATATAAACAACCGACTCTATTTAGGTCTCATTCCATCCTGCAAGAAAACAAACATACAAATCTTAACAACAGTAAAAGAAAAAGTCTTGTGTGTTCTGGTCCAACTTCAGATCCAGGTCGCGCCTTTCCAAATCCAGCGCAAAGTATTCCTAACTCGCGCAATAAAAAAGGACAACCGATGGAGAGAAAAAAATCATTCGGAGTCAGAGGGCAGGCACACAGGGTAATACTTGGAGAGAGAGAGAGAGAGATAGTACAAAGGCGTACAAAGGAAAACAAGCAACAACATTTCTATTGATCCTTACGAGGCCGCTTGTAACTAAACTACCGATCCTATGTAAGAGAGAGAAAACTTGACTCTATCCTCATTATTATTATTATTATTATTATAGAAGCTGTCTAAGCCTCCCAACAGGGTGCAGATACACCTATAAAAGATGAATCCCCACAAAATACCCGTAAGCACTGGAGAGAGACTAAGACAACTAAGAAAAAGGAAAAGGGCTACAGTAGTTAGAGAGCCCAGAAGAAAAGATCAGTTTGTCAATTAAAACACCATTCTAAAAAGAATAAAAGCAAATCATGATTAAAACACAAATTTACTGCTGTAATAAAACATTAACTCTGGACTTAAAAGCTGAGATATGGGTTGACTGTACAACCTCGTTTGGCAAATGACTCTAAAAGGAAATCATTGAAGGAATAAAACACCGAGAAAACTGAGATGTAGAAACATTAATTGGAGTCATGGCAAGGTCATTAAGACTCCTCGTAAATCTTGTTGCGCGAATTGGAATAAAAGGTTCTGGTAAAACACTATACAATGGATGCTGAGTATTGTTAAAAAATTTAAATAAAAGACTAAGGGCACCAACCCGACGCCGATGATGAAGATCAAGAGATAGAGCAGGGAGAATAAATTTAATAGAATTAAGAGCTTTATCAAGCAATTTCAAATGACAGTCAGCAGCCGAGTTCCAAACAGGAGAGCAATACTCAAAATGAGGCAAAATAAAAGCATAAAAAGATTTTATGACTGTGGTTTCACAAGCGAATGTTTTATAACACTTGCGAAGTAAACCAATCTTTTGAGCAATAGTAAAAGACAAGGAAACGTGTGTGTATTAGTGTGTGTATGGTTATTCATATACACTGTATATACTGTACTGTATTATTATATACATTTTATTTAGCTTTCCTTCCCGAAATAGGCTTTTTATAGCCTTCAATTCTGATCGCTCTGCACGATGAACTCTGGAGGTATTATTCCAGATGACAAGTGAGACGACAAATCATTCGAGTTATTCAACTAGTTCGACACGCTTTAACTCCGCCCAAGTACTGTACCTTGGTTATCTTTGAGTTTTGGCCCGGTGCAGATCGGGGTCACGAAGTTGTATTGCCACTGCCTCACCCCCTCGTCTCATAATCTTGGACCACACATTCCCTCATGCCACCTATTGAGCTTTTCACTCACTAGGTATTGACGTCCACTGCAAATTTTGAATATGGAAATATTCACATAATGCTAATGTATTAGAACCAGCATGGATGTTGTTTATGACGTGTCGGCTGATTTTGTTGTAATGTAGTGAGACTAATTACAACACAAATTACTTCTCAATAATATTTTCCAATAACACATTGGAATTTGAACTCTGAACGTTAGGGTTCCCAGCTCAGTAGAAATACCACCACCACTACACCTTTTGTGTGTGTTTGCGTGTGTGAGTGTGTGTGTGTGTGTGTGCACGCGTGTGTGTGAAGGGCTAAACACTCACTGTACATTTGCAGCGTGATCTCCTTCGTTATGGGAGTATATTCTGTTCACTATAACTAGGCCAGAAATATTGACCCCTAATCACTGTAAAGGACTATAGCAATTGGGGTGTAAATGTTCACGCATGTTCCCTGGCTGACTCTTCCCAAATGGTAACAATAATAGCTCGATTACTCTATTCATTTTTAAGTTATACATTACTGGTCAATAATTTTGGCCGATTTATAATTTCGCTTCTAGATATTGAAAGACAAGCACTACAAATCATAACTGGTTTTGAGAAATAATAAATATATACATAATTGTACTGTATACAATGAACCTATAGATGTAACTGATAATACCATACACAAAAGGGGAAACCGGAATAAGAAGAAAATAATAATAAAGTAGGTGTGCAGTTTTTGCATTACTCCAAAAAAAAAAAAAAAAAAAATGCATACGCAACTCTGCGACCTAGAATTCTGCAAGTAGTATTGAATCTCTTACCTAAAATCGGTTTATATACATTATATTATATATATATACACCGGTATATACGGTATATATATAATATATATGTATATATCGCAAATACACATAAGCTACTAAATGTTTTTTTATACTCACAGCCGGACTTGAACCATCGACAGTCAGAACAAGTGCCCATACTTTAATCCACTATACCACGGCGTGATAGAGGATATTTGTGTGCAGCGGATTAAACCAAAGACACTCATCCTAACTGTTGGTGGTTCATGTCCGCCTGGGAGTATATAATTATATATAATTACATTTATGATCACATTGAATCTTAACCATTGGAATATTTATCTATAATAAGGTCAGCGTAACACTATTGTGTAGCATTTTGAATATGGTGTAATTCAAATTTAAAATATATATAAGAGAGAAATAGTGATCATAATCTGCGATCTTCACCATTCACCTTGACCTTTGTATAACAAAAGCACAAAATTTGGACAATCGTTGCATTGACCAACCGAATTTGCCAGCAAAATTTGGTGACGATACGTAACCCGTTCAGTACAGTTCTGTCGGTTTCATTTCATGCTGGATATTAAGACGATTTAATTTAGTATATAAAGGGCCTCCATAAAATTAGCAGGTTTTCAACTATCTTAATTAACCCTTTTCACAACCACAAATCCTTCATAGGCTCCACAATATCGTCTAATTATAGCTAGAATACAATAACAAATATGACACCGGTACACAGAGTGTTAAACAGTCTAGGAAGAGTTTAAGCAAAATTATTAACACTCTTCTTTTATTTTTTGGCCTTGATCTATTAATCTTAAGTGTTATAATATATATATATATATATATTAGAGATGGAACGAATATCAATTTTCACTATTTGCGAATACGAATACGAATATGATTTTTTTTGGTAAAATTCGCGAATACGAATAGCGAATCGCGAATATTTCAATTTTTCTTGAAGGATGAAATTGTCATCCTTCAAGAACTGGTTAATTTTTGTATATCACCAACAAACGTTAATTAAATTACTATGAAATTAATTACCGGAAGACAATGACGATGTGAATGTGAAAAGCTGCGTGTTTCGTTACCAACACTGATTAGCCATTGGGCTTTTGGCAGAAAATGCCAACAATTATCAGTGATATCCGAGACATGTTTCATACAGTATTCTCATCGTCCAGCATATTACTGTTTCATAATCATCAGCCAACTTAAAATAGCCCTGTATAGTATTTAATTATCACTAGAACAATACACTATATCATGTAGGAAGTCTTCTGGAGAAATAGGGCAAATATAATATTATTAAACAATGCGTGATAAACTAAAGCATAAATGTATGCTAGCATAGCATTGACAAATCGCTAGATAGTCACCAGACTAAAAACTTGTATGTCACTAGAAAACCTTTGTTGAAGTATCTAGAATAATCTTTAACAATCGAAAAATCTCTACAATTCCTTAAAATAGGGAACATAACTTGAATATCGCTAGAATTCATTACATCTTGATGTCGCTAGATGGAAGTGATGGCAGTGATTCGCTGGATCTAGCGGTAGCCGGTACATTGGCAACATTGTACCAAGCCCATTTATTCCGTTATAATGAACAAGGTCAGATTTCGGAACTATTACAATTATTTCAAAGTTCAGAGATCATCAGGTTGGTTTGGAAGTCGATATACACAATTTCAGTTCCATTAGTTTAAAAAACATTCACATACTATGGTACTTAGAGAGTTTAATAAAGAAGCATGCCTTTCCCCTACATCGTACAAGCGAACGCACGCTTTAACACCTTACGAGCGGCCTATGCGGTTTATTTATATGTACCGCCCAGCGGGGTGTTTTTAGCCAAAATAGGGCTGTTTACGTGATCATTTTCATGCCTAAATAAGACCCAGAACGTAAAACAAGTACCTATCCCTGAAAGGGCATAAACAGAGCTTTCGAATGACACCATAACGATCCTTTTATGATGGCTAGTTTTCTTGCAATAACCGTGCAACGCGAGTGCAAAAAGCATGTAATTCGGTACTTTCCCCATATAATTCAGTATGTAGCGAGTGAGAGAGGGAGGAGGGAGCTGAGATTCATGTCAGTAGGTTCGCCGCGGTGGTCTGGAGCAGTCATACGCTCGCTAGTCTCCTGCCACCACTTGTCTCTCTCTCTCAGCAACATTACGTGCTGAAATTGCCACTCGACCTATGTCGAGCGCCGCCACATAGTCCAGCTTTATTTAACTCGACTTATGTGGTGAGCCGCTAATTAAGGGTTAAAATGTAATATTTTAACATTTTTGTATATCTTCTATTGGTTTCGTGAAAATATTCGCATGTTTGTAAATAGCTATGAATGGAAATGCGAATACGAATACGAATACGAATATTGAAAAACAGCAAATATATTCGCACATACGAATACGAAACGAATATTCGGTCCATCTCTAATATATATATATATATATATATATATATATATATATAGTATATATATGATTGAAATATGTTATTTAAGTAAAATGCAACTAACAGTCATCAGCTTATCGAAAATTTAGTATTTTTTTTTGATTAAAGGTTAACTTATGACCTTCGCCTGTGACCTTGACCTTTATGTAGGATTATATTTGTGTTTGCTTTGATGTAACTTTAGAAAATCAAATAAGTGTGTCAAATTTCATTAAAGATCATCAGTTAGTTTCAGAGGTATTAAAGGAATTGTTGATCTTGACCTTTACCCTTCATCTTGACCTTCATGACGTCTGAAAGTTTAAAATTTTAATTTTCCCGTAAAGCACAACTGTCCCAACAAATTTTGTGAAGTTTACATCAATAGTAAATAAATTAGCATATTGACCTTATATTTGACGTTGACCTGTGACCTTGACCTATAGGCATTCCGAATATACATGATATGTCGAATGAGAATCTTGCATTAAATAGGAAATACTAGTCAAAATAATATTTCGACCTTTAGCCTTGACCTTTGACCTTGACCTTCGACCTTAGAATTTCTTATCAGGGGTTTAGTTAGCTTAACAGCAACGTTCGTATTAGCTAGCATTGTGAATATGGTGTAATTTGTATAAAAACTTATTGATTACAAATAGTGATCATATACTGTGACCTTGACCTTTGACCTTTGACTAAAAAATAAAATACATATATTTGGATGGTTGTCGCATTGACCAACTGAATTTGCTTGTATATTTTGATGACAATACCTTATACAGTCAAGGAGGAGTTTAGGGAAAATTACAAATATTCTTGTTTTGACCTTGACCTCTGACCTTAACTATTACAATATGTACGTGAAATTTGATATATATGATATTTAAGTAATAAGCCATAACACAGCCATTGTATGGCCATTTTATGAACGAATGGAAAGCGAGAGAATGACCAAGAGGGTGTACGAGAGCGAGGTGGAGGGACACAGAGGGAGAGGTAGACCGAATGAGAGGTGGAAGGATGGAGTGAGGAAGTACATGAACGAAGGCGGTGCTGGTTGGGGGGAGGGGCGTCGACTGACTGGGGACAGAGGTGCATGGGGGCGGTTCGTTCGTGGCCACCCCTTCGGGGATAGCGGCATCTGGCAATAGATAGATAGATAGACAGCCATTTTTTTTTTAAATTTGAGTAATCGTTTTTAATAAATAATTAAAGTTGACCTTGACCTTTATGCAAGAGTACAGTTTTGTTTGCATTGACATTGCCCATGAAAATCAAATAAGCATGCCTAATTTCATTAAAACCCATCAGTTAGTTTTATATATATGAATAGCATAGTTGACCTTGACCTTTGACATTTATCTTGACCTTTATATGTCTCAACATTTATTATTTGTTGTTTCACTTAAAATGCAACTATCTCACCAAATTTGGTGAAGTTTGCATGAAAAGTAAAGAAAATAGCATATTGACCTTTTATTCGACCGTGACCTGTGGCCTTGACTTTTCATATGGAAGTGAATAGTTTATTGTATGACCTTGGCCTAGGTATTCCAAATATACATGGTAAGCCTAGTGAGAATCTAAGAGTTAGTATAAGAAATACTAGTAAAAAACCTATTTTGACCTTTGACCCTGAACTTTGACCTTACCCTTTAGTATATTTATCTAAAATCTGGGCAATACGATATCAAGGTTACCAGTACCTTGTATAGTGAAAATGAAGACATATGAATAGGAACTAAAAATATCTAGTATAAGTTGACCTTTGACCTTGACCTGTGACCTTGACCTTTTTGTAGGAGTATTTTTTTTGTATTGACATTGCCAAGGGCAATCAAATAAGCATGACTAATTTTATTAAACCCCATCAGTTAGTTTTATATATATTTATAGAATAGTTGACCTTGACCTTTGACCTTCACCTTGACCTTCATGATATGTGTCTCAAAATGTGTTATTTTCTTTTTTCAATTTAAGTGCAACTATCTCACCAAATTTGGTGAAGTTTTCATGAAAAGTAAAGATATTAGCATATTGACCTTATATTTGACCTTGACTTGTGACCTTGACCTTTCATATGGAATTGAATAGTTCTTGTATGACCTTGGCCTAGGTATTCCGAATATTCATGGTAAGCCGAGTGAGAATCTAACAGTTATTTTAAGAAATAGTAGTACAAAACTTATTATGACCTTTGACCATGACCTTTGACCTTACCCTTTAGAGTATTTATCTAAAATTTGGTCAATAAGATATCGAGGTTACCAGTAACTTGTATAGTGAAAATTGACATTCAAGTAAAAACTAAAACACATGAAATATTGACCTTATTTTTAACCTTGACCTTTGACCTTAACCTTTTAATTAAATTCTTTTTGACTGACCTTTGCATTGACCAAATTAATATACCTGTGAAATTTGGTGAAAATCCATCGAACGGTCTAGGAGGAGTTACCGGACGGATGACGGACGACGACGGACGACGGAAAAGCTGAATTGTGGTGCACAGTATACGGGCGTGATCTGTGTGTGCGATACCACTCTGCTTCGCAGAGTTGAGAACGGTCTAGGAGGAGTTCCCGGACGGACGACGACGACGTACAAGCTGAATTGTGGTGCACAGTATACGGGCGGGATCTGTGTGTGCGATACCACTCTGCTTCGCAGAGTTGATAATCAGCAACCATATATATTACATTTTCTTAGTTTGCTCCCTAGACCTTTGTCAAGCTTTAAAAAACACCTCTAAGACTGCCCTTCGAGATAAATTTGCACATTTTTATGTAGAGAAATATACCAGTCGAAGGCAAGTTTTTCCTACATTACAGGATCGCTTTCGCTCGCCAGGAATAATTGGCCCTTTTTTTCTTTTCTTTTTTCTTTTCTGTTTTGTTTTGTATGCATGAAAGAGACAAAAGGCAGAACTGTCTCTAACATGAGAGTCCTCCAAAGCCGAGTGACACAAAGCCAATTTTTTTGTTTGAACATTTTGCGAAGATAGTGTAGTATGTAATGTGTTTGTGGTATAATGTATTGATAGGAAGAAAAAGTGTTTTGGAGAGCAAACTGGGGTTGCCCTCAATAATGGCGAGGGATGGAAAGGATCAGCAAGGGAGGCCAGGTGGTGATACAGGAGTTCCAGCTGTCCTTATCAGCCACTTGTAGCACTCCCTGGGAATACCGCCTAGTTATAGGCTGGTGCCTACAGCCTCCTCCCACTTAAATGACACGAAATATCTTAATATTAGCAAAGAAATTGGGTGAAAGGTCTTAAAATTGCCAAACTAATGGGGCGAACGTCTAAAATTTTCAAAACTAATAGGGCTAAACATGAGAGAAAATAGCTCACCTGAACCTCATAAGCACGATGACGTAATGGTCTTCATATTCTGGTTACCAATAGACGATATTATTTCGCTTATAATCTACTGCTACAACTCAAAGGGCTAAACACGATTTCAATAAACCCTCTGAACAACATAGGTCCTTCTAAAACTGTTTTCGTTCTTTTTGTCTATGTGGATGAGGGAGACAAAAGGCATAACTTCCTGTGACGAGTGCCTCCCTCCGATTTGAAAGAGTGACGGTCAAAATCAAGGAATGTTTGAGCCAAAATGCCTGGACACACGGAGTTTGGAAGAATTTAAGTCATAGGATGAGGGGAAGATGGATTCAGGGAGAGAATTCTAGAGCACAGCTGTTGAATAGAAGACAAATTGGGAGTATCGTTTCACTCTTGGATTGGAGAGTTGCACAGAGTAGGGGTGGGATTATGTTGCAGGACGGGTGCTACATACTCTATGTAGAGGAGGTGGTATACACTGAGAGAGCTCTGAGGAACTGCATATAACTGTTCAATTTAGCCAGAATCAAAGGTATAATGGTTTCATCAGGATGAAGGTCTTTCTTATACCTTGTCTAGTGGGGGGTTTTGGGCTATTTTGGGCATATTCAGGCCCTCCTGAATGATCAATCAAGTATCTGCATGAAAAGAAATGTATTCAGCAAAAAAATAGGCGCTAAAAGCTTCAAAATGAGACCAGAACGAGCTACGTAGCACTTGTCGTTCTCACGCAGTGGTACCACTAACATGGGAGTTTAGCGTATAGCGGCATATTTTTTCCACCTACGCTCACTACTGGCAACACTGCCGGCCTCTCGAGAACAGAGAGAGTGTGAGTCAGTGGGCGGCGGTAAGCCCTGGGTGTCGGACGTGTAGCCTGCTGCGCTCCCGGCCATTTGCACTCGATTTTAACCCTTTAACCCTTGTTTAGCGGCGAGCAACATAAGTCGAGTTAAATAAAGCTGGACTATGTGGCGGCGCTCGACATAACTCGAGTGGCAATTTCAGCACGTAATGTGGCTGAGAGAGAGAGACAAGTGGTGGCAGGAGACTAGCGAGCGTATGACTGCTCCAGACCACCGCGGCGAACCTACTGACACAAATCTCAGCTCCCTCCTCCCTCTCTCACTCGCTACATACTCAATTATGTACTGAAAGTACCGAATTACCTGCTTTTTGCACTCGCGTTGCATGGTTATTGCAAGAAAACTATCCATCATACAAGGATCGTTATGGTGTCATTCGAAAGCTCTGTTTATGCCCTTTCAGGGATAGGTACTTGTTTTACGTTCTGGGTCTTATTTAGGCATGAAAATGATCACGTAAACAGCCCTATTTTGGCTAAAAACACCCCGCTGTGCGGTACACATAAATAAACCGCATAGGCCGCTCGTAAGGTGTTAAAAGCCTTAATAATGCTCCTAACTTGCTGCAAATTGGAGCCCGACTTAATTTTAAGGCGGGCCCCGCCAGTTAAGGGTTAAGGGAGCCCACCTCGTTTTTTTCTTCTCTTTCTCTCCCTCTCTCTTTGGCTTGTATCCATTCGGCCCCATTCAGCCTACTGTTTTGAGACGTTTACCCCCATCCAGGGGTCAATATTTTCCTGGCGAGCGGTAGCGAGCCAGCATATATATATTTTTGTTTAGACAGCAAGCTAAATTTGTACATTTTTCGATAGAAAAATGTCTCTGGCGCAGCCGGATTTCTTCATACAATGCTGGCTCGCTAGCGCTCGCCAGGAAGAAATCGACACCTGGATGGGGATAAACGTCTTAAAAGAGTTGGCTGAATGGGGCCGAATGGATACAAGCCAGGGAAAGAGAGAAAAGGAGAGAAAGATAAAAAAAAAGCCAGTGACCCCCTTTACACTACTTTCAGCCGTTCATTTTAGCCAGAATCCTAGATATAAGGGCGTTATCATACCGAAGGGGTTAATGAATCAGTACCGGTGCTGTCATTTTTACTATTAGCTGGCTATTATTAGACCACTTCATTCAGCTTTAAAGGGGCCTCCAGCATTTAACAGCCTTCGAACTATATATCTTACTTAACCCTTTTTACTATCACAGATCCTCCTTAAGGGGAGATCTCCACTTGAGGGATTTTTTTCTTGACCCCTTTCTCCCTCATGTTTAGCCCCATTGCTTTTGATATTATAAAACGTTTGTCCCATTAGTTTAGCGATTTTAAGAACTTTCACCCCATATTAAGACCTTTCGTGCAATTCAGGTGTCGATTTTATCCTGGCGAGCGATAGCGAGCCTGTAATTTAAGAGGAACCGGCCTTCGGCCGGGACATTTTTCTACCGAAAAATGTGCAAATTTATCTTGAAAGGGACTCAAGGGGGTGTAATTTTCAGCTTGATGGAGGTCTAGGGAACAAACTAAATACCTCCTCTTAAACTGCACAAAATCGTCTAAATATAGCTAGAATGAAGATATATTAGTCCAGTTCCTTATGTACTTTCGTTGGAGTTTTTTGGAGATTTGCAAAACTATACATTTTCATAAAGCTTAGGACCTACTGAACCAGGAAATCAATGTTTACATTATTTTCAATCACAATATGGCGGTATCTTGGATTTTCAAAATGGCGGCCATTTTCGCATGGATTTCACGATATCTCTGCTTCTAATGGTGGTAGACATCTGATCTTGGTGTCTAAATATACATTTTCAAGGGCAAGGAATATAATGGAACAGTGTTTTTGCAATAAATCATTATACTTATGCTCGTATTCGTAGTCACATACCATGATTGCTCGTGGTAATTGCTATGATTTTGTTCCATTTTTACTCAGTCAAAATGATTCACTTGATCTTGTAGCTGCCATGGAAAGTACTAGAGCAATAATACAGTACTTCTATTGCAATCACAACAGAGCTGGCATGACATATTGATTTAATTAGGACAAGACAAAAAGTGAACAATGACCACGTACAATGATGGTATGTGACTACGAATACGGGCATTAATCAGAAAATGTTCAAAAAGTATTCTCGGCACAGTAATAGTACATATATAATTAATTGTCACTGTCAATCTCATCATCAGAATCACAGTAGTTCTACACAGCATCATCGTCATTGTCACACTGTGCGCTGCACAAACACATATCTGTGCAAGGTAAGGCCTTGGACTTGCACGAGCAGTGCTCGGACGAGCAGTCTTTTTTGCAATGACATCTCACCATCTCCAGAATGGCCTTGGGTGCTGGGGGAAGGCTTGTAGTCGTTGGTTTTAGCTGGCCATCATCACCCTTGTGATACCCATTCTGAAGCGGGTCCAGCAGATCCTGATGGGGAAGAGAAGCCTGACCCCAGATTCGTGCTTGCACATGTGTCCTCATGATGTGCTGCTTCAAGGCACCCATTGTAGGTGGAAGCTTTTCACTTTCTGCCATGTACTTGCAGAATAGGTGCCAGCGTAGATCAGGAATGCTTGAGATCTGAATGCCCTTCATACAGTATGCCTGGCATACTAACCTGGCCAAGGTTTGCAGGATATTCTCGCTCACACCTGTGTCATCACATAGCATGGATAGAGCCATGATGATGTCATTGTCAGCATCTAGTAACAGCTTGAACCAGGTCACTTTGCCTATTCGTGCAAAGCGACCAGTGTTGTCGGCCCCAGAGAATGCGTGCAATGCTGGCAAAGCTTTTGCCTTCACTGGTCCCAGAGCTGTCCATATTGGCTTGATGTGAAGTGTCCCTGAAGTCATGGAGATTGAGGTGTTCTTTGGCAGCACATCATAATTCGCTATGAGCAGGACAAGAACATCGGTATCAGGAGAGAAGAACGTAATTTCCACATTCCTTGAGGAGTGGGCAGTTGCAGCGACTCCCAGGCTTATCATCAGCGTGTCTGCTTCCTCGTGGTTGTTGTGAGGGAAGTGACCAACATCCTTGTTGCTTCTTGTGTGGCCTGCGGCAGATGTGGTGATCAGCTTGGACGAATCTTTGTTGTAGTCCAGTGTTTTCTGAGCCAGATACTCTGTGAGATCGGCCTTTGTCTGGTCATGTGACAAGAAGCGACTCATTATGATGTGTTTGATTCTGGTCTCATCTTGTACTTGATACTGTACTTGGTCCCTCCCTTGTCACCTCTTTTGCCTGGTTCTGTTTTTCAGGGAATCGGCCTTGTACGTGTCAAACACAAGAATAATTTCATCAAAGTCTCTGGTGAGGTTCACAAGTCTGTCATTAAAGTAAACACTGAGATCCTTCACGGTCACAACAGATGCATGTTTCTTAGTGAGCTTCTGGAGAAGAACCATCCCGTCAACCACTGCAATTTTCCAAATGAGATTGTCAAAATCTGAATCAGTCTCCTTGGGGTCTTCTTCTAGTTGTTCCCTTGCTTCTGTAAGTTCTGGCGTTGCCAATTTGTCCAGTGCATGAATAAGTTTGGACTTGTCACTGCATGGCAAGGCCTCTCCATTTGGGGCAAAGAGTGCCCTTGGTGTCACCGTGAACTCATAGGTGCCAACCGCTTGTTTGTGGTCAACATCTCTGTTGGAGCGGGCAAAAACCATCAGCCTCCCATACAGGTCTTTCGTTTCCTTCAGATCCACGACCTTGTCCCGAACTTGCACTGAATATTTCTTGTTGCCTGACATGTACATCTTGTTGTTTTCTTTCTTCACAGGAGCCCAGATGCTGACTTCTCCATTGATCCGCTCAGACACGTACTCTTCATACAGCTTCTGGCCAGTAACATCTATGTTCAGGATCTGCAGCACATACTCATCTGGGACGTATGCATGCGTTATGAGATTGTATATCCTGTCACCCTCAACAGCAAATGGATTGCCGTGGCTCACTATGGCATCTTTGAGTTTAGTGATGGTTCCATGCTCCCGCATGACCATGCTTGGGGAATGGTCATGATGTTCCATTCTTTGGTCTCCTGTGATGCAGAACTGGTCCTTGAATTGCTTGGCCATGGCCAAGCCCCTCCCCTCACCTACCACCCCCTTCCCCTTACTTACCACCATTCCCCTCACCTACCACCACCCTTCCCCTCACCTACCTCACCCTTCCCCTCACCTACCACCACCCTTCCCCTCACCTACCACCACCCTTCCCCTCACCTACCTCACCCTTCCCCTCACCTACCACCACCCTTCCCCTCACCTACCACCCCTTCCCCTCACCTACCACCCCCATCCCTCACCTACCACCCCCGTCCCATTACCTACCACCCCCCTTCCCCTCACCTACCACCACCCTTCCCCTATCCTACCACCCCCCTTCCCCTCACCTACCTCACCCTTCCCCTCACCTACCACCACCCTTCCCCTCACCTACTACCACTCTTCCCCTCACCTACCACCCCTTTCCCATTACCTACCACCCCACTTCCCTCACCTACCACTCCTTCCCCTCACCTACCACCACTCTTCCTTCAGCCTCCACCCCCCTTCCCCTTACCTACCACCCCGTCCCCTCACTTACCACCCACTTCCCTTCACCTACCCCCCCCTCTCCTCACCCACCACCCCTTACCCACACCTACCACCACCCTTCCCCTCACCTACCACCACCCTTCCCCTCACCTACCCCACCCTTCCCCTCACCTACCCCCTATAAACCCCCGTTCCCCTCACCTACCACCCCTTCCTCTCACCTACCATCCCTTCCCCTCACCAACCACCCCTTCCCCTCACCTACCATCCCCCTTCCCCTCACCTACCACCCCTTCCCCTCACAAACCACCCCTTCCCCTCACCTACCACCCCCTTCCCCTCATCTACCACCCCCTTCCCCTCACCTACCACACCCATCCCTCACCTACCACACCTCGTCCCCTCACCTACCACACCCCTTCCCCTCACCTTCCTCCCCCCACCCCTCACCTGCCACCCCGCCCCCTCACCCACCACCCCTTCCCCTCACCTACCACACCCATTCCCCTCACCTACCTCCCCTTCCCCTCACATACCACCCCCTTCCCCTCACCTACCACCCCCTTCCCCTCACCTACCACCCCCTTTCCCCTCACCTACTACCCCCTTCCCCTCACCTACCACCCCTTTCCCCTCACCTACCACCCCTTCCCCTCAATTACCACCCCCCTTCCCCTCACCTACCACCCCCTTCCCCTCACCTACCACACCCGTTCCCCTCACCTACCACCCCATCCCTGGACTAACCCCCCCCCCCCACATGCCCTCACCTACCACCCCCTTCCCCTCACCTACCACACCCGTTCCCCTCACCTACCACCCCATCCCCTGGACTACCCCCCCCCCATTCCTTCACCTACTTCCCTCCTCACTATTATAACTTTGTCAGCGGTCCCTACATCACTTTTATCATGGTTATATGTAAATACTGTGAGCCCAAACTGTCGTTCTTCACCCGTAGACTTGGCACCTTCATCCCCCACAAATACCACCATCATCCCTCGTAGGGTGCTTTAGTTTGAAATGACTCAGATGTTTGTCTTAATGTTGATATTATAATGCAAATATTCAACACTATAAAAATCTCTCGCTTACACCATTCCTACTGTATTTTGGCTTACTTGTTTGTCTTTATATTGATTTACGATATATATATACCGGTATATATATATTCATATGTAATTTTTGTTTTGTACATGTTCGACACTTAATTCAATATATAAGGTACGTGCACACAAGATGTAGAAATATAGAGCATACATTTATCATCACACAAGTAGACATACATTGATGTTAGTGACCACATCAAACCATACAATAATTTTATGTACATATTAAAATGTGATCCGAATGATTATAACAATTGATATAACCAAACATAATACTACGTACACAATAGAAATACACGAATGCCATACACAAGTAAACACAAAAGCCACTTCATATTATCTTAACCCTTTCTGCACCGGCGACGTCCTTATTACTTTATTCTGGCTACTATTAGACGATATAATTCAGTTAAAAAAGAGCCTCTAGTAATCTACAGGCATTGAACAATCTCTCTTAACCCTTTATTACTACCACAGATCCTTTTTAACCTGCAAAAAATCGTCTAAATATAGGTAGAATACAATGAAAAAGACGTCGCTGGTACAGAAGGGGTTAATTGTTTTCTTAGCGTGTTTCAGTACAAAATCAAGATGCTCCATTTTTCTTATCGCTTCCTATTTCTCTTATGCCTCGTAAGGGGAGATGGGTCGTTATTTTGGACCCCCTTCTCCCTCATGCTTAACCCATTAGTTTTCAGATTTTAAGACGTTAGGTCCATTAGTTTGGCGATTTTAAGACCGTTCTCCCCATTTTGTTGTCAATATTAAGACTTTTCATGTCGATTTTTTTCCTGGTGAGCGAAAGCGAGCCTGTAATTTAGGAGGAACTGGCCTTTGCCCACGATATTTTCTGTCGAAAAGTGTATAAATTTATCATGAAAGAGGGTCTTGGGCAAGTTTTTTGTTTTAAGCTTGATGGATTCCTTGGGTGGTAACTAAACAAATATAGAAAGATAATATTATATATATAAGCAAATAAAATAGACCATCCCCCCTTAACCCTTAACTGTCGGCGAGCAACATAAGTCGAGTTAAATAAAGCTGGACTATGTGGCGGCGCTCGACATAGGTCGTGTGGCAATTTCATCACGTAATGTTGCTGAGAGAGAGAGACAAGTGGTGGCAGGAGAGTAGCGAGCGTATGACTGCTCCAGACCACCGCGGCGAACCTACTGACACGAATCCCACCTCCTCCCTCCCTCTCTCACTCGCTATATACGGAATTGTATGGGGAAAGTGCCTAATTACATGCTTTTTGCACTCGCGTTGCACGGTTATTGCAAGAAAACTAGCCATCATAAAAGGATCGTTATGGTGTCATTCGAAAGCTCTGTTTATGCCCTTTCAGGGATAGATACTTGTTTTACGTTCTGGGTCTTATTTAGGCATGAAAATGATCACGTAAACAGCCCTATTTTGGCTAAAAACACCCCGCTGGGCGGTACATATAAATAAACCGCATAGGCCGCTCGTAAGGTGTTAACACAGCCTTGAGTCGCTCCTAAGCTGGTGAGTATAATATATCTGTAAATTAGCGTGATCCACTTCAATAATATATTCATCTCTTAATTTAAAAAAAATATATATATAAATTAATATTCATGCTCGGCTATTTTATGATAAACATTTTGGTTTCTACCCTCTTCTTGTTCAAACAGTAATAATACAATATACAATATGACTACAGGTATTTCAAACTACCGGTAACTACCGGTACCTAGAACAAAACAAAATAATATAATAAATACATAAATAAATAAAATGGGACTCGTTAGCCTTGGTCGGCAACCCATCTAAGGGAGATAACCTTATAAAAATCTGGGTGGATGGGACTCGTCAGCCTTGGTGGCAACCTGTCTAGGGGAGTAAACCTTATACAAATCAGTACTGCTATCTTAGGGTGAAGCAGGTTAGTGGATGGATTAGCCGCACACCACTGTAGAAAAATAGTGCTAAAAAATACATAAAAGGCCTCGGAGTCAGACCGACCCTAAATTGAGTGGTCAATCCTGTGAGTCCTTCAGTAAACTGGCATGGGTTGTCCCTCTTACAGGGGATAGATTCGCTTGGGGACATTTTGTGTATGACCACCCCCATTAAGGGGAGTAGGGCGTCTGGCAATAGATCGATAGAAATAAGATCTCACTTTTTCTGACGCCTACTGTTCTTGTTTTGTTTTTGTTTTGTTTTTATTGTCAAGTTTATCTTAGCCACGGCCTATTGACATCATTACTCCAGGACAATACCCACTTCCTAAAATTTCTGGAAAATTAGCATTATAGATTCATCCCACATACCTTCCCCCGTATTCTCCTCAGCCTAGTATATTCATAATTATATCTACTCTGCTCTCTTCATACACTGTATACCTATATACCTAGGAGGAATGTATCGTCCAGTAAACACACACACACACACACGCACGCGCGCACACACACACACACACACACACATTATATGTATATAATATGATTAATAGGTAATGAGCCGGAAAAGTGGCGGCTAAAGTTGAGCTGGGTAGAAAAGGAATGGTTGATGGTCTCTCTCTCGCTTTCTCTCTCTCTCTCTCTCTCTCTCTCTCTCTCTCTCTCTCTCTCTCTCTCCCATCCAATGATCTATATCAGACAGTAGTCAACAGGCGTAACAAGAACAAATCCCAAGGGAATGGGAAAGCGACACCAGGTATCCCTATCAAAAACAGATTTGCTGTTCTCGCCGAAAACAACGAACACGAGGTAACTGACCACGTGAATGGGAATGGGAATGGAAAAGCGACACCAGGTAACCCCATCAAAAACAGATTTGCACACGAGGTAACTGACCACGTGAAAGCAAGCTCGAAAGGCAAGAAAACTCCTGACAGGAAAACAACGAAACCATCAAATCACGGAGTCAGCGGGAAGGAGAAACTCACCCTAGTATATGGTGACAGTCTCATGCGAGGTCAAGGAGCTGCTTTTGCCACCAAGAACAGAGGAAAAAGGTCAGTAAAGGTCATTCCAGGCGGTAAAGTCGAACATATCCTGAAAGACATAACTAACTCCGCCATACCAGAGGGCACCTGTGTAGTCGTCAATGTTGGCTCAAATGACTGCTTTGACGGAGGTAAGGCCCCAATTAAGACCATAGAAAAAGATTTTGAGAACCTAATTAAAGTCATGAAAAGGAAGACCACGAAATGTGTGGTAAGCGGCGTCATACCCCGGATTAAAACAAGCTCATACGGACAAAATAGAGCCATAGAAATTAACAACGCAGTCAAGGTCATGTGCGAACAAGAGAAGGTACTGTATGTGGACAATTGGACCACCTTTGTAGGGAACTCGTCCCTGTACAGCGGAGATGGCATTCATTTATCAGAAAAAGGCGTTCAGCACATGAGTGACACCCTAAATCAAGCAACCTACATTGCCCACGAAAACAACGCCAGTCAGGACCGAGAAATAACTATGCTAATAGACTCCTCTGAGTATTGATATCGCTACCCCAGGAAAAGCCCTCCCACAACCCCACCCAATCAAACTCCACCCGCACAGTTAAGAGAAATAAATAACCCCACCCAACCCTTAGAAGTCCATCACAACCATTTAAAGGAAACCGTCAACCCCAATGGCCCACAAGTTGCGAAAACTTACCTACCTGAACCACAAAACAAACTAAACAACCCCACCCAACCCCATCCAAGCCAACCCAACCAACTGAATGAATTTGACAACCCGCCGCGGCTTCAAGTCATAACCCCAAACCCATCCTCACCAATAAGAAAAACAAATCCAGCGCATGCTGAGAGAAATGATATAAAAATAATATCCATAAATGCCTGTTCAATAAGAAACAAAATAGACGAACTCAAATGTCTGTTATTAAATGAGAAAGTTGACGTTATTTGTATAACGGAAACACATCTGAACCTTAAAAATAAAGATCTACTTCATGAATATCACATAGAGCCATATCAATTTTTTCATAAAGACCGTAACAATGGAAAACAAAGAGGGGGGGTTGCAATGTACGTTGCAACCTACTTAACCCTTATTTAGCGGCGAGCAACATAAGTCGAGTTAAATAAAGCTGGACTATGTGGCGGCGCTCGACATAGGTCGAGTGGCAATTTCAGCACGTAATGTGGCTGAGAGAGAGAGACAAGTGGTGGCAGGAGACTAGCGAGCGTATGACTGCTCCAGACCACCGCGGCGAACCTACTGACACAAATCTCAGCTCCCTCCTCCCTCTCTCACTCGCTACATACTCAATTATGTACTGAAAGTACCGAATTACCTGCTTTTTGCGTTGCACGGTTATTGCAAGAAAACTATCCATCATACAAGGATCGTTATGGTGTCATTCGAAAGCTCTGTTTATGCCCTTTCAGGGATAGGTACTTGTTTTACGTTCTGGGTCTTATTTAGGCATGAAAATGATCACGTAAACAGCCCTATTTTGGCTAAAAACACCCCGCTGTGCGGTACACATAAATAAACCGCATAGGCCGCTCGTAAGGTGTTAAACCCAGTCGAGGTGACTCTCCCCGAAAGTAATGCAGAAATAGTGTGCGTCAAAATAAATACAAAAAACATGAACTTAAATATCACTACAGCGTACCGACCACCGAGACTAACTGTTGCCGATGATAAAAAAATTTATGAAATACTAGAGAAAACCCTTAATTCCGACGAAACAGTTTTACTAGGTGACTATAACCTCCCCCTAATTGACTGGAATACCACGACCGGAAAAAATGCTGAGGCACGCCTAATGACAAGCTTCATCCAGGACAATTTTTTGACTCAACACGTAAAACAGCCGACGCGAGACAGGAATATACTAGACCTCGTAATCACTACCCAAGAAAATTTATTATCAAACCTGGATGTAGGTGAACATCTGGCAACGTCCGATCATAAAATCTTAAGAATCAACGTTATAAGCAAATATTCCTCAGTAAAAACAACAGGAATGGTTTCGGACTTCAAAAACGCAAATTATGACGGACTTAAGGAATCGCTATCAAACATACACTCAAACCTCATAAATATAAACGAAGTAAATGAACTATGGGGACATTTTAAGTCTACAATTACAGAAGCGCATAAACAATTTGTACCCATGAAACCAAAACGTAGTACGAAATCAAGTATGCCCCCTTGGTACAGTAGAGACATTGGCAAGGCAATAAGGAAAAGGAATCAACTCCACAGACTTGTAAAAAATAACACAAACACTGAAGTAATTAAAAACTTGTACAAAAATAGTAGAAGGGAAGTGAAAAAAATAATTAGGGCGAACAAACAAAATTACGAAATGACTATTGCCAGAGAAAGTGCCACAAACCCCAAAAAATTCTACAGTTACGTAAACAAAAATAAACAGATCAAAAGCGGAATCGGACCGCTAATAGAAGATGGCCAGACAATAACAGGCGACACAAACACGGCAAATCTGCTCAACAAATATTTTGGCTCAGTTTTCACAGAAGAAATTATCGATCATACCCTTGAAAATAACACCTCAACTCATGAGATAGGAGATTTCACCATCAGTGTTACCGAAGTACAAAGCAAATTGAGTAATTTAAATGTAAATAAGACCCCGGGACCCGACATGCTCCACCCGAAAATAATTAAGAATGTCAAGGACGAAATAGCAAAACCCCTGACACAACTATTTAACTTATCACTACTACAGGGGATTGTACCGAGTGATTGGAAAGATGCGAACATTACGCCGATATACAAGAAGGGTAGCAAGGCCAAAGCGAGTAATTACAGACCAATTAGCCTAACTTCAATTGTAGGAAAAATCATGGAAAAAATCATTAGAGATAAGATTGTAGATTACCTCGAATCAAACAACCTAATCTAAAATAGTCAACACGGCTTTAGATCAAATAAGTCATGCCTAACAAATTTTATTGAATTTTATAACAAACTATTCACATATAACGACATGACGAAATCACTAGATATAATCTTCTTGGACTTTCAAAAAGCTTTCGACAAGGTGCCTCACCGAAAACTATTGGCTAAACTGGAGAGGATAGGTATCAAAGGTGAAATTCATTCTTGGATAAAAAATTGGCTTACGGACAGAAGACAGAGAGTGGTGATAAATGGAGTGGAATCGGAGTGGGAGCCTGTCACTAGTGGAGTTCCACAGGGTTCAGTCCTTGGACCGGTCCTGTTTCTCATTTACATTAACGATATCGATGTAGGGGTAAACAACACCATTTCCAAATTCGCCGACGATACAAAAATAGGAAATACAGTCCTGAACGAAGATGATAGAAATGCGTTGCAATCTGATTTAAACAAGATATCAGAGTGGTCGAAAAAATGGCAGATGCCCTTCAATGTCGATAAATGTCAGGTGCTGCAGGTTGGTAGCAGAAATATGAAATACAAATACGAAATGAATGGCAAACAAATAAAAACCGCAACGGTAGTAAAAGACCTAGGGGTACTAATATCTGAAAACCTAAAAACTTCCGACCAATGTATAGCAGCTGCAAATAAGGCAAACATAGCATTGGGCTTTATTAAACGAAAATTTACATATAAACATGAAAACGTAATAGTGCCACTGTTCAAAAGTATGGTGAGGCCCCACCTTGAATATGGTGTGCAGTTCTGGTCACCTTATCTGATCAAGGACATTGTAAGACTCGAGTCAGTACAGCGTAGAGCGACGAAGATGATACCCTCATTAAGAAATAAACCATATGAAGAAAGACTTAAACGATTGAACCTGTTCTCATTAAAAAAGAGGAGGTTGAGGGGTCAGCTTATTGAGTGCTTTAAGATACTAAAAGGTTTCGACAAAGTCGATGTAAATGCACTATTCACATTAAACAATACTAATCAAACTCGCGGAAATGGAATGAAATTAAAAACCAAAAAGGCAAACCTAGATGTCACAAAGAGTTTCTTCACCTACAGTGTGGCGACAGAGTGGAATAAACTACCAGCGAGAGTGGTGGAGAGCGACACAATAAACGCCTTCAAGGGAAGGCTTGACCTCTATCTGCAGAGGGCTGGGGTGATATGAATGGAAAAAAAAAAAAAAAAAAAATGTATGTATATGTATGTGTGTGCACTGTACAGTATGTATATATATACTGTATATATATGTGTGTATGTATGTATGTGTATATGTATGTGTATATATATGTATATATATATATATGTATATGTATGTATGTGTATGTGTGTATGTGTATATATGCATATATGCATATTATAGTTTGTAAGGCCAGACTGCCTAGTAAGGACCTTGAGGTCTGTGTGGTCTGTGTATCTATGTAGCTCTATGTAGCTCTATGTAGCTCTCTCTCTCTCTCTATCCTGTCGTCTTCTTTACTTTTCGACTAGAATAATTAGATCTGTAATTACGGAGCTGGAAGTGTCCTCCACCCTTCTCGTGGAGAGAGAGAGAGAGAGAGAGAGAGAGAGAGAGAGAGAGAGAGAGAGGGGGGGGGGAATTTGAACAAATGATAAATTACTAGAAGATCGTTTTACTACTAAAGGGGAAAATAAGATTAATATCAATATACATAATAAAGGTAAACAATATTAACTAATACAGACATACACTTTACTGTAGAAAGCATGACATATATATTAATGGTCACTATGGTAAGAATATTATTTAAAGCATTGTGATGAGTCAACTCCGAAGGAAGGAGAAAATAGAAACATTACATATTAAAGGTGGGGGTTCATGGGTTGAGGTAAACATGGAAAAATAATCGCCAACCTGCATATAATTATCTTGTAAAATGCAATGTCACTGAAATAATTATTAACAATGGTATAAAGGATTTTGCGGATCGTCTATACCGGGTCTGTGACGTCATAGTGACGTCACACCAGAATCCTTAGCCTAGACTGGATGGTGGACTTACACTCTTGTGACGTCACAGGCCCGGTATAGATCCACAAAATCCTTTATACCATTGTTAATAATTATTTCAGTGCCATTGCATTTTGCAAGATAATTATGTACAGCTTGGCGATTATCATTCCATGATTATCTCAACCCATGAGCCCCCACCTTTAAATTAAAGATCGTAAGCAATATTTGAAATGATAGATCGAGAAGGGAAATGGAATATCTAGTATTAAGTGAGTAAAACATCGAAAGAACAAACAAGTAAAACATAACAATAAAATAGTACTCAAGAAAAAGTAAACGGGTGAATCGGGTGATTTTAAAGAGCATATAAGTAAAAAGGACAAACATAAAATGACAAAAATAACTAAAATAGGAACACTAAAATAGTAAGCGTAGTCCACTGCTAGGGCAGGAGCATACATTAAACATTATAGACAACATTGAAAATAAAGCATAAATTATAACGAATATCGTTGGCAGGCTATTTATAAGCGGTTAGCAGTTGAATCTTTCCAAATATGACAGATAGGTTTGTCATTCAGTTCAACCAACCAACAAACTGATAAGAAACAACTTAGCAAGGTAAACAGAATGAATATATACACCATGTGAGGAGGAGCTCTTTATTGACAACGTTTCGCATATAGCTTCATCAGGCCAATGACATGCATGCCATTGGCCTAATGAAGCTATTTGCAAAACGTTGTCGATAAAGTGCTTCTCCTCACATGGTGTTTATATTCAACCAATAACTATTTTATTCAACTGAATGAGGACTACTCTGAATGATACTGAAAAAAGATGAGTTCAGTATAAGTGGGAAAAGATTATCGTAATTTTCTAACAATAATATAGTTTCACCAAGTGCAATTAGGTGATTTATGTGAGGTAAACTTAATTCTAAAGGTAATTAAATTGTGTGTGAGGTGTAGAACAGATGGAAAAGAGTTGGTGAGACATACGGAAGATAAGGCGAAAAATAGGGTGCGGAAAATGAGAAAAGGAGGGTGGAGAAAATAAGAAAAAGAGGGTGGGGAGATTGAGAAAAGGAGGGTGGAAAAAATAAGAAAAGGAGGGTGGGGAGATTGAGAAGAGGAGGGTGGGGAGATTGAGAAAAGGAGGTTGGGGAGATTGAGAAAAGGAGGGTGGGGAGATTGAAAAAAGGAGGGTGGGGAGATTGAGAAAAGGTGGGTGGGGAGATTGAGAAAAGGAGGGTGGGGAGATTGAGAAAAGGAAGGTGGGTAGATTGAGAAAAGGAGGGTGGGTAGTATAAGAAAAGGAGGGTAGAGAAAATTAAGAAAAGGAGGGTGAGGAGAATGAGAAAAGGAGGGTGGGGAGAATAAGAAAAGGAAGGTCGGAGAATGAGAAAAGGAGGGTGAGGAGATTGAGAAAAGATGGGTGGGGAGATTGAGAAAGAAAGAGCTAAAGGTGTTCTCAGATAATTGTAAGGGAGGGGGGGGGGGGTCGCAATTATTGAGGTGTTTTTCCCCTAGAGAGAGAGAGAGAGAGAGAGAGAGAGAGAGAGAGAGAGAGAGAGAGAGAGAGAGAGAGAGCAAGATAGAGAGAGAGAGAGAGATAATATATGTATATATATATATAAATATATATATATATATATATATATATATATACATATATATATATATATATATATATATACCAGTATATATATATATTTATATACTATAATATATATTTATATATATATATATATATATTATATTATATTGTATTGGTTATACGAGGTCAGTTGTATAAAAATAAAAGTACTGAAGGTAAATTATGGTTTTTACTATAAGTTGGTCTGTCTATATCTAGCTTTCCGTCTTTGTGACTCTAATTGTCTGCCTGTCAGAAGATGTATCAAGTCTCTGATTATGTATACACTTATATCTACTCATAAATAAAAAACATGCGTATCTAATATACTATACATATAATTGTATACACAGTATATACAGTACAGTATATATAATTATATATACAGTATATACAGTATATATATATATATATATACATATATATATATATATATATATATATATATATATATATATATATATATATATATATATATATAATTTATATATATATATATATATATATATATATATATATATATATATATATATATATATATATATATATATATATATATATATATATATCGTCCTTCACCAGTTCTTCACGAAACTGTAGGGTGCTGGTGCGATGTCTGGCATTCTCGTGAAGTTTTATGTTAGTAAAGCCAGGTAATAAATTTTCTTTAATACATACGAGGTTGAAAGAAATGGCAATTTCTGCGTTGGATATTTTATTATTCAAAGTTTCCAGGTCTCTGATGAGTTTTCGCTGGGTGGCAGGAAGTAGATGAATGAGATGAGCAAAATTCATGGTGGTACAGGGTTACATTAATGTACATGATGATACAGGATATACGACGCGTTTCACTGGACAACCAGCATTATGAAGTAAGGATAGAATGATATAAAAGTAAACAGGAAGGGTATATATAGAGGGTGGAGGATCAGAGGAGGCGAAAATCAGGGGGCAAAAGTCTGCTACTGGTGGAGGGGTATTCTAGGATTGCAAAAGAGAGAAACGCTTCACGCAGGCGCGCTGGATGCGGGAAGGTGGTGGTCGGTTGGCGGGGTCAAAGCTGATTGGCTGCGTGTCGAGGGGCGTGGCCTAAGTTGCGTAGTACGTGTGGCGCCGGCAGAAGACGAAGCTGAAGGAGGTAGCGCGGGGGACTGCGTCATATATATATATATGCCTACATTCCCTATAAATACCCCTAGTTCGCCCCCTACAAATCATAATTTATGAGAATGTCTACTGAGACAGACGAAACGTCGATGAACCACCCCCAGAATTTCGCCTACTTAATCCACCAACTCACTGAACCACAACATAAAATTGCAAGACATATTGAAGGAATTAATAAAAATATAATTAATAATGAGAACGCTGATTCATTTAACCTCTTTTGCAATAAAGAAAATCTACTACCTGGTTATACTAATATATATATATATATATATAAATATATATATATATATATATATGTATATAATATTATATAAATATATATATATATATATATATATATATATATATACATGTATACCGGCATATATAATATATATATATATATATATATATATATATATATATATATATATATATATATATATATATATATATATATATATATATATATATATATATATATATATATATATATATATATATATATATATATATACAGTATATACATAATATGTTATATAAGCTATACTGTGCATAAGTGAGTATGGTATAATCAAGAACTAAACTATTATCACCCAGCAAAGCCTACTATATATATCCCCG
The DNA here is from genome assembly GCA_032716605.1 of Paralithodes platypus. NCBI lineage: Eukaryota > Metazoa > Arthropoda > Malacostraca > Decapoda > Lithodidae > Paralithodes > Paralithodes platypus. The sequence continues at coordinate 20,174,126 of CM064552.1, read as the reverse complement.
CAGTAGCCGTAGTGTAAATACCCCGCCACCAGGTGTATAATTTACCGGGGGTGCTAGTTTATAGCGGCACTGTGGAACATACTTAGGGTGGGTAAGATAGTGTACTGGGAGAGAGAGAGAGAAAGAGAGAGATTGTATGTGCGTTTATCTTTAATGTTGTTAGGGGGCCATGCTGAGAGAGAATAAAATAATATGTGTGTGTGAGTGTTTCAATGTTTATAAAGGTTAATGGTGAGAGAGAAAGAATGTGTGTTTGTGTGTGTGTGTGTGTGTGTGTGTGTGTGTGTGTGTGTGTGTGTGTGAGGCGTCTGTGGAGAAAGGCTAGGCTCTTACACTCCTCGCATGTTAAACCTTGTGTATATGACGGTGAAGTGTGGACTTCGGTTTATGTATGTACGTTATATGTCTGTTTGTGTGGGCGTGTGTGTTTATGTGTCTAGATATATAACAGTCTTCATGCTAGGAAAAATCTTATTTAGCATGGCAATAAAGACATACTGTACACCCTCTCTTATAAACTGTCACACATACATGCGCATGACTGCTCACTCGAATGCATACACGCATATATTGTATACATATATATATATATATATATATATATATATATATATATATATATATATATATATATATATATATATATATATATATATATATATATATTGTCACCGCGTGGTAGCAGAAGTAGCAGAGTTGGAGAGAGAGAGGGAGGCGACCCCCTTAATTTACACAGGTGTCGGGTGACACAAACAACTACCGTGAGAACCTCCACCCACCTGCCCACGTGGACATGGAGCCTGGGAGAATCCTCCTTCACGACAAACATGGAGGCCTTACACTTACACTTAGTTACACTTAGTTGTATTCCGTCCATTAGTGACACAGTTGAGCTGGGGCTCCACTGCGACCAGGCAGCTCCCTTTCTTCCACTCTCCATTCCAGAAGTCGGTTGGAGTTGGTGCTGGGGTATCCTGGTGTTGGTGGCCGGTCCGGTATTTTGGCCAGCCACATGTCCAAGTGTTTCTTGAAGGTGTCTGGAGACACCCCGGTCATGTTCCTGAGAGGGGCTGGTATACAGTTGAACAGTCTGGTTCCATTGTATGTAAAGCTGTGATGGATCAGGGATTTGATTTTTTGTGTTGATCCCGGCGTAGTCCTCACATAGCACAGCCTCCCTCGCCTTTGGTGCTGAGTCTCTTGGATGTTTGGATTTGGTACCTTTTTTTCCAAAATCTTCCAGACGTAGATGATGATGTATCTCTCCCTACGTCTTTGAAGTGAGTACAGCTGCAGCTCCTTAAGTCTCTCCCAGTAGTTAAAGTGTTGAAACCCATGGATTTTACTGGTGAATGTCCTCTGGGTGGCTTCAATTTCTGTTATTTCTCCTACTGTTTGGGGAGACCAGAGCTGGGAGCAGTACTCCAGTCGTGGTAGGACCAGTGACTTCCACAGTGTTAGCATACACCTCTCATTTCTTGTGTGGAAGGTTCTCAGGATCCAGCCTGCTATTTGTTTTGCTGTTGTTGTGGCTTTGGTAATATGCTGGGAAAAAGTGGCGTCACTGCTCATATTTACTCCCAAGTCCTTCACTGTGTCCTTGGCGGTAATTTCTTGCTGTCCACTTTTGTAGTTGGTGTCGTTTTGTAGTGCTCTCTTGTTCCCGTACCTTAGAAGCTCGAACTTGTCTCCGTTTAGGGCCATGTTGTTTTCTTCTGCCCACTTCAGGATTTTGTCCAAGTCTTGTTGTAGTAGCTGAGCATCATGTTGTGAGGTGATTTTCTTCATGAGTCTGGTGTCGTCTGCAAACGATGTGGCTGTTGAGTGTTCCAGGTCCCTGTTGATGTCTCCTATCATGATGAGGAATAGGAGAGGTCCCAGTACTGATCCTTGTGGTACTCCGCTGATGACCCCACCTGCATCTGATAGGCTTCCTTGAACCGTGACTCTTTGTTTTCTGTTGGTGATGAAGCTGTGGAGCCATCTTCCAAGGTCTCCCCCTATTCCCAGTGATTTGAGTTTATGTAGAAGGATCCCATGGTCCACCTTGTCAAAAGCTTTGGCGAAATCTAGATATATGACGTCTACATTTTCTCCGTCTTGAATATCCTGTAGGATTTTGTCGTAGTGTGATAGTAGTTGTGAGAGGCAGGAGCGGCCTTTTCTAAAGCCATGTTGCCCCTCGTTGAACGCCTCATTATCTTCCAGGAAGCTGACCATCTTAGCTCTTATTGTTCTTTCTATGATTTTAATAAGATGTGACGTCAGCACCACTGGTCTGTAATTTTTGGCTATGCCTTTACTACCCCCTTTGTGTATTGGTGTGACATTACCTTCTTTTAGGGATTGTGGTACATATCCAGTTTGGAGGGACTTGCTCCACAGCAGTTTTAGAGGCAGGGCTAGCTGATGTTTGCAGTTTTTTAGCAGTTGGGCATGAAAGCCGTCTGGTCCTGCCGCAGAGTTTGGTCCAATCTTGTCGATGGCTGCTATTATGTCCTCTGTTGATACTGTTACCGAGGAGAGTTGATGTGGTGTCTCTAGAGCGTTGCCAAAGAAAGTCGTTGCATTCTCGATTTTCTTGTCTTCATTTGGCGGGCTGAAGACACTTTCATACTGCTGTTTGAGTATCTTGGCCATTTCGGTTGGGTCACTCTCAAGTTCGCCCGTAGGTTTTGCAAGTGGTCCTATTGTTGTGGTGTTCCTGAGTCTCCTTTTTGCGTATGCATAGAAGAATTTGCTATTTACTCGTATGTTTGCAACTGCTTGTAGTTCTTCGCGTGTTCTTTGCTCTTGGTGTGACTGGATGAGTTTACGTTCAACTTCATCGAGCTCTTCTTGTAGTTTGGTGATATTGTGCGCATAGCTGGTCTTCCTTTGCTTGGCTCTCAAGTACGTCCTTTTCTTCATTAGTATTTTTCTATCTCTGGGAATCTGCTTGATCTGCTTCCTGCTTGATTTGGGTGGTATGGTGTTTTTACAGGTCTCCAGGCATTGTTTCTGGAGGATACTGAGAGTTTCGTCGACGTTTTTATCTTCGAATAGTGCCCTCCAATCAGTTCCTGCCAGTTCTGCTCTCAGTCTGTCCCAGTCTATATCTTTGCTGTAGAAGTTGAGATCTTTCAGAGAGGTGCAGGGTATTTGGCTTGATTCCTGTTGACATCTTCTTGTTGGTGTGGCGGCTGGTGTGGGGGTTCTAACTTTGATGAGGCTGTGGTCGGACATTATAGTTTTTACAGTTTCGTACGAGTGTACCAGGTCGAAGTTGTTGCCAAATAGTAAGTCCAGTGTGTTGTTGCCTCTTGTAGGTTCCTCGATGTATTGCTTCATGTATGCAGTGTCCATGATAGTCATTAGCTCCTTGGCTTGCTGTTTTTCATCCCTGGTTCCTCCATCTAGTTTCATGGTTGCCCAATTGATGATGGGCAGGTTGAAATCTCCTGTGATGATGACATCTGTAGCGGGAGTTGGAAGATTTTGTAGGAGTGATTGTATTTTCTCTGTGACCTCATTGAAAGTTTCCCCTGTGGTGTTTGGAGGTCGATACAAAATTATGATGAGCATGTCGGTTTGTCTTATGTGTACTGCTAGTAGCTCTGTTGTGCCGTTTGAGAATGCAACTAAAGTTTCGGTATTTGCAGCCATATCCTCCCTTAGGTAGAGTGCTACTCCTCCGTGGCTTCTGTCCTCTCTGTCGGCTCTGAATAGAGTGAAATTATGGATATTGATCTCTGCATCCAAAATGTTTTCGTTCAGGTGTGTTTCTGTGAGGGCTAGAAAAATTGAGTTGTCTTCCTCTGCAATTTCTTCCAACATAGGGACTTTACATTGATTGTTTCGTGGGTAAAGTCCTCTGATGTTGCCCACAAAAAAACTAGTTAGTGGTAGTTGCACCTTCCTCTGTGGTTCATGTCTGGCCCCTCGGTTTGGGCTAGGAATCTCTCCATTATCACTTGAGACCGTTTTTCCACTTCCAGAAGACGTCCCATTACTACCTCTAAAAAAGCACCTTGGTCGGGCATAGCCGTGTGTACCGCTGCTGGTCTGACCTTGTGAGTTTGATGGATGGTTGGCCAGCTTCTGAGGGCATTGCGTTGGCTTTCTATTTTTTCCTCATGTGTTGGTGTGTAAGCAAATTCCCTTTGAATGTGTCCTGTAGCGTGTTCCCTTGGTTTGTTGACGTTGTTTCTGGGCGTCAGTATTTTGGTTCCCTTGATGTGTGGAAGATTGCAGTCTCTCATAGTACATGCCCTTTTGTTGAGTGAGATTCTGCATACATTTGGGTGGTAGTCGATGCACTTCCATCCACGCTTGCAACCGATTCTTTCATCCCGCCCGTGCTTCATGAATTTTGCACATATTTTTGGGTGGTCTTGTTTGCATCCCATGCCCACTACTCCATATCGGCATTCATTTCTTAGGTAGAAATTGCATAATTCTATTCTTTTCCTCCTAATATCGGTGCCCCTGTATTCAGCTCTGGGCCTAGGTCTCCATGAATTTGTATTTACAGCACTAACCTCACCTGTTCTACTGTATGTAGGAGCATTATGGCTGCATCCGTTGCATGTGGGGTGGTGTGCTCGTTGGGGTCCCCGACCTCACCTGTCTTGCTGCATTTTGAGGGGGCTCTGCCATGTCTGCTAGTGTTGCGGGGTGGGGGCTATGGGCATCTGGCATTGTGATGCTAATATTTCCTGGTGTGTTCCCCAGACCTAGATCTAGGCCTATAGCCACGTTTGTTGTGTTACTGGTATGGGGGTTGTCACCGTCACTCTTGCCTAAGGCTACTTCTGGGCTTATGGGTAGGCCTTGGCCTAGGTCAGTGTTCCCAGTTAATTCCTTGGTTGTTGGAGTATTGTCAGCTGGCGTGTTGGTGACAGCTTTGTTGCTCTGGAGATGAACATGGATTTTTCTTACCTTACTTATCGCTCCAGAATTGGTTATTCGTTCCTTGTGTTGGAGAACGGCTGCTTCTGCCTCGGCCACCCACTCACCTTTTGTGTCAAACTTTGTTAGGCAGCATGTTCTGCACATGAATTTCCTTGCCGTTTTTGCATAGTTGAGAATTTGATAGGCAGGTAGTTCTGTGCAGAAATAGTGCAGCCAATCCTGGCAGTAGTCGCATTGGATTGCATTTTTTTCACCTGCGAACTTGATTCCGCAGTCGGGGCACTCTGGGTCGGATTTGTTTTGATCCCCGTCCATTGTTGGCGTCATGTTCTTAGCCACTGTTTTTTTTTTTCTCTTATTTTCACTTCAATCCTTCTGTTCCGGACTTTGTTTCTTGCCTATCTGATATTCCGTGTGACTCTGCTATATAGACTAGTGTGACACCACATTTTTTGCCGAAAGGAGAGATTAAGAGGAGATGTGTGTAGGGAGGGAAGAGTGGAGAGTTATTACCTGTTTGAGAGCCCGAAGAGGCAGAGGTGTGGAGGAAGTGCTCCGCTTCACGCCGGTCTGGGTGCACCCCTGGACATGCGTGACATTTTGTCTCCTGGTTTGTGTGTTAAGACAAGTAGGTGTATTGTTTTGTCCTTTGAAGGGGAGATGAGACAGCATTGGTGCATTATTGTGTATGTGTAACGAGCCCTAGTGTTGTGAGGAGCTCTGAGTTTTATTGTGTGTTGGGTATTGTGTAACGAACACTGATTAGTGTTCTTGAGTGTACACGTTGTCCGAACGTGTTGTCTGGTGATATCATATGGTATCATATCGGTCTGTAATTGAGTGTGATCCAGTTTACTGTTCGGCGTGCTAGGCGTTGATTAACCGTTGTCTTCAAATGTTCTTTTTGTGTAGTGTTCATTCCTTGTAACGAGTGCATTTACTCGAAGCCTTCACTCGGCGTTTAGCCTATTATTATTTTTTGCCGTGTTTAACTGAATTATCATGCTTATCAACCTGTTCGTTTTCCCTAGTTAATAGTAATTATAATTAATACGAAAATAGAAGTGTTTAATACCATCCTTCTTTATTAATTTGTGACTATCTGATACATTAATCCATGTTGACCTTCTGAACGCAACAGCATGCTAGTTGCCCTTGCTTGAATTTTAATCTCTTGGGTTCAGCATTGTAGGGCCGTAACAATATACATATATATATATATATATATATATATATATACATATATATATATATATATACAGCGTGACCCCCAAAAAACTCCCACATTTCAAAGGTAAATGAAACAAAAATGATTAAAGATAATCAAAATATTATTTGCATACATGAAACTTTATTCAATACAGATCTTATGCATCATGTTCTAAAGATGACATCCTCCAAATGGTGGCCGTCATTGTCTATACACGCTTGGAGGCGATTTCTGAAGGCTGCCATGGCTCGATGGGTCATGTCGGGTGAAACAGCGGCTATCTTCTGCTGAATAGCAACCTTAACCCATAACTGGCGGCACCCGGCTATAGTGGAGTGAAATAAATATGGCCTATGTGGCGGCACCCGGCTATTGTCGAGTGCAATTTTGAGCACGTAATGTACTCTGAGAGAGAGCGGAGCTGTGGGAGGAGCGTAGATTACCACCTGACCGCTTGCCACGGCCGCCGTGGATCTACTGAGATTTATTGCACCCTCCTCCACCCTCACTCACTCGCTACACACGTAATAATGTAAGAAAATTACTGTATTTTAGCAATTTTGCCCTTCGGTTGCACGATTGTTGCAAGACAACCAGTGATCGTAGAAGGATGGTTCGGGTGTCATTGGAAAGCTCAATTTATGCCCTTTCAGGGATACATACTTGTATTATGCTCTGGGACTTGTTTATGCATGAAAAAGAGCACAGAAACAACTCTATTTATGGCAAAAAAAAAACGCTAGGTGGTACATATAAATTACCGCCTAGGCTGCTCGTAGGGTGTTAAGGGCTTCAAGAGTTTGGGGCCGATGAGTATACACTTGTGATTTAAGGTATCCCCACAGAAAAAAAACACAAGGGGCGAGGTCAAGGGAACGGGCCGGCCACCCAACATCGTCACGCAACGAGATCACCCGATCCAGAAACATTTCTCTAAGCACTTACAATGATCGTCGAGCTGTGTGTGCTGTACCTCCATCTTGTTGAAACCACACATCGAGTTCTTCAAGCTCAAGGTTTCGAGTTGTGGCCTTAGAAAGTATTCGAGCATATCAATGTAACGATCAGAAGTTACGGTAACAGTTACACCACCCTCCTCAAAGAAATAAGGACCCACGATGCCAATATCGGCAACAGCATACCACAAAGTCACTCGCTCGGAGTGCAACGGTCTTTCGTGTAGCATGCGAGGGTTGTTCTCAGACCAATAGCGAACATTTTGTTTGCTTACACAGACACTCAAATGAAAATGAGCTTCGTCACTGCACAAGAGAACGGCATCTTCTGGAACACGTTGCAGAATGTTCTCGCATAACTCCCAGCGGCTCATCCAGTCTCTCTCATAGAGTTCTTGCACAACCATCCTTTTGTATGAATGGAAGTGGAGGTCTTTGTGTAAGATTTTCCTTGCAGTTTCCCGGGAAATCCCTACTGCTAAAGCATGCTTCTGCGCAGAATGTCTCAGAGACTGCGCAACATATCACCTCAATGCTTCAATATTCTCAGGCGTACGAGCACTCCTAGGTCGACCAGGTGATTTTCTTTTCAAAGCTGAGCCTGTTGCCCTGAAATTCATAACCCACTGCAAGATGGTTTTCCGATCTGGAACGTTTTGGTTCTGTGGAATACCGAAACTTCTTCGAAAGGCCTTCTGCGCGGCGATCATGGAATGTTTGTTGGTGAAGAACGGTTCGACAGCGAACGCACAGTGTGCTCCCATCCACGCCATGTTGGCGATTAAGGACGGTTGGGGTTGGGCTGGGCTACCAACAGACCCTAACCCCGCCCCTCTCGCCTCACTGCTGCCAGTGCTACAGCCTTTCGAGAAATAGCCTCCAAGCGTGTATAGACAATGACGGCCACCATTTGGAGGATGTCATTTTTAAAACATGATGAATAAGAACTGTATTGAATGAAGTTTCATATATGCAAATAATGATGAATAAAAACTGTATTGAATGAAGTTTCATGTGTGCAAGTAATATTTGTATTATCTTTAACCATTTATGTTTCCTTTACCTTTGAAATGTGGGAGTTTTTTTGGGTCACCCTGTATATATATATATATATATATATATATATATATATATATATATATTTATAACTTACACACACAAAAACAAACCAATTAATCCCCACATACGCACGCTCTCACATCGGAACAGTTGACAAGAACTTCCCCCCCCCCCCCCCCCGCTCCCCTGCAGACCTTCTCACAGCTTCAGGAAAACTCAGGCCACTACAAGAAAATACCAGCACGAACACCCTCCCCGACACAGCTCCACGAAGGTCAAGAACACATTATTATCATTATTATCACACTTTATAACATAAAAGAGTTTCCGGGATAGACACACCGATAATGAAATTTTCTTTTGCCAGTCAAAACGAATATACTTTCAAGTGTTTATTTTTGGATTGATAGCTACTTGGATACCCCCACACCTCCTCTCCCCCTCCAAACCCAATATACTGTTTGTTTATGCTAGTGGGTGGATGGGACTCGTTAGCATTGGCCGGCAACTCATCTAGGGGAAACATCCTTATACAAATTTGGGTGGATGGGACTCGTCAGCCTTAGTCGGCACCCTGTCTAGGGGAGTAAACTTATACAAATCCGTATTGCTTACCTAAGGGCGAAGTAGATTAGTGGATGGATTAGCCGCACACCACTGTGGAAAAATAGTGCTAATAAGATACATAGAAAGCCTCAGAGTCGGACGGACCCTAAATTGAGTGGTCAATACTGTAAGTCCTTCAGTAAACTGGCACGGGTTGTCCCTCTTACATGGGATAGGTCCGCTTGGGGGCATTTTGTGTATGACCAGCCTCATAAAGGGGAGTAAGGCGTCCGGCAATAGATTATGCTAGTGGAACCATACAGTAGAATGTGTAACTATTATATTAATGTAATATTTAATTAGGCATACACATATTATACGTTTAGAATTTAAATTACATAGTAAATCCAGGATTTAACTCGAACATCCTTACCTTCTAGTTACACAATAAAAGACACATACACACGCACCTGGTGATTGTATATATATATATATATATATATATATATATATATATATATATATATATACTGGTATATAATTATACGCCTCACCGCCACCCCACCTGCATACACACTCACACACCAACATGTAAAAAGTCAGGCAGACAAATAGACCCATAAAAATAGGCGTGTAAATCCAGACCAAACATGGCAAATTGGAATACAGAACAAATAACACACACACACACACACTCACCCAAGCGGCGGTGTGTTTATCGGTACACACTTTAATTATGCATGCTTACGACTACATTTTTCGATTATTAAACCTAAATAAAACTATCTAGATCAAACTTAAAATAACGTACCTAACCTAACCTAAAACACTCTTTTTCAGAGCATTTTTAACGTATGTCTACACTTAAACTGTAGCCCCAAACCGAATGTACCTGCAAACCTACATATTTAGTCAATTGTGTACCTTTAAGGGTGGATGGGCCGGTTTTCTGGACCACTTTCTCCCTCATGTCTAGCCCCATTAGTTTCATATGTTAAGATGTTAAGATTCCTTAGTCGATTTTAAGACCTTTCGCCCCATTTCGTCGTCAATATTTAGACCTATCGTGCTATTTAGGCGTCGATTTTTTTCCCTAGCGAACGATAGTGACCCTGTAATGTTGGAAGAAACGGCCTTCGGCCAGGACATTTTTCTACCGAAAAATTTACAAATTATTCTAGAAGGGGGATCTCTAATGGATGTTTTGTTTTAATTTGATGGAGGTCTAGGGAGGAAGCTAGAAAAATAACGTATACATGCAAAAATCGCTCAAAAAGTGAACCATCTCCCCTTAAGCACACCACCGCTTGTCCACACACACAAACACACACTACAAAACACAAACACCTTGGAACACACATACACACACCCACGCACACCTCTGAAACACAACCAGTATATTTCTCCTCAATTGGTCATTGGCTACCTTGTTTATATATACAGTATATACATTTGTATTGTATTTTACTTAATTATTAATTTATTTATTATATTTTTATATAATTAGCTTCACCTTAATTTACACCATTATTATAATATATACTTAAATACTGTCACCATTATGTCCCTATTCTTCAACCCTACCATGGGTAAGCCTTATAGAAACTGTGAATTACCAAGTTCTCTTTCACAAATCAACACTCCTTTGCCTTCATTCAATATATGTTATAACTGTTTTGATAGTGTAATGCTTAGAGTGTTTAAGATCTGTATGTGGTAACCCGGTAGGATCACATGCTTTCATTAACCCCTTCTGTACCAGTGATGTACTTTGCATTAAATTCTGGCAACTATTACACAATTTTGTTCAGCTTAGGAAGGATGTCTACTCATTAAAAGGCTTCCTAAGCTTCATAAAATCATCTAAATGTAGCTGAAATCAAATACAAAATACGTCGCCGGTACAGAAGGGGTTAATTTAATTGTGAAGTGTTTGGTGTTGGTAGTGAAATATATAAATTATATTATATACAAATCACTTCTTAACCTTTCACCACGATGACGCATGTGTGTACCTTATTATGCTGGCTAACAATAGAAGTGTTTATGCAGTTTGAGAAGGACCTATGTGATGCCGAGAGCCTGAACGGTTTTTCACTATCTACTGTATATTGTACACAGCCAGCCACCCTCCTCCAGAACACACTCACTGTCTTCAAGGGGGGGGGGGGGGTGCTTCACTTTTTGGTCGATTTTGTTTTGTTTTCCATTGAACAAGTATTTTTTTAGTTTCCTCCCTAGACCTCCATCAAACTTAAACTAGCATCCATTAGATTCCCCTTCTAGATTCATTTGTACATTTTTCGGTAGAAACATTTCCCGGCCAAAGGCCGGTTCTTCCATAATTAAAGGCTCACTATCGTTTGCCCGGAAAAAAGTCGACACATAAAGAGCACGAAAGGTTTTAATATTGACAACAAAATGGGGTGGAAGGTCTTAAAATCGACAAACTAATGAGACAAACAGTTTAAAATCTGAAAACTAATGGGGCTAAACGTGAGGGAGAAGGGGATGTAGAAAAACGACCCATCTCCTCTTAAACCAGTTTCACACGAGCATTTTTTCCGGCAATTTTCTAAGAGCAAAATTGTGTTCGTATTATTTACAGGCTCTTTCTCATTGGCATCAGAAACTAAACTTATGGTTAATAAAGTTAGGTGGTTGAGTTTTGATATCGCTTGAATTTTGAAACTGTCTAACTACAATTGCTCGTAAATATTGACATACAAAGCGTTTGTGTGACACTGCCCTTCAGATTCACCCTTCCTAGGATATTGCATCTTTCAAACCTTTTGTGTCTAGACATTCTGAAACCAGTGCACTTAGAATTTGGCTTTCATGTTTTGATTTTCTTTCTGTTGTCAGGGCTTTCATTCCAGGAGTATTCCGGCCTGTGTAGTCAAAATAAACAAAAAATCATGTTATCACATTTTCGTCGGATTTTATCCTTCAATCAAACGGTTTTCTTTCATTAATGAACAATGCATCTCTCTTATTATTGTATGTATGTATGTATGCATGTTTGTATGTATGTATGTATGTATGTAAATACTGTATATAGTCAGGCACATATTCCATGGCTGGGGGTGGCCGACTCGAGACAGAGCCCGAACAGATTTTTTTTTTAAAGTTATCTTATTATTACTCTATTGAAATAATGGATACTCTTAGCCAATAAAGAAACACGTTAAGACAATGGTTCTACAGTGGTAGTATTGGATTAATGTCCACACTGTATAACGTGTACAGTATAAAAAGGTTATGATAAAGGTATGTAAGGTCATTGGGTATAGTGAAAGTGATTTCCCTTTTAATGCTTGTATTAGATGGAGTTATTACCACCGGTATACCTTTAAATGGGTAGATTATTTCGGACATATGCTATGAGATAGATAATGTGTACAGAATATTAGTTCTAGTGGGAAATGTGTTTAGGTAGCTGTATTATAGATGAAGTGTAGGGAAGTATAGGTTGTAACGGGAGATATTTTTAGTGTAGGGAAAGAACTAATAGGGATGTATGAAAGAATGGGCCTGCTTCGTATGGGACAGTAGGCCTTCTGCAGATTTACATTTGTCTTGTATTTGTATACCTTTTCATACACATTTTTGTTTTTAGAGTACATTTTGTATTGTTGAATTTATGATTTATTTGTTTTCCAATGCTCCATCTCTCCTCTGATCCTCGATTATTCCTACATCTTCTCTCTTGTGATCCTCTTCTCTTCCAGCTCCAAGTCTCTGCTCCCTATCATTCTTTGGCCATGCACCGAAAACGAAAATTCAGTTAATTAAATACCTAAACTTCTTGATCTAAGAGAACGGTCTCTTGTTAAAGCTGAAAAACATCTAATTGTAAAAAAAAAGTATTGTTCATATGTATTTTGTATATAATATGGCGAGTATAATAAGTATATATATATATATATATATATATATATATAAAAGGTAAACAGGAAGGGTATATATAGAGGGTGGAGGATCAGAGGAGGCGGAAAACAGGGGGCAAAAGTCTGCTATTGGTGGAAGCGTAAACTAGGGGAGAGAAGGGGTTAACCGCTTCACGCATGCGCACTGGATGCGGGATGGTGGTCAGTAGGTGGGGTCGAAGCTGATTGGCTGCGTGTCGAGGGGCGTGGCCTAAGTTGTGTGGCGCCTGCAGAAGACGAAGCTGAAGGAGGTAGCGCGGGGGGCTGCATCAAGGGCACCGGGGGGCGAGGAGGGGTGTTAGGTCCTGTAGGGTAGTGCCTTTTGGCAGAAGGAAGGATCTGAAGGTCCAGAGTTTGGTTGTTGATGTTGGGATGTAAGGCTTGGATATATAAAGCTTCGAGTATAGGTAATCTCCTTGGGTCACTTACTTTATCGAGTATGGTGGTGTGTTTCTCTAACTCGTTGCGTGTGAGGTGAGGGTGGTTAGGGGTGAGATAGTGGTCTTTGATGGCTCCAGCCTGAAGGTGAAGAGTTAACCGACGTGAAAGACGAGTCTGCGTCATACCAATATAGGAATGAGGTCCACAGTCCTCATAGTTACAGGTATGTTGGTAAATGACGTGATCGTCGATCATCGGGCTCTTTATCTTGGTGGAGGCTGGTTTGTTGCGGAGAATGAGGTTGGAGGTCTTGGGGGATTTGTAATAAATTATTAATTTGATTTTGTTTTCCGGGTTGGTTGGGTGGACATGCTTGGAGATTATTTCTTTTAAGACGGCCTCGTCATTTTTGTGTTCAGAGGACATGTAATTGCGGTAGAAGATCTTAATTTCATTGCGGGGGTCAATGTTGGGAGGGCTTTGGGTGTACCATTTTTCAAGATGGTGGTTGATGGTGCTGGAGATGTCGGAGTTGGAGTATCCGTTATTTACTAAAACTTGGGATAGTCTTTCTAGTTCCTGGTGGGTGTCGGCCCAGGTAGAGCAGTGCGTGAGGGCTCTCCTAACATAGGCGGAGATGGAGGATAGAAGATAACGGCGGGGGCATTCACTATCGCCGTTGAGGCATTGTCCTGTGTTAGTAGGTTTAATGTAGACGGTGGTTTTGAACCCATGGTCGTTCAGAGCTACGAGGATGTCAAGGAAGGGGAGTTGTCCATTGTTAGATTTTTCAAAGGTGAAGTTAAGTCCGGAGGAGGTCATGAAGCGACGCTGGAGTTCCTGTTGTTCGTGGAGGTCCTTGATTTGCACGAAGATGTCATCCACGTATCTACAGTAGACGGCTGGTCGTTGGGCAGCTAGGAGCTCTTCCTCGATGGTACCCATGAAAAAGTTCGCAAAAAGAACTCCTAGGGGGCTGCCCATCGCCACACCGTCTATCTGCTTGTACATGTTGCCCCGGGGGCAAAGGAAGGGGGCCTCCTTGGTACATAGCTCCAGTAGTGTTTTCAGGGCCTTCTCCGGGATGTCCAGTGTAGGTGTAGCAGGGCAATGATAAATTCGACGTAGAATCATGTCAATGGTCCTATCCACTGGCACGTTGGTGAACAGGCTTTCTTCTTAGGCGTGGCCTAAGTTGTGTGGCGCCTGCAGATCCAAGCCTTACATCTTATATATCCAAGCCTTACATCCCAACATCAACAACCAAACTCTGGACCTTCAGATCCTTCCTTCTGCCAAAAGGCACTACCCTACAGGACCTAACACCCCTCCTCGCCCCCCGGTGCCCTTGACGCAGCCCCCCGCGCTACCTCCTTCAGCTTCGTCTTCTGCAGGCGCCACACAACTTAGGCCACGCAGCCAATCAGCTTCGACCCCACCTACTGACCACCATCCCGCATCCAGTGCGCATGCGTGAAGCGGTTAACCCCTTCTCTCTCCTAGTTTACGCTTCCACCAATAGCAGACTTTTGCCCCCTGTTTTCCGCCTCCTCTGATCCTCCACCCTCTATATATACCCTTCCTGTTTACCTTTTATATCATTCCTTCCTTACTTGATAATGCTGGTTGTCCAGTGAAACGCGTCGTATATCCTGTATCATCATGTACATTTATGTAACCCTGTACCACCATGAATTTTGCTCATCTCCTTCATCTACTTCCTGCCACCCAGCGAAAACTCATCAGAGACCTGGAAACTTTGAATAATAAAATTTCCAACGCAGAAATTGCCATTTCTTTCAACCTCGTATGTATTAACCCTTAATTAGCGGCTCACCACATAAGTCGAGTTAAATAAAGCTGGACTATGTGGCGGCGCTCGACATAGGTCGAGTGGCAATTTCAGCACGTAATGTTGCTGAGAGAGAGAGACAAGTGGTGGCAGGAGACTAGCGAGCGTATGACTGCTCCAGACCACCGCGGCGAACCTACTGACACGAATTTCAGCTCCCTCCTCCCTCTCTCACTCGCTACATACTGAATTATATGGGGAAAGTACCGAATTACATGCTTTTTGCACTCGCGTTGCACGGTTATTGCAAGAAAACTAGCCATCATAAAAGGATCGTTATGGTGTCATTCGAAAGCTCTGTTTATGCCCTTTCAGGGATAGGTACTTGTTTTACGTTCTGGGTCTTATTTAGGCATGAAAATGATCACGTAAACAGCCCTATTTTGGCTAAAAACACCCCGCTGGGCGGTACATATAAATAAACCGCATAGGCCGCTCGTAAGGTGTTAAAGAAAATTTATTACCTGGCTTTACTAACATAAAACTTCACGAGAATGCCAGACATCGCACCAGCACCCTCCAGTTTCGTGAAGAACTGGTGAAGGACCAAATAATTGAAAAACGAGAGCTCGCCAACAACCTTCGTAAAGAACGAGATGCTCTTCTACGGATTTGGGAAGACGAAACCCCTCCAGACCACCTCAAAGCCGAAATCAACACAGCCCTCGAACAACTCCTTGAACAACACAGAAGACAAGCCGAAAACACAACCATAAAAAAGCTTGCCCGTCTTTATGGCGGAAACTTAAAACTTCCCAAACCAACAAAAGGATATATAACCTTACTAACACCATTCTGACCCTGGACCAAGAAGACCTCCTCAACAAAGGCCTCAACTGCCACTACAGCTCCAAACCTGGCCCCCACCGGAAACGCCTAGAAACGGAAATCCTCCTGGACGACATCCTACGACTCAAGAAGGATGGCAAGGTCACCACTACTCCCGCCCTACAACCTACTCTCCTCGCTGAAGCCGCCAAAACCAGAGGAACTCACCATAGCAAAATACTCAACAAACAACACTTCCAAGCTGCCAAACTATTAAGAGACAACCCCAACATCATCATCCGTCGTGCGGATAAAGCTTCCTGCCTCGTGATCCATGACAAGGAGGAATATCTTAGAAAAATGGACGTCATCTTAAGTGACAACACTAAATTTAAAAAGATCACCCGCAACCCAACCGACGAAATCAAACGTATTGCCAACACCACCATCACCGCCATCAACGCCAAACAAGGAGGGATCCACCTTAAAAAACTCGTCGGAGAATACACCCCTGGTTATGCGTACGGAACCATCAAAACACACAAACCTGGGAACCCCCTCCGCCCCATCATCTCCCAGATCCCCACTGCCACCTACCAGATCGCCAAGGCCCTGAACAACCTCCTCACCCCCTACGTGCCCAGCCAATTCAACCTTAACTCAGCCCACGATTTCTTGGAAATTTTACGAGACGCCCCCCGTAACAACAACCACACTATCGCCTCTCTCGACGTAGAAAGCCTGTTCACCAACGTGCCAGTGGATAGGACCATTGACATGATTCTACGTCGAATTTATCATTGCCCTGCTACACCTACACTGGACATCCCGGAGAAGGCCCTGAAAACACTACTGGAGCTATGTACCAAGGAGGCCTCCTTCCTTTGCCCCCGGGGCAACATGTACAAGCAGATAGACGGTGTGGCGATGGGCAGCCCCCTAGGAGTTCTTTTTGCGAACTTTTTCATGGGTACCATCGAGGAAGAGCTCCTAGCTGCCCAACGACCAGCCGTCTACTGTAGATACGTGGATGACATCTTCGTGCAAATCAAGGACCTCCACGAACTACAGGAACTCCAGCGTCGCTTCATGACCTCCTCCGGACTTAACTTCACCTTTGAAAAATCTAACAATGGACAACTCCCCTTCCTTGACATCCTCGTAGCTCTGAACGACCATGGGTTCAAAACCACCGTCTACATTAAACCTACTAACACAGGACAATGCCTCAACGGCGATAGTGAATGCCCCCGCCGTTATCTTCTATCCTCCATCTCCGCCTATGTTAGGAGAGCCCTCACGCACTGCTCTACCTGGGCCGACACCCACCAGGAACTAGAAAGACTATCCCAAGTTTTAGTAAATAACGGATACTCCAACTCCGACATCTCCAGCACCATCAACCACCATCTTGAAAAATGGTACACCCAAAGCCCTCCCAACATTGACCCCCCCAATGAAATTAAGATCTTCTACCGCAATTAGATGTCCTCTGAACACAAAAATGACGAGGCCGTCTTAAAAGAAATAATCTCCAAGCATGTCCACCTAACCAACCCGGAAAACAAAATCAAATTAATAATTTATTACAAATCCCCCAAGACCTCCAACCTCGTTCTCCGCAACAAACCAGCCTCCACCAAGATAAAGAGCCCGATGACCGACGATCACGTCATTTACCAACATACCTGTAACTATGAGGACTGTGGACCTCATTCCTATATTGGTATGACGCAGACTCGTCTTTCACGTTCGATTCAGGTCTCACTCAAATAATATGAAAAGCAAAAATAATATTTTGAAGCTAAAAGATTTTTCTTCAGCTTAGGAAATCACTAGAAGTAACATTAAAACAGCCCTATTAGTCTAAGCCTCTAAGGCGATATTACTAATATGAGACAATAGTATCACCGTTCTTGTTCTTACCAGCAATGTAAGCTTAATTTAAAGAAAATGAAAGAACTCGTAAGTATTAATATAAAACAATAGTATTACTTTTATCATAACCCAATTACTTAAAGAGTTGCTTTAGTCCACAAGTCAGTCAACTAAAATAGTTAAATACATAATAGTAGCGTTAACGTTAATTCCCAATCACATATCTCACTAACCAACATAAGTGTTTACACCGAACACACTTAACACACACTTATATAATCTGACTGACAGTCACAATCCCATTATAATACTTCACCCCGGTCTTCCTCCAGCTGCTTCTTCACCTTCCTAACTCCAAATGTGACTGATTTGAATGCCCACTACTCGGGTCTTGTATACTATGCAATGATGGTGTAGGAACGAATCAGGAGGCGGGGATGGTGCGCGCCCCAATTACAGCTCCTCTAGTTGCATAGCAGATGCGTGGTCCAATGGCATCGATGATCGTCATAGTGTCAGGTCATCGAAGTAGTTTGCAGGGTCCGAAAGGAGGGGCCAGGTTGTGTAATGACGTCAATCACCCATCAAATTCCCCCCCCCCCCCCCCCCATATGACGCACGCAGGTGTGAAGGCTTGTTTGCTGGTATGCGGGCGAGCTGGTTCCCACGCTCGCTGGTCTACTTCGCCGCCCGGGTAATTCGGCACTCCTTCAACTCTTAACTCTAAATAAACACATACAGGGCTCCGTATGTCAGACCTCCCCCCTAGAAAAGAGTTTAAGGAGTATAGTACATAATATACATAATACATAATTAGATTCACCACCAGATTGGCAACAGCAAGATTATAATGAGGATATAATAAGGATATCACCCAAAGTAGGCAACGTCTCCAGGTACCACATCAGAACATAGCCGGAACGTAGCTGGAGCGTTATTTGAACTGCAAGGCATTATCTCACAGCTGAAGGCTTGAAAGCGCACTACTAAAGCATGATATTTACCTCGCTACAAGGGAGAGCTAATTGCCAAAATCCTCTCATTAAGTTAATCTTACTGCTGTATGAGGCCAACCTGGTAAATGCAATCTTTAACCCTTAAAAAGAGGCTCACCACATAAGTCGTATTTAATAAAGCTGGACTATGTGGCGGCGCTCGACATAGGTCGAGTGGCAATTTCAGCACGTAATGTTGCTGAGAGAGAGAGACAAGTGGTGGCAGGAGACTAGCGAGCGTATGACTGCTCCAGACCACCGCGGCGAACCTACTGACACGAATCTCAGCTCCCTCCTCCCTCTCTCACTCGCTACATACTGAATTATATGGGGAAAGTACCGAATTACATGCTTTTTGCACTCGCGTTGCACGGTTATTGCAAGAAAAGTAGCCATCATAAAAGGATCGTTATGGTGTCATTCGAAAGCTCTGTTTATGCCCTTTCAGGGATAGGTACTTGTTTTACGTTCTGGGTCTTATTTAGGCATGAAAATGATCACGTAAACAGCCCTATTTTGGCTAAAAACACCCCGCTGGGCGGTACATATAAATAAACCGCATAGGCCGCTCTTAAGGTGTTAATAGATACGTGATAGGCAATCGGCTAGCACGTTCTGGACTCCCTTAATATGTTTAACATCCAGGGAGTATTCCTGCAGCAACAAACCTGGTCAGTCGATGGTTTTTATTTTGGAACTTATGCAAAAATGTTAAGGGGTGATGGTCAGTATACACAGTGATGGCACCAGAGGCAGATTGCACATAGACAGCAAAGTATTGAAGGGATAAAATTAATGCTAACAGCTCCTTCTCAATGACTGAATAGTTACGTTGAGCAGAATTTAATTTTTTACTAAAATAGCACACAGGATGCAATACTTCACAGTCGTCTTCCTGTAGCAATACTGCACCAACCCCGGTATTGCTCGCATCCACTGCTAGGGAAAAAGATCTGTTAAAATGAGGAGCTCGGAGTACAGGATAATTTTATAAAATATATTTGGTAGCATTAAAGGCCTCCTCACATTCGGAGGACCACTCAAACTTCACATCCTTATGGAGAAGATCTGTCAGGGGAGCTGTTAACCTAGAAAAGTTTAAGATGAAACGCCTATAATAACCAATCATTCCTAGGTACCTTTGGATATGTTTCTTAGTGCTAGGAGTTGGGAATTCTAGAATAGACTCTACCTTTGCTTGAGGAGGTGCAACCTGCCCCTGACCTACCCAGATACTGGACCGTACTCTTTACAAAGGTGCATTTCTTAAGATTTACCACCAGATTGGCATCAGCAAGATTTAAGAACAGCAATCTAAGTTGGTAAAGATGCTCCTCCCATGACTGTGAAAAGATAAGAATATCATCGATGTAGACAATGCATCCAGGTACCCCTTCAGTCACCAAATTCATGAGGCGCTGGAATGTAGCTGGAGCGTTTTTCAAGCCGTAGGGCATTACATTACAGCAGAAGGCTTGATTATTGACTACAAAGCATGATATTTCCCTCGCTCTAGGGGTGAGAGCTACTTGCCAATATCCCTTCATTTACTCGGGAACTGCAGGAAGATTCTTAAGAGTTCCCCCGGCGGACTGCGGGAAGACTCTTAAGAGTCAGGGAAAACAAAACATCAATTTAAAACACCGATTTTTTTTTCTTTTTTTTTGCCCCTAGGCCATGCCACCTCCCCTCCTTCAGTTATCACCTATTTTCCCTGTTATTCCCTTTTCCTGTGGTCTATTTTCGTGCTAGCATTAGCGAGTTGGTAGCAGGGCGTTGTCATCACTGTTAGCAAGCGAGTGCAAGAGAGAGAGAGAGAGTATCGATCGACAGTCTCTCTCCAGAGGTGGAGGAAAGTGGTGGGCTGGGAGGTTGCCTCAGCCATACATTGTGTAACTCCCGGCCTGTATTGCCGATTTTGACCATCCAAACACTGTTTCCACTTGTTTTATTGTTGTAACAGGTTAATACCTTTATAATCAACCTATAATAGGCGCATGTGGATAAGTATTAATGCTATTTATGGTAAAATAAATATTTTAGTGATGGGAACAGCTCAAATACGTCAGCACAGGAGTGTGGTGTCTCATACCCCCCATGCGCACTTCAGAGGTTAAGTCAATCTTGCTGATATAGGTGGCTGTACCAATCTGGTCAATGCAGTCGTCGATCCGTGTCAGTGGGTAGGTATCGTTCTTTGTGACAGCATTATCTTGCCTATAGTCCATACATAACCTATGGCTCCCGTCTGGCTTTGGCACAAGTATGACCGGACTACTCCACTGGCTTAAGGCCCTAGTGATCAGCTCGTTTGACAACATGAAGTCAAGCTCGACCTGCAGTATACTCCTGCGTTGTGGTGAGACACGGTAGGGGGATAGTTTAATAGGTGTTGCATCCCCTACGTCGATGTCGTGCACGGCTAAAGAAGTGAGCCCTGGAGTATCACGGAACACACTGGGATACTGAGATAAAACAGAGATTAGTTGGTTCGCTTGATCAGAGGGAAGATGACATAGTTTAGATGGTAATTCCCCCCAGGCTACTGAGTTATACTTAAAGTTGGATAGGCTACATGACAAGTCAAAGTCTGCATGGATACCTTCAGGGTCTGGAACAGTCTGTTGCGGGTCAGTAAGAGAACTGAAGACTTCGTCCGCACCAGGCTGTCCACAGGTCCTGACATTCACTGCCACAGTGGGAGAATCTGGAGGAGAGGAATCAGGGGACCTCTGGTAGGGTTTCAACATATTTATATGGAATACTTGCGTGGGCTTTCTCCTGTCTGGGGTAGTTACTAGATAATCGGTAATGCTCACCCTCTGAATGATCTTATATGGACCCCTGAACTTGGCAGATAAAGGTTGGCCAAAAAGGGGGAGCAGGACCAAAACCTCATCACCGGGCTGAAACTCCCTCTCACGGGCTTTTCTGTCATACCAGTTCTTCATGGAGCTTTTAGCCACTGTCAAGTTTTGAGCTGCAAACTCACATGAGGATCTCAGCCGGGTTTTGAAATCTGAAATATACTTGAGGAGGTTTTGGTTCCCCTCCTGGCCAACTAGGCTATCCTGCAATAGTTGCAAATGACCTCTTACCTGGTGACCGAAAACTAGCTCATTAGGGGAAAAAACCAGGGATTCTGTTAGAACCTCACGAGTAGCAAATAAAAGAAAAGGTACCCCCTTATCCCACTCAACTCCGGTCTCTGTACAATATTTACGTACCATGGCTTTCAAAGTTTGATGATACCATTCGAGAACCCCTTGACTCTCTGGGTGGTAGGTGCTCGAATTCACATGCTCGATACCCAACTCCTTCAGGGACTGCTGAAAATTTTAGAGGTAAAATTAGTTCCTTGATCACTTTGCACCTCATGGGGGAAACCCATTCTGGTGAAGAATTTGAACAGTTCCTTGATGACAGTTGGAGCAGAGGTAGTCCTTAAGGGTATAGCCTCTGGGTAGCGAGTTGCCATGTCCATAATCGTTAATAAATAAATGTTACCTTGGGAAGTCTTAGGCAATGGGCCTATAATGTCCACTACCACCCGAGTAAAAGGATTCTCGAAGACGGGCAAGGGCACCAGAGCATGTACAGGCACCTTCTGATTGGGTTTTCCTGTCATCTGGCAGGTGTGACACACTCTACAAAACTCCACTACTTCTGCACGCATTCCTGGCCAGTGAAAGTGGGCTCTGATTCTGTCTAGAGTTTTTCTCACACATAGGTGTCCTGCCAATGGTATACAATGTGCCATTTCCAAGATATATCTACGACAAGGTTTGGGGACTACTACTTGATGGACGTCCCAGGCCCCGTCATCGATTGGTCTGTGTGGCTGTCTCCATCTACGCCACAATACTCCTCCTTTGAGGTAGAAACATTCACCACCCTTCTTCTCACATTCCTCTTCATTCACGGCCCTGGCAGCTAACTCCTTGTATTCTCTATCATCTTTCTGTAGCACTACCAGGCCTCTAGGACAATTTGGAGGGGTTTCATGGTCATCGTTAGGGTCAAAATGAGCCATAAAGGTGTCAGATAAATCCACCTCAGTCACATCATCAGGCACAGTTGGAGCGTCATTCACACTCTCATCATCCCTTTCATCAACTCTTACAATCGGTACATTTCTGTCTGAGGGAACTGCTACTTGAGACATTGAACGTGTGACAGCACACACAGGGAAAACTGTTGGCATCTCCTTTTCGAGCTCACCGTTTAGTGGCTCGTTAACAGGGGAAAGTGACAAAATGGGGTCTGGTCGGACCTTCTCACCTGCTACATCATTCCCCAAAAGGAGTGTTACCCTGGGCACAGGGATATCTTGGGACCTACACAAAGCTATGGTGGCCTCACCCTGTAGTAACTCACATTCAATTTCGCCTTTTACCAAGTATGCATAAAATTGTCCTCCAGCACTTCTCATTATAACTGGTTCGCCAGGTGGGCACTCAGTGTAAGGATTCACCATGAGGGTGCTAGTAGAACCTGTGTCTCTCAGAATGTTTACCTCATGCATGCAACCATTTAATCTCACGTTGCCAGATGAAATAAAGGGACGGTAACTGTCCTGCACTGATGGAGAAATTATTATTGGCTTAACCCAAGTGAGTTGCACCACGCATGCTACTACACCCCTGTCTAGATGGTTTACATTAGCTGCTAGGTACTCCTTCTGTCGGGAGTCCTGTATTAAAGGAACTTTTGGTGCTAGGTACTCCTTCTGTCGGGAGTCCTGCATTAAAGGCACATATGGAGTTTGAGATACGGAGGCAACTGTCTGCCCCGATCTCTCGGTTCTCTCCTTGGCCCAGAACTGATAAGCTAGGTGGCCTCTCTTGCCACAAAAAGTACATACATTAGGGGATACGGGAACGTTTCCTCTTTGAGCATTACTATTACTTTGGGCCCCACCTGTGTTACCATTGCCCTGAGTCGCATTTTTAGTTGGGGGAACAATTCTATTTTGGCTAGCTGGGGAAGACGTTACAGGCTTGTGACTGGGTCTGTCAGATTTGTGATTGGGATACTTAGAATTAGAACTAGAATTATCGTAGGGCTTTTTTCCACGAAATTTGTTGTTGAAGCACGTATGTGTCAGCCATGTCAGCGGCGTCGGCAAGACAATCTACCTTTTTCCCCCTCAAATGATAGGCTACAGAAGAATCAATTTTCCATAGGACATTTTCTAACAGGACCAACTCCTTCAGATCGTTGTAGCTTGTGACTTTCTTACTCTTGACCCAATGATTGAAAGTTTTAGTCATGGTCCTGGCAAATACCTTATGGGTTTCTTCTACTTTCTTCTGGTTTTTACGGAAACATTGCCTGTAAGCCTCAGGCTGTAATTGATAGGTTTTTAGGATAGCTTTTTTGAGAATGTCATAATCCTGCCTAACCTCTGCTACTTCTGACAAATACGTGGCTCGAGCCTGCTCTGTCAAAACGGTTTGTAACATAAAAGGCCATTGATCTCTTGTCCACCTCATACCTCCAGCAAATTCCTCAAACAAAACAAAGAAATCCTGCACATTATCCTCAGTGAAAGGTAGAATGACACTGGTCATAGTCAATCCCAGAGGGGGAGCAATTATGGGAGCATTTGTATTGACGTTTAGTTGAGCCGTACGATATTGATATTGATAATGTTCGGTCTTTATTCTGGCTAGTTCTAGGTCGAATAATTGATCAACAGTAAAACCAGGTGGTAATGGATCATCAAGTTGGCTAGGTTTACTCGGGATCCCACCAACTGCTCCGTCACCCTCCTCGCCTTCTACAGGGAACAGGTAAGATTTTATGGTCTGAGCCATCTCTACTTTGGACATGTTTGAGACAGTTAACTGGAGATGTGAGGCAAGCACTTTCAGTTCGGTTTTTGACAGACGGTCAATATCAGGGGCTGTGGGTTCTGATTCTATGAAAACCCGAGCATCTTCGTCATTAATTATATCAGGCATGATTAATATTTGATTTTTAAGTAGTGAAACGGTAATGAAACTGAGTGAAACTGTATGAAACGAATCCTGGTGAGGTCGCCACTCTTCTGTTACGTATCTTGATCCTCAAGTGGTTAACTTGATGAAACTAGATAGCACAGATATATATTAAGGTATCAGTCAGCTGAAGGCAAAACGAAAGTAAAATCTAATAAAATTATTTCCTGTTGTTGCTTCCTTTCCTTTTGGATCTTAGGACTTGGTATCCTTTATTGACTGATACTCTTTAATTATGGAAAAATACTGAAACTAATTAAAGTCATGTAGTATTTATAAAGAAGTATTATTTAACCGAAGCTTAGTAGGCTATGGTTATGAACCGAATAAGATATATCTAAAGAAGGACTATTAATTATATATCAAGTCTTGAAAGATAAATATTAAGGTAAGAATATTTCTGTCTCTTACCCTTTTTGAAATGAATAGATAGTTTTCTTATATCATGTCCTTTTATTTATATTTAATGTAGGCCTAGTTATTATTCTTGGTTCTTGTCTTACGTTAATAGTATTATATTATTATTATCAGGATTAATATCAAAGTCACATACAAAGTTAGATATATATTAAATAATTAGATAAATGTATTTTCTTAATCACGTAACATTGAGGTTTGATTATGAGTAAATTAAGTTACAGGAACGCTTCATAGATTCGATTCAGGTCTCACTCAAATAATATGAAAAGCAAAAATAATATTTTGAAGCTAAAAGAATTTTCTTCAGCTTAGGAAATCACTAGAAGTAACATTAAAACAGCCCTGTTAGTCTAAGGCGATATTACTAATATGAGACAATTGTATCACCGTTCTTGTTCTTACCAGCAATGTAAGCTTAATTAAAAGAAAATGAAAGAACTCGTAAGTATTAATATAAAACAATAGTATTACTTTTATCATAACCCAATTACTTAAAGAGTTGCTTTAGTCCACAAGTCAGTCAACTAAAATAGTTAAGTACATAATAGTAGCGTTAACGTTAATTCCCAATCACATATCTCACTAACCAACATAAGTGTTTACACCGAACACACTTATATAATCTGACTGACAGTCACAATCCCATTATAATACTTCACCCCGGTCTTCCTCCAGCTGCTTGTTCACCTTCCTAACTCCAAATGTGATCGGGTCTTATATACTATGCAATGATGGTGTAGGAACGAATCAGGAGGCGGGGATGGTGCGCGTCCCAATCACAGCTCCTCTAGTTGCGTAGCAGATGCGTGGTCCAATGGCATCGATGATCGTCATAGCGTCGGGTCATTGAAGTAGTTTTCAGGGTCCGAAAGGAGGGGCCAGGTTGTGTAATGACGTCAATCACCCATCAAATTTCCCCCCCCCCATATGACGCACGCAGGTGTGAAGGCTTGTTTGCTGGTATGCGGGCGAGCTGGTTCCCACGCTCGCTGGTCTGCTTCGCCGCCCGGGTAATTCGGCACTCCTTCAACTCTGAACTCTAAATAAACACATACAGGGCTCCGTATGTCAGAATATATATATATACATATATACAGGGTGTTTTAAAACAACACTGCCAGAGTATGACGACCACATTGATAAAAATATATAATACACATATTTCTATTCTATTTTTACCAAAAATATATTGTAACGGAGATAAATTGTTATTTAAAAATGTAGCAAAACAGGGTTCTGAGCTCAGCACAAAACATATGATACATAATATGAATGATTACCAAGTGAAAAAGGTAAAGAGGAGATATCTAATGACCTAATCACTTATGAATAATTACAAAATCAAAGTAACATAAAATTGGTAATGATATTTTGCAATTAGAAGAAAACTGCTAAGTATTATAATCCAAGTAGCGTAAAAAGATATGCACCATTTGTAACGATGACCAAGAGGTAAAATAATGAATCTCAAGTCTGGGTCAAGTATCCGAACACTGCTATAGGTAATTTAATCGTTCGTGAAACTGTTTGAATGGGAAAAAATTGTTCCTGCGCAATTTACTGTTTCAATACAAATACCTCATTACGTAACTATTATCACAGAGTACTAACGAAATATGTCTATCAGTTTTATGGCTGAAGTTTGACAATTTGATGAAGCTGTAGACATACAAGTATACGGTGTTCACTAATGAATATTTAAAATCATCTAATGGTACACAAAACAAACAATTTACGTCACTTGGACTTAACGTGTATAAAATAACAGGCAGAGACACACCTAAATAATGACAATCCATATTTATGTGATATTATCAGGTAAATAAAATCACTATGACAGAAGAAGATAGCACCATGGCCGAGCAGATGATTAAACACATGAGAAGATTCGTTATGACTCCAAAGATTCGAAGAAAAACTCGAACTGGGATGGGAGGCAAGAGATAGGTTATTTGGGGGGGAGGGGGGACACTAGCCCGTGTTCGGATTATAGCTCATACCTTGGTGTCACTAATTATTTTACTCTATGCGGTTTAAATCATTAATGGTATATTATTTTGCATTTTGTCCTTAGATAATCTTCTTCGTTATTGTATTTACTAATTAGCAGATGAGGTCTGGCAGTGTTGTTTTAAAACACCCTGTATATATATATATATATATTGTATCGTATATATCGTAATATAATTTATCGTATAGAGCAACCTATATGCGGTACGATAATTTGGGCTCCTGGCGTTTG
Organism: Paralithodes platypus; assembly: GCA_032716605.1. Lineage (NCBI taxonomy): Eukaryota > Metazoa > Arthropoda > Malacostraca > Decapoda > Lithodidae > Paralithodes > Paralithodes platypus. Next base: position 20,146,995 of record CM064552.1, on the reverse strand, counting down.
CCAAGGCAGCAAGGTGTGCCTCTGAGGAAGACAGCTCAGAGCCTCCACGAACACCAACCAGTTAACATCTAATTTCCGCCTTCAGTTGATCGAGCTTTTGTGCCTCTATTCACAATACACTGACAGCAATACAAACAGCTACACCATCACAACGCTCTCATCGATGCCATGACTGACTGACAGATAAGCATAATATTTATGTCCATTCCCATGTCATCATTTATTCTTTCTTTCACTTGACTCGAGTCTGGGGACTGGTGTCTTGCCTCCCCGTTATCCGCCATATTGGGTAAATGTTCTCCTTTGCCTGATTGCCACGTGGAACTATTGGTGAGTTAATTCCTGGCTAGTATTAACCCTTATAACCTTACCCTATATATAAAATTATTATGTGAGACCTTTGGATATAAATTAGCTTGTTTCAGATTGAATTCAATTTAGATATGGAGTAGTTGTAATTTAGATTGATTTTATTTGATTCATTATAGCTTAGTAATATTTAACTTCCATTGATAGTTTACCACATTGGTGCCCAGACCCGGGAATTGGCTACCAGTAGGGGATTTTTATAGGCAATGAGCAAGGGATTAGCCCAGGGATGCAGGAGCAAGGACCCCGGAGGGGTTGGGCTTGGTTATATTCCTGTACCTCTGGTGCCAGTACCTCTGAAAATCGCAATTTAAGGACATTCGTATGCCACTAGGCTAAGGGCAGCCAACCAAGGAGCTGTGTGGTATCGGGCGTCAGAGGGGGATAGAACGTTTGAGCTGTCCTACTTTGGGGTGCTTGGAGCCACCGTCGACAGCCTGAGAGCCTCCCCACAGTGGGGGCAGGTGGTCCATTTAAGGCCACACATGATTTTCCTGTTCCTGGGTGGCAACGATATCCGCCCCGAAACCATACCCTGAGAGTTAGCCAATGCCATCAAAGAGGTGGCGCTGGACCTGGAGCGTGAGTCCGGGGGTTGCTGCAAGATCGTAGCGATAGAGAAGCGGACTAGGGTCCGAGGTGTGTCAGCGAAGGACTACCACGCCATAAAGAACTCGGTCAACTGCACCTTGAGGTGTCGGCTGGTAGAGACGCGGCACCGCTTTGTCTCGATCACACTAAGCACCCGGGACCTCGACCAGGATGGCGTCCACCTCGATCTAGATACTAATCAAGTCCTCTATAATGAAATTGTAGGGCTAGCAAAGCGTTGGTTGGAAAGGGACGCCGAGGTGATATCGTTGCGCCTGCCTAAGTCCTGCATCCCACCCATCATCTTCCCCAATAATTTGTTCTTTTCATTTCAGACTTCTTATGACTCATGACCTGACCTAACATTTATTCTTGTTCAATATGACCCTTTAGTAGGTGTTGCTATTTTGTGTACTATTTTTTCTCCATAACATAGAAGTCCGCCGGTCGGCGTCTCTTAACTTGACTACTATTTTGCCCTTGTATTTGTAACATTTAGATAAATAGCCTATAGGCTTACATGCAAAATGAATAAACAGGAAGAGACCGTCTAGTGGGGTGCTGAGCAAAGCCCCTAAAAATCAGAGGGCGAGACTTCGGGGAGTATTAAATAGGCTAATTGTAGATGACCACACTTTCATCACTACTGCTAACCTTGAGGAATTAGAAGCTAGATTAGACAATGTCCAGGCTACCCACGGTCGTATTATGGCTCTGAGTGAGGTGATTGTGGCAGGCATGACAGAGGAGGAAGAGATAGTTACAGAGTGTGATAATCGCGCCCTCTATGATGAACCTGTCTTTAGAGCGAAGCACATATTACAGCGTGCTGTCGCAAGTAAGAAGGGAGGCGAGAACGAGACTCATAGAAGGGTTGACCCAAAACACACTGTGCACCTCCCAAAGCTCAATCTTCCTACATTTGGGGGCAAATTGACTGAGTGGTTAGCTTTTTGGGACGTATTTCGGTCTACAGTTCATGAATCCTCTTTGGATAATGTCCGTAGGTTTCACTACCTGAAAGGACATAATTATGGAAGGAGAGGCCTTACATTTGATAGAGGGTTTTGCGGTAGTAGGTGATAGATATTTGGAGGCAGTACAACTATTACAGTCCACATACGGGGATAAAAATCAGTTGAAGATGGCCAATGTCGTTGCCTTGTTAAAGCTCGCAGAACCACAGTATAAGGTTGAGGAATTAGCAAATTTTAGGGCAAATATGGAGTGCCATACTCGATCGCTAGACACCCTAGGGCTCACCACACACGAAATGATAGTCATTATCTTACGTCAGAAGCTTCCTATGGCAATACTTGACAAGGTTAGATCGTTTGATCTGGGGGAGTTCAAAACTCAGTTCAATAAAGAAATCAATAATCTACAGTTGAACAAAGGGAGAATGTATGTGTCGGGAGGGAGTGAGAATGTGGAGAAGAGGGGAAAAGTAAGCATGACGGTGGGGACTAACGAAAAGAAAGAGGGTACGTATAAGAAACCTGCTCAGATTCTATGCAAGCTATGTAACGACAAACATAAAAGGAGTTTCTGTGTAAAATACCCAACAAATGAGACAAAACTAGCACAGGCAAAGAGATTGAAGCTATGTGTAGGTTGTCTAAGTAAAGAACATGGTAAGCAGGGACAATGTACTGCTACATACTTAAGGCCCTGTCGACACTGCAAAGGACATCACTTTGATAAGTTGTGTCCTACGGCAGATAAAGTCAAAGACATCAAACCAGAGGGTACTACAACTGTGACACTAGGTAGCACGCAAGACACCACTATATTGCCCACAATACAGATTCCCATGTAAGGTAACGACAGTAACAAAGTTTGTCGGGTACTTCTAGATCAAGGGTCTCAACGTTCCTTTATAAAGAGGTCTGTCTTAGTGGGACTGAAGCACCGAATCGTAGGGGCTGAGACTCTTCGATTGCAAGGCTTCACAGGGGTTACTGACAAACAAGACTAGGAGATTTCATATTTCTACCGTAAAAACCGGTACTTTATGACATGGATCGTAGTAGACACCCTACCAGAATATGTATCTGTAGGAGTGAAGAAAGTGGAACACGCATTACGTAGCAAAGGGGTTAACTTGTCAGATTCCATGGGAGATCAAAGTGAGGTGCATGTTCTACTTGGTGTGGATCATTATTATGATGTAGTATACCCTGGATTTAAAAAGATGTGTGGTGTAATTTTAATCCCTACTAAATTTGGCTATTGCATGAGCGGAAAGGTGCATACTACACAGTCAAATGTCCTGGTCGACACGGCCTCGATATTAAGAGTCAATGTAACTGCGGCAGAGGAGTTGGGAAGGGAGGATTCCCAACCTAGTAACCCTAAAATTACTGCCGAGTTAGACCTGGAACGACTGTGGAGATTGTATCACATAGGCATTAATCCTATGGAGACTGATTATGACTCGGAAGTTGCGCTGAAAAGGTTTGACGAGTCTGTGAGCTACTGTTGCTCAGACAAGCAATATAAAGTTAGTTTACCCTGGAAGAACAGTGAGATAAGCCTGTCTACCAACTATGGTTTGGCATTAGGTCGCTTGCGCGCATTACAGCGTAAATTGTCTAGTGAACCGAGCACGTGCCAGGCGTATGACGACGTATTTCGGAGTTATGAAGATAGGGGCTTTATTGAGAGAGTCGATGTAAAGGAACCGAGTAAGAAGGGTAGGGTTCACTATCTGGCCCATCATGGGGTGAGAAAAGACAGCGTCACCACACCAATACGGGTGGTGTATGATTGCTCTGCCCACCAAGGTCAACAACCCAGTCTAAATGACTGCCTGCTGACAGGTCCGTCCATGGTGTCGGACTTGTCCCAACATCTATTGCGGTTTAGGCTGGGGAAGTACGCATATACTAGTGACATCGAGAAAGCATTCTTGATGGTCAAGCTAAAAGAGGAAGATAGAGATGTTACCCGCTTTCTTTGGTTCAGCGACATTAGCGACTCTGAAAGTCCGGTCATAATATACCGTTTTCGGGTTGTACTTTTTGGGGCAACATGTTCACAGTTTTTGTTAAATGCCACAATCAAAAAACATCTAGCAGATACTCTTGAGGACACAAGTAAACTATCTCGCGGATTATATATAGACAATTTGCAGGGTTCTAGCGGTAGTCAGGATGATTTGTTATATACATACTGGCAAGCACGGAGATTGTTTACAGATGCACATATTTTTCTCCGCGAGTGGGTTACTAATAGTGAAGATCTTCAGAGTTTGATACAGGTGGACGGTACGGCATCTCATAACCAGGAAAAGTCCATAAATTTGGGGATGATCTGGCAACCTAAACATGACATACTAACTTTTCAAACAAGGTCTTTTGCTCAGCAGACGGGAGCGCACACAAAAAGAAGTCTGTTGAGCAAAGTTGCAAAATGTTTTGATCCTTTGGGTCTAACATTACCCGTTACCATAAGAGCTAGGATTCTAATGCCGGAAGTTTGGAGACGTAAAATAGGATGGGATGACAATTTGCCCGAGGACCTGAATGACCAAGGGACATTGTTGTTAAATGAATATGACATACTATGTACTAAACCTCTACCTCGTAAAGTGGCGGCGTTCGGTGACGTTACGTTACACACGTTTTGCGATGCTAGCACCACAGCATACGGGGTAGCCATATATGTCGTTACTTCATTTGGGGCACATTTAGTTACAGCCCGGGCCAAGGTAGCCCCAGTCAAAAAGGTAACTATCCCTAAAATGGAATTGACTGCCATGCTGCTATTAGCACGTCTGGTGCAACATGTACGCGCAGCATACGAGAGCGAGTTAAATATTGAAATCGTTCACGTATGGTGCGATAGTCAAGTCGCACTCAACGGGATACATAGCAAGAAGTCTCTGCCAGTTTATGTGCGGAATAGGGTAGATGAGATTAGAGCCCTTTTCCCATACGTTGCTTATCATTATGTAAATACAAAAGACAACCCTAGTGATCTCATAACTAGGGGTATAACGGCTAGCCAGTTAATGAAGTCCGAATTGTGGTGGCATGGTCCAAAGTGGCTGCTCCATGAAAGTGAATGGACGATTTGGCATGCTGTAGGTGAGGGACTTCTGCCACTGGAAACAGTGGCAGTTACAGCCCAACCAAATGAGCCACCGGGTCCAATAATAGAGTGGGCAAGATTCGGTGACTATAATAAACTAGTCAGAGTTGTCGCTTGGGCGTTACGATATGTATCCAATATCAAGCTTAAAGTAACGGGCCAACTCTGCAACAGGGGTCACAACATTGATGCTCGTGAATATAAAGCAGCTGAAGTAACTTTGATCAAGTTGGTTCAAGCAGAAAACTTTTCCAATGAATTAGAATCTTTGCAAAGCTCGAATAAGACATTAATGCCTAACTTAGTGCGTCAATTAAGGTTGCACCTAGATAATGACCTCATCAGGTGTGAGGGTCGCCTGAAGTGGTCGGGTGTACCAGACGGCACAAACCGCCCTACACTTATGCCAACAAGACATCACGTTACTGATCTATTGATCATACGTGAACATAGGGAAGTAAAACACTATGGGGTATGTCATATTATATCAAATTTGCGTCTCACATGGTGGATACCCAGAGTTCGACAAGTAGCTCGACGCGTAGTAAGAAAGTGTGTAATATGCCAGAGACTAAAGGGTAAACCATATGCAACTGGACCAGCTCCACCTCTACCGGAATGCCGTGTAAAGCACATAGAGCCTTTCCAAGCTGTAGGGTTAGATTACACAGGAGCATTGAAGACGAGAGAGCATGAGAAGGGTTATATATTATTGTTTACCTGTGCAACGTCTCGAGCGGTACACCTAGAACTATGTGATAATATGTCTAGCGAAGAATTTATGCTGGCGTTTAGATGGTTTTGTGCCCGTCGTTCATTCCCTCAACTCACTCTTAGCGACAATGCTCCCACTTATGTCCAGGCATCAAAATATCTGAAGGATATTAGCAGTGATCCTACAATCATCACTTTTATGGGAGAGAGAAAGTGCGAATGGAGGTTCATCCCAGTTAAGGCACCTTGGTTTGGTGGGAACAGTGTGTCGGCATAGTAAAGTCAGGACTCAGAGCGGTAGTAAGATGTGCTCTATTAAAGAAGAGTGAGTTGACGACACTCCTCACAGAGATAGAGGCAGTCGTGAACGATCGTCCGCTTACATATGTGTACACAGACCTGCAAGAACCACTACCATTAACGCCAGCTCACATGCTATATGGAAAACCATTGACTGCGTTTCCATCTGATTTCCAATCCATAGTAGAGTAAGAGGATCCCTCGTACTCTGAGGTAGCAGTGTCTAAGAGATACCAGTATATATCAAGGATAATCGAGGATTTTAGGAAACGGTGGATTAGTGAATATCTGCTAGCATTGAGGGAGAGGAGTGTTCCACCCTCTGGTAGACCGACTGCACCTACTGTTGGGGAAGTAGTTTTAATTAAAGAAGATAGTCCTCGTTTATACTGGAAATTGGGCCGCGTGTTTGGGGTATACAAGGGGAAAGACTGTGTAGAGCGGGTGGCACTATTGAGGACGGCCACTGGAACTACTGTTCGTCCTATTGCACGTTTGTACACTTTGGAGCTCGATTCCGCATTGCAATCTGATGCTCCACCTGTTATTGCTGGGTCCGAGGATTCTCAAAGTAACGACTCACCTCTTACTGATGGTGATCATTCTCAGACCGGGACGCATCCCAGATGCGCTGCTGCTGGCGCCGTCGACATGTGGCGTCAGAAGATAGCCTCTGGGCAACTTTAAGTTTAAGGTGGGGTTCAGGTATTTTTTTGTGGGGGGAGTGTATCGTATAAATACGATAGGCTATGACTCTTTTGTGATCCCGTACGTCTCTGTGATGTTACGGTCGTTCCTGCAGCACGGAGTAGGACGAGTAGATCGTATATTATAAGATTGTAATTAAGTTAAGATTATAAAAGGCCTAATATGCTATTAAGCAATATTGATATGGTCTTATATAGTATATATGAATTTATCGTATATATCGTATAATTATATCGTAATATAATTTATCGTATAGAGCAACCTATATGCGGTACGATAATTTGGGCTCCTGGCGTTTGCCACGGCAGCAAGGTGTGCCTCTGAGGAAGACAGCTCAGAGCCTCCACGAACACCAACCAGTTAACATCTAATTTCCGCCTTCAGTTAATCGAGCTTTTGTGCCTCTAATCACAATACACTGACAGCAATACAAACAGCTACACCATCACGACGCTCTCATCTACGCCATGACTGACTGACAGATAAGCATAATATTCATGTCCATTCCCATGTAATAATTTATTCTTTCTTTCACTTGACTCGAGTCTCGGGACCGGTGTCTTGCCTCCCCATTGTCCGCCATATTGGGTAAACGTTCTCCTTTGCCTCATTGCCACGTGGAACTATTGGTGAGTTAATTCCTGGCTAGTATTAACCCTTATAACCTTACCCTATATATACATTTATTATGTGAGACCTTTGGATATAAATTAGCTTGTTTCAGATTGAATTCAATTTAGATATGGAGTAGTTTTAATTTAGATTGATTTTATTTTATTCATTATAGTTTAGTAATATTTAACTTCCATTGATAGTTTACCATATATATATATATATACCGGCATATATATATATATATATTCTGTTTCATACTTCTCTCTCTCTTTTTTTTTCTTTGTTTCTCTCCACTCTCCTCAATTTTCCCCCACTCTCTCTTCTGTTTCCTCTAACCTCCTCCTCTCCTCCACCCTCTCTACTCTCCCCACCACAGCTCATCACTTCCTTGTCTCTCTCCCCACTCTCTCATCTCTTGTCTGTTCCCCACTCTTTCTTTGTGTTCTTGTCTCTCTCCACTCTCTCCCTCTACTCAGTTGTTCCCCACTTTCACTTCATCTATTTCCTCTCACCTCTCCCACCACTCAAACCACACCAGTGGGGTCCCTAGAGATATATGTGGGGGTGTCGTGTATATCATCTTGCTCTAGCGTTTTCTCTGTTTTTTTTTTTTCTCTCTCGTTCATCATGGCAGGGTACGTATTGTTTCTGCTCTCCTGACCTACTCTGCATGCTTCAGGCATCGTCCATTTCCCACACTCCAAGACGATATTATTCCTGTAACGCCCAAAAGGCTGCAGATTTGTGCCCACAGGCAGTACTTCTACCACTCATTCTCATTGTCACTCACTCTCACTCTCTCTCTCACACACACACACTCTCTTTCTCTCTCCCACACACACACACACACATACCGTCACACAGCCTTCACCACCTCCCGCCACCCACCATGTCCCCGTATAACTCGTCTCCATGTTTCCGGTTGAGGCTATTATATATTGTTTTCCACGGCACATAAGGCGGTTTGTTGGCACCTACTTGTGATATCCAGTGTGGCAATTATACCTGCGTTACACTTATCTTCCTAGCGTTTAATTTATGCACACACGCTCATACACACACACACTCACATTATATATATATATATATATATATATATTATATATATATATATATATATATATATATATATATATACCGGTATATATATATATAGTAAAAAGAACATCAGCTGATGACCTAGGGCATCTCAGCTTCCATAATAGAGATCTTGGGTTTTCCTGATGATGGCTGCGAGACGTTTGCCGAAAATTTGAAAATAAATAAATAAGATGTTTCCAAGCGTCCTTTTCCTCCTTACCCTTCTACTATATCTATATATCTATATATATATATATATATATATATATATATATACCGGGTATATATAATATATATATATATATATTATTATGTTACCTCCACCAACCGACTTTACTCCTAAACTCAATTAATGAAATCAACAAATACATGTGGCAGTCCAGGGATTCGAACCTAGGATGCTCACACCGAAATGCAGTGCATTTATCCATTGCGCTACGAAGACAGACTTTACAGAATGGTGGACAAACCTACGATTTATTATGCAGTTTCGAATCCTGCATATCAATCTAAGCATGTACACACTTTCCAACTGCGCTACCATAGGCTATGGATAGATGAATGGAAGGAGTAATTAATGGGGCCTTAACCCTAAGGAAGGCCTCTCTATAAACTACCCCTGAACCTGAATGAATTATTATGTTACTTCCACCATAATATATATAATATAGCCTATATATATATAATATAACATATATGTATAAATATATATATATAATATATATATATATATATACTTTATATATATTATATATATACATTATATATATATATATAATTATATATACTGTATATATACAGTATATATATAATCAATAATTGCCTGGTTACTTATATAGCGCCCGTATCTCCTCCTTCGAGGATTCACGAGCGCTTGACTTTCTTTAATCAACCAGAGACCATTACCCATCTCCTCCTTCGAGGATTCACGAGCGCTTGACTTTTTTTAATCAACCAGAGACCATTACCCATCTCCTTTGCTCGAGTGGAGACGGTAACCGCTGGCTATATCCCAGAAAAAACTTTTCAATCTGAGCGGGGATTGAACGCGAGACTGATGGGATGGTAAGCATAGGCCCTATCAAAAGCATGAACAAGTGTGTATCATAGACACAAACAAATATATATATATACATATTTCACCATGCATGCTGCTCTTCATATGTCCTTTCAGTATTCTCGAAAAATCACCTTCTTGGACTGAATGTGCCTGAAATTATGTAGACGTATATCATGAAGTAAATTAAATATTTCAACTCGACAGGAATCTATTTAATGCGTAAGGGGGAGGGGAGGGGGGTTGTTTCTGGACCCCCTTCTCCCTCATGTTTAGTCCCATTTGTTTTTATATTTTATTTCGAGCTATCGCTCGCCAGCAGCACACCTTTTACAGGCAGCTTTGCCTTTTGTCACCTTCATTCACATAAAATACAAGCACTGATATGTCAACTATTTGAGAAGAGTTATAGGTGTGGAAATATATACATCCTGTTTGCTCCAGCCCTCGTTGAGGTACAATAGGCTAGAGGTCAATATATCTAGAATAATCATAATTAAATAATTATAGATTCATTAACAACTCCCTTATATTATTTGTGATTTCACCCCCCCCCCCCCTTTCTCCAGAATGTGTATATTTCTCGGACAGCCAACATATAATATTCCTTTCATCCAGTAATGGTTTCCTCTCTCCCCAATCATTTTCCACATTATCTACCATTCATATATTCCGCACACTTTCCTCCCCTCTGTGTGTGCATTATTCATATTATATACGGTTGTCTGTTCCAACACTTTCCTTAAAGGGGGATATGTTTTTTTTTCTGGCTCCCCTTCTCCCTCATGTTTAGCCACATTAGTATTGAGATTTTAAGACGTTCGGCCCATTAGTTTGGGGATTTTGACACCTATCGCCCCATCTTGTCACTTTTAAGACCTTCCGTGTCATTTAGGTGTCGATTCTTTCCTGGCGAGCGCGAGCGATAACGAGCCTGTAATTTTAAGAGGGACATTGTTCTACCGAAAAATGTACAAATATATCATGAGGGGGGTCTAGGGAGTGTTTTATAAGCTTGATGGACGTCTACTGAGGAAACTAATAAACGAATATATGAATTAATAGACAAAACAAACTACCCATCTACCTTTAATATTTCCTGCGTCACAAATACTGTTTACAATTAAAGCGCTTGCATAATTTCATTATTTGCATACTCTGGGGGGAAGCCCTTCGACATAATGTTTACATGTGTTCCTCTCGCCAGATATGCACAACTTCCATGTCTGTTATTCCAGTTCAACCCCTTCTGTATCGGTGATGTTTTTTGTATTTCATTTCAGCTACATTTAGAAGATTTTATGAAACTTAGGAAAGATAAGTGGTAGCTAATAGGATTAATGGAGCGTCAGGGATATTTATGATTCGTAATTCTTTAGTAAGTGTGAATATATTCGGATGAATGGATCCATGTATGTGTGTTAGTGAGAGCCTGTGTTTTGGTTGAGGGTTCATTGTTTCGAGTAGCTTCGGTACGTGTGAGAGCGGTACAGTACAAGTGAGCACGAGAGGGAGTTTCCTTTCCTAGTGTTTGGTGCTTCGAACTATGCTCATGAATTATCTTTTTATCCATAATGAGATAGTTGAAGCTTAATATTAACTTTCTTAACTTTGTTTGAACCCCCTGTTAGGCAGGGCTGCCGTTTGGTAGTGTTTCGTCTGCTAGCTTGGAAAACATGGCGTCGATGACGTCAAAGGAATATCATGACGTCGCTCCGGAATTCTTCCGATTTTCCTTAACAAGACGGTTTATGATGTTTAATAAATTACACAATAATAATATATAAGTGTGGAGGTGTTTTTATTTATTCCTTTCATTATCACAAATGTTAATGAGCACAATTGTGAGTTACGATGATGTAGCAAGAAGTAATGTCAAAAGCTGATGTGTTCCTGGCCGTCATTCCCACCTTAGCACCTGTTGGATATGGAAGTGTTACATCGTCTGTGTCTGACGAGCTTGAGGCCGGATCATTTCCTCTTCATTATACAGTGGCATATGGTAAGTCTTGTGGTGATTGTTGGATTAATATCAGGTGTTTGTTGCGATTTTGTTGTCATGTGTTATCACACTAGTGTGCCCTTTGATAGGTACGTTTTCAATGTATTGATAAATAGTAACGGTACATTTTCTGTTTTAAGATGAATAGGGATGACATTTAAGTAATATGCGGTGATATACCGTGAATATAATGTATTGTACATATTAGTTCTGTTTACATAATTTTGTTATAGGTAATACTTCTGTTCCGGACATTTCAGTAGACTTGATAAATATAGTAATCAAATATTACGTCTATCTATCTATTACCCGACGCTGTGATCCCCGAAGGGGTGGCCACGAACGAACCGCCCCCATGCACCTCTGTCCCCAGTCAGTCGACGCCCCTCCCCCCAACCAGCACCGCCTTCGTTTATATACTTCCTCACTCCATCCTTCCACCTCTCTTTCGGTCTACTTCTCCCTCTCTGTCCCTCCACCTCGCTCTCGTACACCCTCTTAGTCATTCTCTCGCTTTCCATACGTGTGTAGACAAAATAACGAAATATTTCACAATTTGTTCAGCTTATGGAATATGTACTTACGGTTTGCAACAAGTTATACCTACCCTCCAGTACTTATGCGCGAAATGATGTAGATTTACTAACTAGAATTCACGGGAGAGAAGCCAATCCCATATTTTTGTTCTATATGTAGGAGGGAGACAAAATGCAAAGTTGCCTGTAGCAAGTGACTCCCCCGTGGTTCAAAGAGTGACAGAGCCAATATCAAGGGACCTTCGAGTCAAAGTGCCTGGACACAGAGCTTGAAGCAGTCCAAGTCGTAGGATGAGGGAAAGACAGAATGAGGGATAGAGTTCCAGAGTTTACCTGTTGAATAGAAAATTATTGGGAATAATTATTTACTCTTGGAATAGATAAACTGGACTGAATATGGGTGGTATTGCGTGGATAGGTGGGTGCCACCCACTGTTTGCAGTGGTGGTGGGACATACTGCGCAAGCTCTGAAGAACACTGATCATATAATAACGGTGGAATAGTGAGAGAGATCCAACATCCAGGCGTGTACAGCGAGATTGCATTGAGTTAGTAAGTATACATGGACGTGAATAATTATTATTATTATTATTTTTTTTTTTTTTTAGGATACAGATTTATATTGTTGCATCCAGATACATATACATACAATTTTCGTGATTTTTATAAATATAATTGGAGAAGCTGGGGTCCATTAAGCCGAAGCTTTTTTATGAACCCGAAATATATCTTGGTGAGACTTTTATCAAATTAATTTCAATTTGTCTGGTAACTCATGGTAATATTGAAGTTTGAATTGATCAAACGAAATGCTTTTTTCTCTACTTTTTCTATCGGTGTTGTATGAGGGGAACCACCCCACACCTGCGAACAATACTCGATACAAGGATGAAACATGCCCTTGTACAGGGCAAGAAGCTCTGCGGGGGTGAAAAACTGGTGGTTGAGCACACCTAGCTTTTGTCAAGCTGTTTTGGCAAGAGAAGTAATTTGGTCTTTCCAAGAAAGCCCAGAAGAAAATGAGATACCTAGAATATTGAGGCTTTCGTCACGTGAATTCCAGTATAAATCTGTGTATTAGAATGTATGTACTTTGTTACGTAAATGTTAAAGAAGAAACATAATGTCATAGACATGCAATTTTATATAAATCGCTATAATCTATACAAGTGTTGTATCGTCCGAAACTGAAATATTATTGGTTTCATCACATACAAAGTAATATATTGGTGCCTAGGCTATTGTTTACATATTTGCTTTGCTTTCTTGCAGTGCCCACCCGTCCCTTTTCTTTTTGGTGTTAGGAAAGGTGGCTCCCCTGTCTATTGTGCACCGGCAGAGGTATGTATTTTGGTTTGTGGTGATAAATCAATAATCCCATACAAACATAATAGGATCACCAGTTACGGAAAGTTATAATTTTGAGATATGAGTGTTTCCTCGTTAATATATATTGGTGTGTTGGAATGCATTTGACACCAAATCTATTTTCAGTATAATTACGTGTTAGTTTGGAACGGAAGCTCCCCTTTTGTCTCTCTCTGTAAATATTAATAGCTGCACTTTATTTTAAAATTTGATGTTCCACAAATTTTGAATTGCGGTTACCCACCCGCCTAATTCAGTAACTAACTAATTTTCTATGTACAAATAATCAGATAGTGATTAGATAACTCTTTGTTACAGCTTTGCATCATGGCCACGAAGGGTACCTTCAGGGATACGTGGCTACAAATTCCAGAATTTCAACCGTGGTTAGCCAGGATAGAAGGTGATCCGTCGAAGGCATACTGCCGTACCTGCAAGAGGCCAGTGGGTGCAGAGATCACGACACTACGGAGGCACAAGAAGACGAAGGTGCATACTACCAATGAAAGCAGGGCTAGGGAGGTGCCTGCTCCACCTGAGGCACCCCTAGGAACAAGACAGACTCTTAGTGGCATCGGATATGCCACCATATTATTGGCATGTTTTCTGGCCGAGCATAATCTGCCCTTCACCCTTGCAGATCATCTCGAGGATCTGCATACAAAAAATGTTTCCAGAGTCTCTCATTGCACAAAGTATTTCCATGAGACGAACCAAATGTACGGAGGTCATCAAAGGTTTAGGTAACATTACCTGTGAACAGCTGGTTAGGAAACTCGGGGTCAACAAGTTTTCAGTTGTTATAGATGAAAGTACTGATGTCAGCACAAATAAATCTTGAGAAATTATTGTTCGCTTTTTCGATGCTCAATCTAATACAATCAATACAGGAATGTTGGATTTGGTAGATGTGTGTGGTAGCAACAGTAATCAAACAGGTTCCACAGGTTAAAACTTATACACCATATTGATGGAGTGCCTAACCAGACACAACATACCAACGGATAATTTTATTGGTTTTGCCGCAGATGGTGCATCAAACCTAATGGGAGAGCAGAACTCTGTCTGCAGCAGACTAAAGGTGTCTATGCCAGGCATTACTATCTTTAAATGTATATGTCATTCCATACATTTAAGTGCATCTGAGGCAGCAAAGACACTACCAAGGCATTGTGAGGACCTAATTAGGGAAATATATTCATTCTTTGCCCACAGTGCTAAACGTAAACATGAATTCAAAGAATTTCAGGAGTTCTGTGACGTCAAGCCCCACAAGCTTCTCCATGCGTGTCAGACTCGTTGGTTGTCCTTCCACCAAGCTGTCTCAAGAGTTCTGGAACAATGGAGGCCTCTAACCCATTATTTCACTTCCAGGAGAATTGAAGAGAGGCTTGTGTCTGTGCAACACATAGCAGACAGATTGCAAGATCCTGCTGCCATATGTTATTTTACATTCCTAAATTACATGCTACCAAATTCAACAAACTTAATCTACTTTTCCAGAAAAAGTCTCCACCCATTCACCTTCTCCACGAATATATTACAGATTTATACAGGTCTTTATTAACGCCGTTCTGTAGATCTGAACATCTGCAAAGGACACCACTAGAAATGATAGATCCATCTAATGAAACGGTTTATTTGCCATTACACCAGTTATACCTTAGGGCTGCTGTACATGCATTATTTCAAAGGGAGGATATTTGTAACAATCAAAATATGGTAATGGATATTCGCCTAAGGTGAAGGAAATTCCTCATCACTATGTGCTTGGAAATTAGAAAGAGATTTCGACTAAATGATAAGCTGGGGAAGTTGGCAGCGTACTTACAGCCATCAAAGGTGTTAGATGCTAAGGTACGCATTGATATGCCCTCACTTTATGAATTTGTCCAAGAGGTTCCTCGAATACACCAGGGTGATGTGCAAATCCTTGACGATGAATGGCGTAGTGTTCCATTGCATAATTTCCCAGAGGAGTTTAGGAGTCCCCAATGTAATATCATTGATTTCTATAAACATTTATCAGACGTGGAGCATCAGGAAGGACTAAAAAAAATCCAGGTGTTTGAAACATTTGCGTTGCAGGTATTGTCACTACCAACGTCAAATGCAGATGCAGAAAGACTTTTTTCATGCTTTACCAGCATCAAGAGTAAAACACGAAATTGTTTGCAGCGTCTCTCCATTATGCCATTAATACTCTTGTCTGAGTGTGTGAGAGCTGCGGGTGGCATAACATATTTTGAGCCCTCCCAAGAGATGATTGATTTCATCACACACTAATAAACCCTGTGTCAGCTAACATGGCACAAATCCTGACCCCTTAACATCTTATAGATTAACTATAATGAAGACAATGGAGCTGGTATATATTATATTTTGTAAGGGTAGACCAGTAAAGAGATGTGTGAAATTACAGCCTCTTAGCTATAGCCGTTTCTGAGATATGACGAAGCTAATTATCAGAATTTTTGCCAAGTTAGCTGACGCCGGGTATAGTGTAAAATATATTTAGATGATGATGCAGTTTTTGTTTGTTTAGGAGGGATTTTAGACAACACTATGTTTCCGAACCTATTAATATGAGACAATTATGTACCTTTCACGGATTTGTTGATTTCATTAATTGAGTTTAGAAGTAAAGTTGGTTGGTGGAAACAAAAAACGAATGAATATTAATTATTGATATATTGAAATATTGATGTACGGTACTATGGCCTACACTATTGGTAACTGTTTATTAATAAACATTATACTCAGGAAGTATTGTTCTTATTCGCCTACAATCCTGTATTTACTTACTATAGCTGCGTTTTTCTTTACCACCACTGATTATCTATTGGTCTTTTGGCAGAAAATACGAAAACATTTCAGTGATATCTGAGACATCTTTACATACAGTATTCTCATTTTCCAGCAATAATGCTTCATAATTACCAGCCAACTTAAAAGCGCCCTATATAACATTTAAATATCACTAGAACAATACACGATAATTATCATGTAGGAAGCCTTGTAGAGAAAGAGGGCAAAACTATAAAACAATAAAAGATAAACTGCCATACCCATAGCTTACTCTGACTGTTCCTTTTACTATATCTTCTAGATCTCGAGTGACGGCGTCTCTTCCGTGGATTTACCTCCCAATCTACCAAGATTGGAAGCCAAAGCGTCACATTTTTCCCTTGCCTCTCAACTTTCTCTTCATAATTGCTGAGGGGCACAGGGCCCTGGGTGGGGCTTTGGTTTCCAGGGCGTTTCCGCACCCTCCTCAGCTCCCTGCCATGGAGTGGCTTCGGTCACCCAGGCTTTATTGTGGTCGGCAGGGAAGGTTCTGTGGGGGCGCTCGGTTATGGCCTTGGCCGTGCTCGGGGCCTTGGGGCTGTTCGGCCAGGCAGCCTGGGGCACCTCGACAACAACTAAAGCACTAATGTATGCTAGAATAAAATTGAAAAGTCGCTAGATAGTCCCCGCAAACCCTAAACACTTGTATGTCACTAGAAAAATGTGTTGAAGTGTCTAGAATAATAATTGTTATCAATCGAAAATTCTCTACTATTCCTTAAAATGGTGAAAATCTCTTTAATATTGCTAGAATTATTCATATCTTGACGCCGTTAGATGGAAGTAATTCGCTGGATCTAGTGGTAGCATCTACATTGGTACCATCGTACCAAGAACATTAATTCCGGTATTATGATCAAGGCCAGATTTCGACACTATTACAATTAGTTCAAAGTTCTGAGATCATCAGATTGGTTTAGGAATCGATTTACACGATTACAGTTCCATTAGTTTCGAAAACATTCACATAAAACGCTACTTATAAGGTTAATAAACGAAGTATACCTCTCCCGAGATTGTCCAAGTGATGGTGCTACTTTTGTTGTTGTTGTTGTTGTTTAAACTACGACAACGATATATTTACCTCGTATATTCGGGTTATGGTGAACATTTTGGAGTTCCTAGTAGTATATTTGAACATATTTATAATGTTCATACTCACATAAATATCAGTATATAAGTGTGCTGCATATACTGAGTTTCATTGAAGTTACCCCCCACCCTTGGTATATTTTCTACAATCCTAAAAAGAGAAAACGTACATAAGCATACGTCACAAGAGGAATGCGACGTCATTAACCCGGCAAGCGCGATAGGCCTCACGGAAGGCTTCCTATAGGGAACGCGATAGGCCTCACGGAAGCAAGACCATAAAAAAAGCCTTCCAAAAAAAAAAAGGGCCTATCAAAACAAAGGATTTTGTCTCTAGGTGAGATAATTCCCCTCTAGTACTCATCCATGTGTTTCTCACCCCTCCCCCTCCCCTCCTTCCCCACCTTATTCCCCCCTCCCCCCCCTCCTCAATTATCACCTATTTATCCACTTATTATCATCATTTATCGGTTATTTTTCTCTCCCGCGATAATGTAGCACAAGTGGGTTGCATAAAATATCGTTATGCAACACCCAGACACCGGCACACACCGCCCCGCTCGTCTCAGTTGACTCCCAGACAGCGAGAGGGGAGGGCTGCCTGTGGCTCTCTCTCGCCTGAGATTATGACCGGGTGGCCAATATCTTCGTTTTTCACCACCCAAATGCTTTTCCCACTTATTTTAGCACTCTTGAAGGTTCATATATACATCATATATGTAAAATAAAAGCATACCGAAAACAAATAATGCTTTATATTGTAAATATAACGAATTCTGTCAGAATCCAGGGCTAGAAATGCACAAATAACTACCCTAGCACCTAGGTCTATATCGCGCTTGTCAGGTTAATGAAGGTGGAAAAACGGCAGCACTGCTGTTAGGTAGCCTCTGTACAGCACACGGCGAGTTCACAGCTCCTCCTTTACCTAGTGAGTGTTATAGTTTATAGTAAAGTACCGTGGAGTAAAGTGGCGTATGTAATTTGCGAAGCAATTATGAAGTTATAGTGCTTTATTATTTGTTATAGACTATTACTCTACAGCGTTTCTTTCATTACTGTAGGCAGTGTGTGGTTGCTGCCGTGTGCTGGGTGGGCCTCACCTTGCCCCAGAGCTCCTTTCTTGTATAAGACAGCTAGTTCACGATATTCTGCACTTCTTGGCTACTCCCGACTACCCAGCGAGTGGAGTAATCTTCACCGCCCTTTTGTCTTGGTTCCCCTAAATGGTTATTAGCTGACAACTCGAGTGGTGACATCATGGTAGCCTGGTGATATGGTGGTTGTGATAGAGGGCCGGTGTGAAGGGCCTACCTGTATCACCACTGGTTGGGGGCCTGTGTGAAGGGCCTACCTGTATCACCACTGGTTGGGGGCCTGTGTGAAGGGCCTACCTGTATCACCACTGGTTGGAGGGCCTGTGTGAAGGGCCTACCTCTATCACCACTGGTTTGAGGGCCTGTGTGAAGGGCCTACCTCTATCATCACTGGTTGGAGGGCCTGTGTGAAGGGCCTACCTGTATCACCACTGGTTGAGGGCCTGTGTGAGGGGCCTACCTGTGTCACTACTACTGGAGGGCCGGTGTGAGGGGCCTGCCTGTATCAAGAGTGTGACGTTTGAACGTGGTCTGGGAACGTGCCTGGTTAATCTTTTGACTGGTGTCGCGGTACTAGGACTATAACTATTAGTGACTCCTAGCAGGACTGTTTACAGCGGAAGTCAAGATTATTTAACCCATACAATGCAGCTCCTCTAGCGACCCATAATTGTCTCTTGCTTTTATGAGTGAATGTGTAGGTGACTGTGGTAGTGGGGTATGAAAGAATGATTGGTGTATAAATAAGTTATGGAGTTAGCTAAATTATAAATGTATATTAAAGAAATAATATTAATATAATTTTATAAAACAAGTATTATATTTTACTGATCCCACTATTGATTAAGAGAAGGTGTAATATTATTAAGTAATTATTGAGTGCTTAGTCCTTAGTACTTACCTTACTTTGAAATCACATTACCTATGTTAATTAAGGTGATTTCACTTACACCCCATCACCCTCCACTTTTGCACTCTCTATCCTCCACCCTACCATTTTCCACCCCTACACTCTCCACCCTCCATGCTCTACCCCATCATCCTCCACTCATACACTCTCCATGCTCCACCCCCTCATCCTCCACCCTTACACTCTCCATCCTTCACCCCATCATCCTCCATCCTCTACCATATATCCTCCATCACTAAACCCTCTATCCTCCACCCCACCATTTTCCAACCCCAGCCTCTTCCACCCCCAAAATCATCCACCACACCATCATCCACCCTCTCCATCCTACATCCCACCATCCTCCACCCCACCACCATCCTCCGGCCCTATCCATCCTTTCATTCTCCCCTCATACATATTTCCCTTGCATCCTCCACCCTTGTCATTCCCACCCTTCAGTCGTCACCCGTGTTTGTCTTAGTTTATAATCATTAAATTTTGCATCAATCAATCTTTTATGTCTACCATTTGGGAGGAGTCAGCCAGGGAAAAAGTGTGAATATTTACTGCCCATTTATTCTAGCCCTTCTTGAGGTACAGATGATAGAGGTTACGATTTTTGGCCTTCTTATAATTTCCTCCCTGACTCCTCCACTCTCCACCTCATCAATCCACTTAGCCATCCTGTCCTTCCACATCACTTCAACATCAAAATATCCACCTCCCTCATTATTCCTCCTTATGTTCACCCTCACTCCATTATCCACCTCATCAATCCACTTAGTCATCCTCTCTTTCACACCACTTCAACATCAAAACATCCATCTCCCTCACTATTCCTCCTCATGTTCACCCTCACTCCTCCATTATCCACCTCATCAATCCACTTAGTCATCCTCTCTTTCACACCACTTCAACATCAACACATCCATCTCCCTCACTATTCCTCCTCATGGTCACCCTCACGTCACCACTTCATCAATCCACTTAGCCATCCTGTCCTTCCACATCACTTCAACATCAAAACATCTACTTCCCTCACTATTCCTCCTCATTTTCACCCTCCCTCTTCCACTCTCCACTTCATCAATCCACTTAGCCCTCCTCTCCTTCCACATCACTTCAACATCAAAACATTTATCTCCTGCACCTCCTCTTTCGGTCCACCCAATTCACTGTTTCCAAATCGACGGACTTAAACGCTTCAAACCAATGACTCTGGTTATATCGTTTAACCCTACTTGGTCCGTTTCACCCCATTATATTGGTGATAATAAGACGCTTCACCCCATTCAGGTGCGGATTGATTCTGGGCGACCGCAAGCGAACCTGTAAAAAATCGTCTATTGAGAAATCTATTGAAAAATATATTAATTTAGCTTGGTGAAGGTTTAACATGGGCTTTTTTAGTTTGAAGGAAGTCTGGGAAGGCGTTTTTGTTGGCTTAGGGGACAAATTTATATAATTGCTCGAAAATGGAAGAGGACCACCCACAACTCCCTGCCAATCTCTCAAATATCGCGGGCATTTTTCTCAAACTATTGGTTCTTTTCGCCACTAGTCCCTCCTTATATAGCGGCCTATTTTCCAAACTATTGGATCTAGTCTCTCTACTATCGTGCGCTATATTATCAGAATATTGTATCTTTTCCCCGCCAGTCTCTCTAAAATCGCGGGTTATTTTCTCAAACTATTGTATCTTTTCCACGCCAGTCTCTACTAATATTGCAAGCTATTTTATCAGGCTATTGGGTCGTTTATTCGCCATCTAATATCGTGAGTTATTTTCCAAAACTATTAGATCTTTTCCCCGCCAGTCTCTCCAAAATCGCGGGCTATTTTCTCACTATTGCATCTTTTCCCGCCAGTCTCTACTAATATTGCGGGCTATTTTCCAAAACTCTTAGATCTTTTCCCCACTAGTCTTTACTAATATCGAAGGCTATTTTCTCTAACTATTGGATCTTTTCCCCGCCAGTCTCTACTAAAATCGCGGGCTATTTTCTCAAACTATTAAATCTTCATCCCCGTCTGTTTCTCTAAAATCGCCGGCTATTTCCTTAAAGTATTGGATCTCTTCCCCGCTGATGTTTCACCGGAGTAGCTCAGGCGAACGATAAATAATTACCCTCCTGATAATGCTCTCCGAAGAAAATGGGCTTCTTGAAATCTTGGCTGCGGTAATATGATGAAAGGTATGTTGTTATTGCTTCTGTGGCCGAGATGATGGTGAATATCTTGGTGAATATGTATTTATGTAAGAAAATGTAATGTAAAATATGGATATACTAAGAAATTTCAATGTAAAATGTGTTTATACTAAGCAAACTGTATGTAAAATGTGGTTATTATACTAGGAACATCGAAAGTAAAACGTGGTTATACTCAGAAAATTAAATATATTGAGGGGGTAGTGCCTGGTTCATGGTCTATGTATTTAGTTATTAATATATATTTTGAGTTTCATTTCTAGACCTCCATCAAACTTTAAAAAAACATACCCCAGGACCCTCTTTCAAGATAAATTTGTACATTTTTCGGTAGAAAAATGTCCCGGCCGAAGGTCGATGTCTTCTAAAATGACAGGCTCGCTATCGCTCGCCAGGAAAAAATCGACACCTAATTGGCACAAAAGGTCTTAATATTGACAAAGAAATGGTTCGAAAAGTCTCAAAATCGCCAAACTAATGGAACGAACGTCTTAAAATCTCAAAACTAATAAGCTATATAAACATGAGGGAGAAGGGGATCCAGAAAAAGCGACTTCCTCCCCCTTAAAACCTATTCTAAATATGTTAATTTACTATTGTAGTGGCTTGATCATTGTACTTGCATTATGGACAACTTAAAAAAACATCTCCTAGACCCCTTTAAAGATAAATGTGTACATTTTTTGGTAGACAAAATAACTGGATCTTTCTTTGTATCCTCTCCATGTTCAATGTTCAGTTGTCTGCAATATCCCAATCCATCATTAACCCTTTTAATACCGTTGATATGCCTTGCCATTGGATTTTGGCTACCGTTAGACTCTTTTATTCAGCTAGTAACAGGCTTCGAACTATCTCACTTAAGGGGAAGGTAGTCGCTTTTTCTGGACCCCCTTCTCCCTCATAATTAACATAATAGTTTTGAGATTTTAAGACGTTAATTCCGTTAGTTTGGCGATTTTGAGACCTTTCACCTCATTTGTTTGTCAGTATTAAGACCTTTCGTGCCATTTAGGTGTCGATTATTTTCATGGCAAGCGATAGCGAGCCTGTAATTTTAGAAGGAACCGGCCTCCGGCCGGGACATTTGTCTACAGAAAAATGCACAAATATATCTTGAAATGGGGTTAAGGGGATATTTTGTTAATCTTGATGGAGTTCTACCAAGCAAACTAAAGAGTAAATTAATATATATATATATATATATATATATATATATATATATATATATATATATATATATTGTTACGTCCTGGGATATATAAACACTGGGCTCTTTCTATTGGACTAGGTATGCGGCAACAAACAACAACGGAAAACGCTAGATCCCACCCTTATCTATAAACCCAGGCAACAAACCACCCTAAACCGTCAAGAGTCCTGCCTGGACAACAAGGTATCCTATGACTCGGTTACAGGGTGCACGCACTACAGACTGCTGATAGTCAAGCAGGCTATATAAAAGATCACACAATTAAGTTGACTTAAAGCTTCAAGGAAAAGAGAGATAACGGAATTAAATTGCAGAAACAATTTAATAACAAACTAGAAGAAAGTACATTTAACGTTACGTTAATTAATACAACTAATCACCCCTGCGTGAAAGAAGGTGAAAGCAAACAGTCCTCAAAACATCGTACAGGTAGACAAGATGCAGGTTTCTAAACTGCATGCGGCTACTGTAGGATCTGATGCTTAGCAAAGAAAGTAAGTTACGGATTTAGAGAACTCTTAACTCATAAGCAGGAATAAATACTAGTGATAGGCCATACAGTGTATAATGGCATAGGTATAATTAAATAAAGGCAGCAACTCGCAACATAACCACATACAGGTGTGCTTCTCACTCTTAGTCAGGCAAGCCTGCTCGGACAGAGTCTCTAAGCCACACCCTGACTCACAATGCTCCCAAAGATGGTAAACTGTGGCACAATAACAAGCATACAGATATAATAAACCGCTAGCTGTTAATATGCCAGGTGGCAGAGGTCTAGCCGGAAGGATATAGGCTTCGGATACTCGGGCTGAGCCACCTGCTCTAGCCTAGGGACGTTCCCTAGTCTGTGCGCCAAATTACTCTAATTGAAAGGGTGCTCTCTTGAGAGACTCAGATCCCAAGTATCTGACTCTCTCCTGGCGACCCTAAAACAAACGCAAGACGTGCTAGCGCAGTGCTGAATGGACTAGGCAAGGGCCCTCACACAACACAACACTAGACACACAGGCACACAGACAAGAAAATGCCCCCAGACTCCCACGGGTATCCTAGTAAAGTCGTGCAGATCCACAGGACTTGCACCAGCAGACTTTACTTAAAGAATCGCAAAAAGACCCCCCTCCGGTCTAGCCCCTGCTCATCTGCCACAAGAACACACTAGCAAGCAGGAAACCACCAAATATGAGACAACAAAAAAGCTTCCTAGGTCTCATTAACAATTATATCTCTGCATAAGGCCCAAAATCCTATCTTGTTATCTGAGAGCTCGTCGTTAATACAATGATAGATATAAGGTCTATCAAGGGGATGGGATAATTAAATAGATTGGTGAAGTAGTGGAAAGAAGGTATACAAAGTAAGAGAGAAAGTTTCTAAGTGGGGTTGAGAGGGATAGATATCAAGGGGGTCCGAAGGGTACGACAGTGAGGTGAGCTCTGAGGAGAATAGCTCCTCTGGACCCCTCCAGGATCCCACACAAAGGCATGGTGGTCAGCCAATCACAGGCCGCTACGTCACCCGGCAGCAGGCCTGCAGAAGGCGCCAGGAACCACCAGCCAATCAAAACCGAGAGAAAAGACCACGCGGCGACCAACTCCTCCGGGAGGGAGGAGGGAGGAGGAAAAGCAACCCTCACCTCCCCCACCCTGCTCGCTCGCTCTCTCTCTCTCTCTCTCTCTCGTCTCCTCCCACTCTCACTAAACTTACATCTTATATATTATAATGAAACAATCAACTATCGAGAATAAAATATACTAAGATGTGTTGGTTAAGAATAAGGGCAGCTTCAAGCTGTGAAACAACATAAGAATATCCAAGACATTAGTTACATTGTCGTAGGATATATACTAAGGAAAAGCCGGCCAGCCGACTGCCGCCAGCCGGTTTCTAAGCGGCTGGGCAGCCGACGCGCGCGCCTGCCCGCACGTGGCTACTATGCAGGAGCGTCACACCTCCCCCAAGATATAAGACACTTGACTAAGTTCTTCATATCTAACAGAAAGCTTCTCATAGTACCACACACTGTTGCGACACAAGGCACTATATATAAAACAAATAAAGACTGTTGCACTCCACCGAGCAAGTTCAACTAACTTAGCGACAATAAGCGGAAACATTCAACTTAGATACTGCTACACCATCTTATACAAAATTCTACACGTTATAAAAATAAAGAGTTTTTATAAGGTTTTTTGCTTTTTTTTTTTTTTTTCGGCTGAACTACAGTGACAGCCTAATTTCCTCCACTCTCAACACACACTGACTGAACGGCGAGGGTTCTCCTGCAAACAAACCCTCCCGTGACAACCAATCAGCCAAAACATTATCAGTGCCCTTATCATGCCACACATCCAACTTGTGTTCCGGCAGCACAACAACACCTGGCACTGATAAACTGCCCAGTTCAACACAAGACTGGCATTTCTCTTCGCTCTTTCCGGCAACGGGGCCTGCCAATAACCTTTCACTAGTTCTACCTTCGTGATAGGCGATGCAGCCCCGAGGCGGTCTATGGTGTCGTCAACTCTTGATAAGGTATAGGCGTCTGTCAGGGATAATGCACACACACTCTCGCAATCAACACACTCACTGATCTTGCCACTTAACACCGGTTGCAAAGTTACAAGCAACGACCACTCACGACATTCCTTATCCCTCAGACCCTTCGTCAACACGTAATCCAGCTCTGCTTGCACCACAGGCTGTCGAGCAGGATTTATACGGTAGGGAATTAAACTGAGCCTTGCACTATCTCCAGCCTGCATGTCGGATTCTACCCCGTACATCAGGCCTGGAGAAGCAACAAACATGCGAAAGTACTGCCATAGCCTAGTAAACAACTGCCTTGCACCGTCTCCACGAACAACATGCCTAGTGCCCTCCCACAACCCAGCCGAGACCGCAGCTTCTAACCTGTAGTCTCCCTCCTTCTCCACCTTCGTCCCTAGAACAGCTAGGTCATGAGAGGGACAATCAGTACCACCTGTGCAGTCACTCCCATAGTTCATTATTGCTAAGGCTTCCCCGCCGATACCGTACATGCGCACCCCCGCATTCCTTGTGACGACATCTGCCTGCGCAGCATCACCGCTTTTAGTGACATGGCCAGATACAGTCGGTCTATGGTAGGGCTGCTGCATTAGACTAGAGCAGCATTGGGAGGCTATGCGACGACCGGGCACAGCCACTCCACAGCCAACCTCACCAATCTGCTCAAAGTCCTCCTTTTGACCACCACCCTTGGCAGCCATGGGTCGACCCTGACCTGGCAACCATGCCAAAGCCTCGTCGCCCACCTTGAACCACCGAAACAACGAGGCTAACGGTCTTTCAACATCCACGTGACCTGCCCACGGAACATCGTGCACCGCCCGAGTTGTGAGACTCAGGGGCTCGGCACGACCAGTGGGGTATGAACCGAGCTGGTGCTGGAGCGCTGCACACTGCTGCTCAGGCAGGTGCTCTAGCGCTTCCACAGCCACCAGACTCGTGTCCCCCGCCCACTGCTCCGCCGAGACATGACAATCCCTACTCTCCTCCACCTGTGCCCTACTGCCCCCCTCTCCTTCTCCACCTTGGCCGCTGCAGACCAACGCAGGGACAGTAGGCTGCTCAGGTGGTTGCCTCACAAACTCCTCCAACAGGTTCACATGACATGTTTCCCCGTCCTCGTGTTTGATCTCGACAGCACCATTACCACACTTCTGAACTTCCGGATCCTCCAACTGCAGTTTAGAAATATCGGAGGGAACCAACCTGTCTAGATGCTTCCGAAGCAACCCAAGTCCTCCCCCAATATCAAACTGAGCAACCCTTTTTTCTCTCCGTGTGTAACGTTGCTGCCTCGGAGTCTCTTCCTGCCCTACCTCCTCCCTAGCTGTGACAGGTCCTGGGGCCTCTCCAGACTCTAACATAGGTGCCAATAATGAGTCACCAAGAATGGCGGCTCAAAACTCTCCAATTGACCAACACTTCCCGTTTTCTTGTGACCTTTCCACCGCGGTTTGATAGACCGAGGCGGTGGCTGCAAGGCTACGGATGTCTGAGAACGCGTCACAACACCCGCCATGGTTTGTACGCTACACTTCTCAACCCACTCCTGTTCCTCCCTACTATCGTCGGCCGCCTTCTCGGCAACGACCAAGGGTGAAACCTTAGGAGCAGGCACCGCAAAGTCGTTGCCGAGGAGGAGGTCGACGCCCCCAACAGGCAAGTTCTCTACAATTCCGACATCCAGTTCCTTCGCCACACCACCCACCTCCAGCTCCATCCGCACCAGCGGGTAGGACTTCGTAGCATTGATCCCCTGAACTACCACCACCCGAGCAGCGTTAATCGGTCTACCAGTAAAGTTCCTTAACAAGGTCTGAGAAGCCCCAGCAATAACTCCTCGCCTTTCGCAATAGCTTAACTCCTCGCCTTTCGCCAGCTCACTTCACAAACCCCCCGTCGCGGACAGGTTCGACCCAGCCTTCCGGACTCTTGTACACAGGCTGTGTCCCAACCTCTGACGAACTACCCTTGGCAAACTCAGAAGATATAGGCAACACCCCTATGCTGCGGACCAATGACACAACCTTGTTTGGTGGCTTGTTCGGACAAGCATTTGCAAAGTGACCCTCCTGGTGACATGCAAAGCACTCTTTACTCTTTGGTTTCCCTTGGGAGTGGGAGGTACCATTAGACTTCTTATACGGGACGGTATTTGGTTTATGTTCAGTTTTATTGTCAGTGCTACATGGTTTTGTGTATTTATGTGTATCAAAATTCTTGGGAGGGGGAGGGGTACGATCCTTTGCACCCGACTCACTCCTAGCTGCTGCTTCGCACCCTCGAATTAATGACAGTCGGCGGTCAGCCATTTCTGCTGCCTCCTGGAGAGTTCTAGGATTTTTTTCCTTTATATTTAATGTGAAGTCCCCGCTTGTGCATTTAAAGAACTGCTCCAAGAGAACCAGCTCACTCAACTCCTCAAAAGTAGCTGCCCTCTCAGAACGCAGCCAATGTCGTAGTGCATCAGACAAGTCCCGGGCGTGTTCTAGGAAGGTACTATCCTTGCCCTTAGTAACACCCCGAAACTTCAAGCGGTAAGTTTCTGGTTGTAACTCATAGGCCCGTAGCACAGCCTTCTTTAGCTCATCATAAACTACACAGGACTCTAAAGGTAGTGCATCATACGCTTTTAGCCCCTTTCTTAGGAGTCTTGATGAAACTAATGCTGCCCACTTTTCCTGAGGCCACTGGTGTTCCTGACACTTCTTCTCAAATCGCATAAAACAATCAGTCACACATGACTCATCGAACACAGGAACTAGTTTAAGCAGGTGCGACAATGATTGACCCCCAATATTTCGCCCTGGTACCTCCACTCGAGATCTCTCCAGCTCCCTGTCAGCCCGATACCTAGTAGACTCTGCCTGCAGTTCAGCCTCTCGTATAGCTGTTCTCTCTGCAGCCTCAGCCTGTGCACTAGCCTGTCTTTCGGTAGCCTCAACCTGAGCTCTAGCATCCTCAGCCTGCACACTAGCCTGTCTCTCGGCAGACTCAACCTGAGCTCCAGCAGCCTCAACCTTGGCCATCTCAAGCCGAAACAACAAATCTGGAGTCAACCCTTGAGGGGAAGGTGCATTTAATGGAGAGGGTCCCTGTGATTGAATTCCACGCTGCCATTGACCATCAACTTGGGGGTATGTACTAAATTCAGGCACCCTGACGTTTGATATGGGGGTAGAGTGGAGTGGGGGCTGGGGACCGGGGCCCCCAGTCGCCTCTCCACCCAGGTCTCTCCCTTCTAAACCCAATATCAAAGTCCTCAGCTGATCTTTCCTCATGCCACTTAAACCCTGGTGATCCTGAAGACCTGCCACACACTTTAAGCCATACTTATTCAGCTTCAACACCCTGGCAGCGGTAAGGGGCACCTCTAAAAATCTTCTAGCACCCTCCTCGCTATCGACTAGCCACTCCACAGGTCTTTCTCCCTCCGAGCCCGTATCGTGACCTGACCCATCACTGTGTTCCGATGTATTAGACATGTTTGTGCACTGCAGTTATTATCACGGTTATAGAATGTGCCTTATCTCCTATGCAAGTATGTATATACTAATGTTATTTAAAGTCTTTAATGTGTTATATTGGTTGCTCCAAAAAAACTATGTCCACTGTATTCCTTTAATCATAAGGAATCTCAAAACAAATGACCACTATATTCCTCTGTTCAGTAAATCCTATGCAAGGTCGCCATTTGTTACGTCCTGGGATATATAAACACTGGGCTCTTTCTATTGGACTAGGTATGCGGCAACAAACAACAACGGAAAACGCTAGATCCCACCCTTATCTATAAACCCAGGCAACAAACCACCCTAAACCGTCAAGAGTCCTGCCTGGACAACAAGGTATCCTATGACTCGGTTACAGGGTACACGCACTATAGACTGCTGATAGTCAAGCAGGCTATATAAAAGATCACACAATTAAGTTGACTTAAAGCTTCAAGGAAAAGATAGATAACGGAATTAAATTGCAGAAACAATTTAATAACAAACTAGAAGAAAGTACATTTAACGTTACGTTAATTAATACAACTAATCACCCCTGCGTGAAAGAAGGTGAAAGCAAACAGTCCTCAAAACATCGTACAGGTAGACAAGATGCAGGTTTCTAAATTGCATGCGGCTACTGTAGGATCTGATGCTTAGCAAAGAAAGTAAGTTACGGATTTAGAGAACTCTTAACTCATAAGCAGGAATAAATACTAGTGATAGGCCATACAGTGTATAATGGCATAGGTATAATTAAATAAAAGCAGCAACTCGCAACATAACCACATACAGGTGTGCTTCTCACTCTTAGTCAGGCAAGCCTGCTCGGACAGAGTCTCTAAGCCACACCCTGACTCACAATGCTCCCAAAGACGGTAAACTGTGGCACAATAACAAGCATACAGATATAATAAACCGCTAGCTGTTAATCTGCCAGGTGGCAGAGGTCTAGCCGGAAGGATATAGGCTTCGGATACTCGGGCTGAGCCACCTGCTCTAGCCTAGGGACGTTCCCTAGTCTGTGCGCCAAATTACTCTAATTGAAAGGGTGCTCTCTTGAGAGACTCAGATCCCAAGTATCTGACTCTCTCCTGGCGACCCTAAAACAAACGCAAGACGTGCTAGCGCAGTGCTGAATGGAATAGGCAAGGGCCCTCACACAACACAACACTAGACACACAGGCACACAGACAAGAAAATGCCTCCAGACTCCCACGGGTATCCTAGTAAAGTCGTGCAGATCCACAGGACTTGCACCAGCAGACTTTTCTTAACACCTTACGAGCGGCCTATGCGGTTTATTTATGTGTACCGCACAGCGGGGTGTTTTTAGCCAAAATAGGGCTGTTTACGTGATCATTTTCATGCCTAAATAAGACCCAGAACGTAAAACAAGTACCTATCCCTGAAAGGGCATAAACAGAGCTTTCGAATGACACCATAACGATCCTTGTATGATGGATAGTTTTCTTGCAATAACCGTGCAACGCGAGTGCAAAAAGCAGGTAATTCGGTACTTTCAGTACATAATTGAGTATGTAGCGAGTGAGAGAGGGAGGAGGGAGCTGAGATTTGTGTCAGTAGGTTCGCCGCGGTGGTCTGGAGCAGTCATACGCTCGCTAGTCTCCTGCCACCACTTGTCTCTCTCTCTCAGCCACATTACGTGCTGAAATTGCCACTCGAGTTATGTCGAGCGCCGCCACATAGTCCAGCTTTATTTAACTCGACTTATGTTGCTCGCCGCTAATTAAGGGTTAAAGAATCGCAAAAAGCCACCCCCCCCCCCCCCCCCCCCTCCGATCTAGCCCCTGCTCACCTGCCACAAGAACACACTAGCAAGCAGGAAACCACCAAATATGAGACAAAAAAAAAGCTTCCTAGGTCTCATTAACAATTATATCTCTGCATAAGGCCCAAAATCCTATCTAGTTATCTGAGAGCTCGTCGTTAATACAATGATAGATATAAGGTCTATCAAGGGGATGGGATAATTAAATAGATTGGTGAAGTGTGGAAAGAAGGTATACAAAGTAAGAGAGAAAGTTTCTAAGTGGGGTTGAGAGGGATAGATATCAAGGGGGTCCGAAGGGTACGACAGTGAGGTGAGCTCTGAGGAGAATAGCTCCTCTGGACCCCTCCAGGATCCCACACAAAGGCACGGTGGTCAGCCAATCACAGGCCGCTACGTCACCCGGCAGCAGGCCTGCAGAAGGCGCCAGGAACCGCCAGCCAATCAAAACCGAGAGAAAAGACCACGCGGCGACCAACTCCTCCGGGAGGGAGGAGGGAGGAGGAAAAGCAACCTTCACCTCCCCCGCCCTGCTCGCTCGCTCTCTCTCTCTCTCTCTCTCTCTCTCGTCTCCTCCCACTCTCACTAAACTTACATCTTATATATTATAATGAAACAATCAACTATCGAGAATAAAATATACTAAGATGTGTTGGTTAAGAATAAGGGCAGCTTCAAGCTGTGAAACAACATAAGAATATCCCAGACATTAGTTACATTGTCGTAGGATATATACTAAGGAAAAGCCGGCCAGCTGACTGCCGCCAGCCGGTTTCTAAGCGGCTGGGCAGCCGACGCGCGCGCCTGCCCGCACGTGGCTACTATGCAGGAGCGTCACAATATATATATATATATATATATATATATATATATATATATATACAGTATATATATAAATAGAGAGAGAGACCAAAATACAAACACTACCCCCTTAACCCTTTTTACTACTACATTCCTTCTTTAATTGCACAAAATCTTCTAAATACAGCTAGAAAATAAAAATTATGACTTTGCGTATACAGAAAGGGGTTAATATACTGTATATTCATGCTCCTCCCCCCCCCCCCCCCCCCTACACACACACTCTCTCTCTCTTTCTCTCTCAGTATTAGGGATTGCATTATGGCCTTTTAAACCATTTACGTGTTAAGTGAATTAGATGCAGTAAAAAGTGGGTTATGCAGGTCGAGTGATGGTGGGAATTAAATCAGCGTGTTTAACGACACGCACTAAACCCCATCACAGCACCACAAGGTCACACACACACACACACACACAAACACACGGATAGAATATAAATGTGAATATTGTCTATGAATCATCCATGTTTCCATAGACATATGGTCAGGTTTCTTTGTAGGTTGCTTCCTGTTTGTATACAGTATGCAAGCGTATTTAGCGCAAGGGGATACCTGTGCCTTACTAAGCGAACTGTCAGGACCCCAGCCGAACAGCGGAGGGGAATAAGAAAAAGAAAACAACGAAAACTCTTGCTGTACATGTGGTAGATAAATAGGCAAAGAAAAAGAGAGGAAGTAAATCATTATAAGGTTAAGGGGGGTCACCGTTTTTTTTTTTTTTTTATCTTTCTCTCATTTTCTCTCTTTCCCTGGCTTGTATCCATTCGGCCCCATTCAGCCAACTGTTTTAAGACGTTTATCCCCATCCAGGTGTCGATTTCTTCCTGGCGAGCGATAGCGAGCCAGCATTGTATGGAGAATTCCGGCTTCGCCGGAGAGATTTGTTTATCGAAAAATTTACAGATTTAGCTGGCTGTCAAAACAAAAATATATATATGTGCTGGCTCGCTACCGCTCGCGAGGAAAATAGTGACACCTGGATGGGGGTAAACGTCATAAAACAGTAGGTTGATTGGTGCCGAATGGATACAAACCAAAGAGAGGGAGAGAAAGAGAAAAAAAGCAAGGTGGGCTCCCTTAAGAAAGTGTAAAAAAGTGTAGGCAAAGAAAGAGAAAAGACGTAAATATAAAGTGAATAAAATGTAAGAAAGTGTAGACAAAGAAAGAGAGAAGAAGCAAATATAAGGTGAAGGAAGTGTAGACAAGGTGGTATATCCTGTTCAAAATAGACAGGCCAAAATATTGACTATGAAGGTGCTAGTGGTCTACAGTATATATTTATTTATTTATTTATTTTTGAGTTTCCTCGCTGGACCTCCACCAAACTTAGAAAAACACCCCCTATATCCCCTTTCAAGATAAATTTGTACATTTTTCGGTAGATAAATGTCCCGGACGAAAGCCGGTCGCTATCGCTCGCCAGGAAAAAAAAAACGACACCTAAAGAGCACGGAAGGTCTTAATGTTGATGAAATACATACATGCATACATACAATTTTAAGACTGAGTGCTCCACACATACTGTACGTGCAGCTTCAGTCTCTTGTCCTAATGGCGGCGTTCCAGGCAACCCTGTTGAGGCGAAAGATCTCAAAATCGCCAATCTAACGGAACGGACGTCTTAAAGCCTCAAATAAAATATGCTAAACATGAGGGAGAAGGGGGTCCAGTAAAAGCGAGTCATCCCCTTAACACCTTCAGCATGATGACGTAATTTTCATCATATTCTTGGTACTATTAGACGATATTATTCCGCTTAGGAGGGGTCTGTTGTAGCTGAAAAGATTTACTGAGATTGTTTCTAACCTTTAAATTGGTATAGGTCCATCCTAAGCTGAATATAATATCCTAAGAGTTGACAGAATATACTGCAAAGGATGTCACCTATACTGAATGGGTTAAGAGCCACGAATCTGGCTTGCCTATAATGAACACTTTATTCTCATTGTATTTACTTCTCTTTTTCTTTACATATTTATCTACCACATATCCAAGAAGAGTGTTTTGTTTATTTCTTGGTACTGAACGAATTGAAATCTGTAACTAAAAAAGGACTAGAGTACACGAATTCTTGCTGTTTACCATATTTTTGTTTTAGGTGTATGAAGGATACAAAAGGCAGGCTGTTTGTAACAAGTGTCTCCCCCAAAGCCAAAAGAGTGACAGAGCCAAATTCAAGGGATGTTGGGATCAAAATGCCTGGACACACGAAGTTTAAAGCAGTCTAAGACAGATAAAGCAGATGAAGGAAAGATTGATTAAGGGAGAGCGTTCTAAAGTTCACTTATTGAGTAGAAGAAAGACAGAAAATTTGCTAATTCTTGTTCTGGAGAGATGGACAGAATAGGAGTGGGACTGTGTTGAAAGGCGGGTGCCTCACACTTGCCGCAAGGTAGGGGGTATGTAGTGAGAGAGCTCTAAAGAACACTGATTGATATGATAGCGAAAGAAGAGTGAAAGAGATGCAACACTGCGGCGTGTAGAGATTGTAGGGAACTAGTAAGAGGAGATGAGTTGATGAAGCGAGATTCTTTTGACTCTACTCTTTTGAGAAGTGCGGTATGGGTGGAGCCTCCCCACACATGCGAACATGTCTTGATACAGGGGCACACTGTGTCCCTATACAGAGCAGAGAAGAATTGGAATGAGTCCGCCAGGGAATAGGTGTACAAATTTATAGCCCTTTTGTTCTAGCCCTTTTCGATTTACAGAGGTTAGAGGTCGGGATTTTTGGCCTACCGCTAATGAACAGAGTTTAGTGACGCAATAGAAGAGGGAGGGCAATTAATAGAACATGGGTAGACAATATAGAATGTGGCTAAGTGTAAAAAACCATAATGGGTAGGTAAGTTGTAAAGGAGAACATTGTTAATGCCCCTTTCCTACTCGTGAGACAAGTCACGATTTTCGTCGCCGATGACTTCGTTTTGTCAAATTCGCAAGAATACGTGCGACGTTCACGATTTTGACCGTTTCAAACAGATGACAAATTATACTCGGCGAAGATGTCGCCGATGTCGGCGACGTAATCGCCGACCTTCTGCGACGTTATCGGCGAAGTGAGCGATGTTTCGCCGATGGCCTCTGAGAGGCATGTCACATTTTCAAAAATATCTTGCGAAATCATGCGAGGATGAAAGAAAACTCGCCGTATGTTCTGCGACGTCTTCGGCGATTCAAGCGATGGTTCCGGCGTATACTTCGGCGAGGTGATACATTTTTTTTTGAAAGGCACAAATTCTTGTGATGAATGAACGATTCCTCGTCGATCATCGGCGTTGCCATCGCAGATACGCAGCGAGGTGTGCGCACCTGAGCGAATGTAACGTGAATGTGCTAATTGCAGAGTGGAATTAGCATATCACGTTACAATCGGTCAAGGAAATAGCCCCCACACCCATCCCATATCTCGTTACAATGGGTTAAGTAAACATGCCCCCACCCACCCACAACCCCCTAAACTTTTTTTGTTGTATATAAAGACATTGACACGCTCCAGAGCTCATTCTACATTAACCTCGACCACAACGTGCCTGTAAAATTTAGAGATGGTGAGACATACGCTGCATCTACTCTACGCAAAAGCGATGTACGTGTTGTGTTTCGTATGGACCTTATTATCCTTCTAGCACACAAATTATAACATGAAAAAGAGAGTCAATATAAATGTCTCCTTTGTCTTTTCAGAACCAATTAAGTCTGTCTAATAATTGTTGTGTTTATCCTTCACTTCCCCTCTACAACTATCTCTTTCTATCTATCTATCTCTCTAATGCATCTACCTAACTACATTATACATTAACATAACTATGTCTTATTTGGACTTTTTGTAATCTTTGAATCATTTCTAATAGATGTAATTGAAAAATATAATATCCTTCCAGCACATAGATAAACAATAAATAAGATAGTCAACACAATATTTCAACCCTCCCCTCCGTCTTGCTGTGCGAGGGGCTGAGCTTCGGAGACCCGAATATTTACGTTTGATAGATTTTTTTTTTTCCCACGGTATACACAAAATGATAGGGAAATATTGTAACATGTTCTTAATTGACATTTGTGTCGTTTTTGCTGATTATGAGTTGGTGGAGAAAAAAAAATCTTTAATTCCATCATATCGGAAATGATTCACAGATTATATAGAGACCAAATAACATCACTTTTATGTGTGTTCAATAGTTTGCATTATCAATAGGGTGTAGCACAAGGCATATCAACATCATCACAGTAACGGGGTCGGGGTTGTGGCCGGGACGGGGAGGGGAGGGGAGGGAGTTGGCCTACAGCGTCGTGGATATCTTTTTTTTTCTTCTTTTTTGTGTGTGTTATTTTTGTATGTGAAATTTATCATATTAATGACAAATACGACCCTTATTGTTTTCAGGGACAGTGCAGCACATAGTAATTAATATTAACAATAATTAAAAGGCACAGGCTTCAATTCATCCATATAATGCTGGTTCGCTATCGCTCGCCAGGAAGAAATCGACATCTGGATGGGGATAAATGTTTTAAAACAGTTGGCTGAATGGGGCCGAACGGATTACAAGGCAAAGAGAGAGGGAGAAAAATAGAAAAAAAAAACGAGGAGAGAGGGAGAGAAAGAGAAAACAAAAAACAGCGAGGTGGGCTCAATGTTTGCGTTACGGCTTAAAAATTGAGCCCACCTCGCCTTTTTTTGTTTTCTCTTTCTCTCCCTTTCTCCTCGTTTTTTGTTTATTTTCTACTTCTCTCCCTCTCTCTTTGCCTTGTATCCGTTCGGTCCTGTTCAGCATACTATTTTAAGACGTTTACCCCCATCCAGGTTTCAATATTTTCATGGTGAGCGGTAGCGAGCCATCATATATATATTTATGTTTCAGCAAGCTAAATTTGTACATTTTTCGATAGAAAAAATTCTCCGGCGAAGCCGGATTTCTCCATAATTATAATGCTTGTTCGCTATCGCTTGCCAGGAAGACATCGATACTTGGATGGGGATAAACATCTTAAAACAGTTGGCTGAATGGGGCTGAATGGATACAAACCAGAGAAAGAGAGAAAAGGAGAGAAATAGAAAAAAAACAGGTGAACCCTCCACGAGAGGTGCATAGAAAAAAGGGTTGACAGGGTCACTATAGGCCTAATCAATTTTTTTTACCCACCTCGCCGAAGGTGCTCTTTGGCCTCGGCAGGTGTGTCTTGAGCATTCCGCGACCGACCGCAAGGCCCTTCGCATGCCTTGTGCGGAGCATACCCCTGGCGGGTACACTCTCGGCGAGTATTCATGCGCACGTCGACGACTAATCGACGAGGAAATCGCCGATGATCGTCGATGTTCTCGGAACATCCGAGAGCATTGGCGATCCGTCGTGCGACGTTTTGGAAAATTTCAACGATTGTTTTCGTGCGACAAACTCCGCGATGTCTCGCCGATGTCGCAGCTGATCGCAGAAAGCCTCGCAGATCCCTCGGCGATGCTCGACGATGCTTGCGAGGGTAACCAATCCTCGTGAGTCCTCGTCCAAAATTTGGAACGGTCCGAACATTTGCGAGGGCCCTTGCGAGGCCATGAGTAGTGGCCTTGGGAGTCAAACGATTTTTCATGAGAGGTGTTGAGACATGTCACGAATGTGCCAATTTATTGGTGTCGGCGACGAAAATCGTGACTTGTCTCACCAGTGGGAAAGGGGCATTAGGGGGGGTTTCTTGACGCCTTCTCCCTAATGTTTAACTCCATTAGCTTTGAAATTATAAGACATTCGCCCCATTAGTTTGGTGATTTTAAGATCTATTGCACCATTCGGGGTGTCGATTTTTTTCCTGGCGATCGATAGGGAGCCTGCAATTTAGGAGGAACTTATTCTACCAATAAATGCACAAATTTACCTCGAAGTTACCTCTAGGAGTTATATAATTTTAAGTAAGATGGAGGTCTAATGAGGAAACTAAAAATTAATAAATATATACATAAATACATTTACAAAAGTGT
Organism: Paralithodes platypus; assembly: GCA_032716605.1. Lineage (NCBI taxonomy): Eukaryota > Metazoa > Arthropoda > Malacostraca > Decapoda > Lithodidae > Paralithodes > Paralithodes platypus. The sequence goes on along the minus strand of CM064552.1, from coordinate 20,109,538 downwards.
ATAAATATATAAATAACAGCTTCTCCTTCAGAAGGGGTGATTATTGTGAAGTAATGGAAATATAGATAACATTTTAAAGTACCCAATTGTAGAAACACGATACACATTGTTAGAATCAAGATGGAAAGAAGCGAGAATAAGGCGAAAAAAATTATGGCAAAAAAAAAAAGGTCATAATTATTCAATATACTGTACATGGAAGAGAGAGAGAGAGAGTGTGTATGTGTGTGTGAGAGAGAAAGAGAGTGAGGGTGAGTGTGTGTGTGTTAGGGTTAGAGAGAGAGAGAGTGGTTGTGTGTGATATAGTTAAAGAGAGAGAGAGAAATATAATGTACAAAGGAGTACAAAGGAAATCAAGCAACAACAGATCTAGTGACCCTTCTAGGTTGCTTGTCCTCCAAAACACTGAGGATCAAGTGTCCAAACAGTGGTTTAGAGTGGGTAAGGGAACATTGGAAAGGGAATTACTGCCCTGGAACTAATGTCCGTGGCAGGATTAGGAAGTTAGTAGAGGACAGATGGGTTAGTAACTGAGGGGGGGATAAAATAAAGTTATTCATTTACAAACGCAGTCAGTCGTGGGTTTGATGCGAGGTATTTGTCTAGGCGGAGTTTAAATGAATCAACGGTGATGCAGTCTATAACGTTTCGGGGAAGCCCATTCCACAAGTTGACAACTCGATTGAAGAAGAAATTCTTAGATTCGTGCGAGTTAAAAGATTTACCAATAATTTTGCAACCGTTTCCCCCATGTAATTAGATTGGTTGATAGTGAAATACTTACTACAGTTCATATTGTCGATGCCTTTGATGATTTTGAACACTTGAATTAAGTCACCTCTTAATATGCGCTGGGTTAAAGGAAATAGATTTAATTATTTAAGACGCTCTTCGTATGGTTTGTTCTTTAGGCTAGGTATCATTTTGGTAACTCTACGTTGAACTCGTTCTAGCTTGTTTATATCTTTTTGGTAATAAGGGCACCAGGATGGAATGTAGTATTCCAGAAGAGGGCGGACTAAGGAATTGTAAAGGGTTAGGATAACTTCTTTGGATTTATGCTCAAATGACCTGCCTATAAAGCCAATTATTTTGTTTGCCTTCTTAACAACTTCTGAACATTGTTGACTTGGTTTTAGGTTACTCGATATTGTTACTCCCAGATCGGTTTCTCTGTTTACATTCTTAAGCTGAATGCCATTCATCGAATAGTTTGCTTTCTCATTTAGGTATCCGATACTTTACTTTTATTACTTTTACTTTACATTTATCCGCATTGAAACTCATTTGCCAAATTTGGGCCCAACATGACAATTTATCTAGATTGTGTTGCATATCATCAACTTGTTCTTTTGAGAGTACGCTATTTGCAATTTTTGTATCGTCAGCAAATTTTGATATTGTACAGGTGAGACCCTCATCTATGTCGTTGATGTAAATTAGAAAGAGAATTGGTCCTAGTACCGATCCCTGGGGTACCCCGCTACTTACATTGGTCCATTTAGATGCCTTACCGTTTATGACTACTCTTTGCTGTGTGACGCTTCTGCATAGTAGCCACGTGCGGGCATGCGCGCGCGTCGGCTGCCCACCCGTTTAGAAACCGGCTGGCGGCAGCCGGCCGGCAGGCTTTTCCTTAGTATATATCCTACGACAACGTAACTAATGTCTGGGATATTCTGATGTTGTTTCACAGCTTGTAGCTGCCCTTATTCTTAACCAACGCATCTTAGTATATTTTATTCTCGATAGTTGATTGTTTCATTATAATATATAAGATGTAAGTCTAGTGAGGGCGAGAGGAGACGAGCGGGAGAGAGAGACCGGCTTGGGACGTTGCTTCGCTTGCCAGCTTGGGACGAGCCTGAAGCGTTGCCATATGCATTTGATTGCAACGTTAGGTTTAGTTTCGACTCACGCACGGGGTAGAGGATTTTGACCCGGCAACTGTGTTGAGTGTTGCCAAGCATGGGATGTATTCTGCATGCCTAGGGCGGGTTCAGACAGATTCAAGACTCAGAGCTCACCTCACTGTCGTACCCTTCGGACCCCCTTGATATCTATCCCTCTCAACCCCACTTAGAAACGTTCTCTCTTACTTTGTATACCTTCTTTCCACTACTTCACCAATCTATTTAATTATCCCATCCCCTTGATAGACCTTATATCTATTATTGTATTAACGACGAGCTCTCAGATAATTAGATAGGATTTTGGGCCTTATGCAGGGATGTAATTGTTAATGAGACCTAGGAAGCTTTTTTGTTGTCTCATATTTGGTGGTTTCATGCTTGCTAGTGTGTTCTTGTGTCAGGTTAGCAGGGGTTAGACCGGAGGGGAGGCTTTTTGCGATCCTTTAAGTAAAGTCTGCTGGTGCGAGTCCTGTCGACCCGCACGACTTTACTAGGATACCCGTGGGAGTCTGGGGGCATTTTCTTGTCTGTGTCCCTGTGTGTCTAGTGTTGTGTTGTGTTAGGGCCCTTGCCTAGTCCACTCAGCACTGCGCTAGCACGTCTTGCTTTTGTTTTAGCGTCGCCAGGAGAGAGTCAGATACTTGGGATCTGAGTCTCTCAAGAGAGCACCCTTTCAATTAGAGTAATTTGGCGCACAGACTTGGGAACGTCCCTAGGCTAGAGCAGGTGGCTCAGCCCGGGTATCCGAAGCCTATATCCTTCCGACTAGACCTCTGCCACCTGACAGATTAACAGCTAGGGGTTTATTATCTCTGTATGCTTGTTATTATGCCACAGTTTACCGTTTTTGTGAGCATTGTGAGTCAGGGTGTGGCTTAGAGACTCTGTCCGAGCAGGCTTGCCTGACTAGGAGTGAGAAGCACACCTGTATGTGGTTATGTTGCGAGTTGCTGCCTTTATTTAATTATACCTATGCCATTATACACTGTAGGTCCTATCACTAGTATTTATTCCTGTTTATGAGTTAAGAGTTCTCTAAATCCGTAACGTACTTTCTTTGCTAAGCATCAGATCCTACAGTAGCCGCATGCAGTTTAGAAACCTGCATCTTGTCTACCTGTACGATGTTTTGAGGACTGTTTGCTTTCACCTTCTTTCACGCAGGGGTGATTAGTTGTATTAATTAACGTAACGTTAAATTTACTTTCTTCTAGTTTGTTATTAAATTGTTTCTGCAATTTAATTCCGTTATCTATCTTTTCCTTGAAGCTTTAAGTCAACTTAATTGTGTGATCTTTTATATAGCCTGCTTGACTATCAGCAGTCTATAGTGCGTGCACCCTGTAACCGAGTCATAGGATACCTCGTTGTCCAGGCAGGACTCTTGACGGTTTAGGGTGGTTTGTTGCCTGGGTTTATAGATAAGGGTTGAATCTAGCGTTTTCCGTTGTTGCTTGTTGCCGCATACCTAGTCCAATAGAAAGAGCCCAGTGTTTATATATCCCAGGACGTAACAAATGGCGACCTTGCAAAGGATTTACTGAACAGAGGAATATAGTGGTCATTTGTTTTGAGATTCCTTATGATTAGAGGAATACAGTGGACATATTTTTTTTTTTGGAGCAACCAATATAACACATTAATGACTTTAAATAACATTAGTATATACATACATGCATAGGAGATAAGGCACATTCTACAACCGTGAGAATTACTGCAGTACACAAACATGTCTAATACATCAGAACACAGTGATGGGTCAGGTCACGATACGGGCTCGGAGGGAGAAAGACCTGTGGAGTGGCTAGTCGATAGCGAGGAGGGTGCTAGAAGATTTTTAGAGGTGTCCCTTACCGCTGCCAGGGTGTTGAAGCTGAATAAGTATGGTTTAAAGTGTGTGGCAGGTCTTCAGGGTCACCAGGGTTTAAGTGGCATGAGGAAAGATCAGCTGAGGACTTTGATATTGGGTTTAGAAGGGAGAGACCTGGGTGGAGAGGCGACTGGGGGCCCCGGTCCCCAGCCCCCCCTCCACTCTACCCCCATATCAAACGTCAGGGTGCCTGAATTTAGTACATACCCCCAAGTTGATGGTCAATGGCAGCGTGGAATTCAATCACAGGGACCCTCTCCATTAAATGCACCTTCCCCTCCTCAAGGGTTGACTCCAGATTTGTTGTTTCGGCTTGAGATGGCCTAGGTTGAGGTTGCTAGAGCTCAGGTTGAGGCTGCCGAGAGACAGGCTAGTGTGCAGGCTGAGGCTGCAGAGAGAACAGCTATACGAGAGGCTGAACTGCAGGCAGAGTCTACTAGGTATCAGGCTGACAGGGAGCTGGAGAGATCTCGAGTGGAGGTAACAGGGCGAAATATTGGGGGAGGTAACAGACATCGGGACCAATCATTGTCGCACCTGCTTAAACTAGTTCCTGTGTTCGATGAATTAGGTGTGGCTGAGTTTTTTATGCGATTTGAGAAGAAGTGTCAGGAACACCAGTGGCCTCAGGAAAAGTGGGCAGCATTAGTTTCATCAAGACTCCTAGGAAAGGGGCTAAAAGCGTATGATGCACTACCTTTAGAGTCCTGTGTAGTTTATGATGAGCTAAAGAAGGCTGTGCTACGGGCCTATGAGTTACAACCAGAAACTTACCGCTTGAAGTTTCGGGGTGTTACTAAGGGCAAGGATAGTACCTTCCTAGAACACGCCCGGGACTTGTCTGATGCACTACGACATTGGCTGCATTCTGAGAGGGCAGCTACTTTTGAGGAGTTGAGTGAGCTGGTTCTCTTGGAGCAGTTCTTTAAGTGCACAGGCAGGGACTTAACATTAAATATAAAGGGAACAAATCCTAGAACTCTCCAGGAGGCAGCAGAAATGGATGACCTCCGACTGTCATTAATTCGAGGGTGCGGAGCAGCAGCTAGGAGTGAGTCGGGTGCAAAGGATCGTACCCCTCCCCCTCCCAAGAATTTTGATACACATAAATACACAAAACCATCTAGCACTGACAATAAAACTGAACATAAACCAAATACCGTCCCGTATAAGAAGTCTAATGGTACCTCCCACTCCCAAGGGAAACCAAAGAGTAAAGAGTGCTTTGCATGTCACAAGGAGGGTCACTTTGCAAATGCTTGTCCGAACAAGCCACCAAACAAGGTTGTGTCATTGGCCCGCAGCATAGGGGTGTCGCCTATATCTTCTGAGTTTGCCAAGGGTAGTTCGTCAGAGGTTGGGACACAGCCTGTGTTCAAGAGTCCGGAAGGCTCGAACCCTGTCCGCGACGTCTTTGGGGGTCATAGAGGGCATGGTTTTGTGAGGTGGGCTGGTGAAAGGCGAGGAGTTAAGCTATTGCGTGATACTGGGGCTTCTCAGACCTTGTTAAGGAACTTTTTCTGGTAGACCGATTAACGCTGCTCGGGTGGTGGTAGTTCAGGGGATCAATGCTACGAAGTCCTACCCGCTGGTGCGGATGGAGCTGGAGGTGGGTGGTGTGGCGAAGGAGCTGGATGTAGGAATTGTAGAGAACTTGCCTCTTGGGGGCGTCGACCTCCTCCTCGGCAATGACTTTGCGGTGCCTGCTTCTAAGGTTTCACCCTTGGTCGTTGCCGAGAAGGCGGCCGACGTTAGTAGGGAGGAACAGGAGTGGGTTGAGAAGTGTAGCGTACAAACCATGGCGTGTGTTGTGATGCGTTCTCAGACATCCGGAGCCTTGCAGCCACCACCTCAGTCTATCAAACCGCGGAGGAAAGGTCACAAGAAAACGGGAAGTGTTGGTCAATTGGAGAGTTTTGAGCCGGCAGTGTTTCTTGGTGACTCATTATTGGCACCTATGTTAGAGTCTGGAGAGGCCCCGGGGCCTGTCCCCGCTAGTGCAGGTGCAGGGCAGGAAGAGACTCTGCGACAGCATCGTTATGCGCAGCGTGAGGAAAGGATGGCTCAGCGGGACATTGGAGGTGGAAATAAATTATTTTAGATGAACTTGGATAATCTCGCACCTGCTGATATATGTTCCTTGCAGCTGGAAGATACTGAAGTCAGGGCGTGTGGTAATGGTGCTATCGAACTGGAGAGCGATGGGGATGCGCAGCCTGGTGATTTTTTCTTGTCCGAGGGGATCTTGTATCGGAGACATCAGGATCCCAAGAAAAAGTGGGATGGCGGGTCAGGATTAGTGGACCAGTTAGTAGTACCGAGGGTGTGCCGTGAGAGCTTATTGAGATTAGCTCATGATGTGCCTTTGGCAGGGCACCTGGGGGCACGTAAGACGGAGGCAGCTCTGAGCAAGCTTTTCTGGTGGCCTGGGTTAAAGGCGAGTGTTGTGTCATGGGTGACACAGTGTCACACTTGTCAAGTTGTTGGGAAACCCAATCAGGTCATCCCGAGAGCCCCGTTACAACCCCTCCCTGTCATTGGGCCGCCCTTCAGCAAAGTAGTTATCGATATGGTTGGCCCATTGCCCCCCACTAGTGCCGGCAATAAATTTGTACTAACTGTAATGGATGTAGCAACACGGTATCCAGATGCTTACCCCATGCGCAATGGGATGGCTAAGACTATTGTCAAAAACCTACTTGTCTATTTCTCTCGTTATGGCTACCCTCAGGAGATCCAGTCTGATCAGGGATCCAATTTTACTTCTGCTCTGTTTAAGGAGACCATGCAGCAACATGGGATAGTGTCTGTGGTGTCATCTGCCTACCATCCCGAGAGTCAGGGAGTTTTGGAAAGGTGGCACTCGACTCTCAAGAGTATGTTGCGGTGTTATTGCATGGAAAATGGGAAGGACTGGGATCTAGGTCTCCCATACGTTTTATTTGCTGCGAGAGAAGTACCTGGGGAGAGCTTGGGATTTAGCCCGAACGAGTTGGTTTTTGGACACAGGGTCAGGGGGCCCCTCCACATAGTCAAGGAGATCTGGGAGGGAGTCACAAAGCCATGCTCGCTTCTAAAGTATGTTGTTGAAAGCCGTGAGAGAATGCTAAAGAGCCTGGAGGTAGCAGGTCGGAACCTTAAGAGTTCACAAGCTCAGATGAAGGACAGATACGACCAGAAGGTGAAGCTGAGGGATTTTGAAGTAGATCAGGAGGTACTGACACTACTGCCTCTGGTGGGACACCCCTTGTCTGCCAAGTATTCTGGTCCGTGTCGGGTTGTAAGGAAGGTTTCTGATCTCTACTATTTAGTAGCTACTCCTGATCGTAAGAAAAAGAACCAACTTTGCCAAGTTAATCTGATGAAAGAGTATGTGAGGCGCCCCTCCGAGCCTCTCACTGTCCCGGTGTTGATCTGCAGCGATCGTGGTGGAGAAGGAGGAAGGGACAGTCAAGCTGCGGGGGAGGATAATTGGGATTGTCATGCTTCTGCGGATCAGTGGGCGGGGAATTCTAGACAAGTGGCTCACGAGTTGATATTGCACCTGCCTGAGCAACAGCGTGTAGCTGTGCAGCACTTGTTTGATTAACCCAGCTGTTTTCGCGGAGCATCCTGGCCTCACTACTCAAGCGGTGCACGATGTCGATGTTGGGGACCACCCGCCCTTTAAATCAGTGCCATACCGTGTTCCCCTATTAAATTACCAGCACTTAGGGAAGAGCTGGATTATATGCTGAAACGTGGGCTGATTTCTGAGGGTGCAGTAAGGTGGACTTCCCAAGTCACACTGCAGCCCAAACCAGATGGCAAGGTGCGGTTTTGTATAGATTTCCGCAGGTTGAATGGTTTAACTCCCACAAATGCCTATCCTCTCCCTCGCGTGGACGACAGTGTGGATAAGATAGGAAAAGCCAAGTTCCTCACTAAGATAGACCTTGTTAAGTGTTATTGGCAAGTGCCCTTGTCTGAGCGAGCGCGAGAGGTGTGTGGGTTTGTGGTGGACGGTGCCACATATCGTTGCCCTGTTATGCCATACGGGCTGAAAAATGCCCCTGTAACGTTTCAGAAATTAATGAACGACATTGTAGCCGACATTCCCAACTGTACGGTGTACCTAGATGATGTCAATATATATGACGAAGGTTTTTAACAGTCACTGTGCTCACATCGGACAGCTTTATAATAAACTGAATGAAGCAGGTTTGGTGGTAAACCTGGGTAAGTACGATTTTGTCAAAGCCACAGTTTTGTACTTGGGGTCGAGGTGGGGATGGGTCAGGTGTGCCCTCCACAGACAAAGATCAAAGCCATCGATCAGTTTCCCCAGCCTACGACTAAGAAACAAATCATGCGGTTTCTAGGTATGATAGGCTATTATCGTCGCTTCATCAAAGGCTATTCGACTGTACTTGCACCTTTAACTGACTTATTATCTAAGGACAAGAAGTTCCGGTGGTCTCCTGAGTGTGCAGAGGCGATTTCCTTGGTGAAACACCTGTTATGTACCCACCCCATACTCAGGGCCCCGGACTTCAGCAGACCTTTTCAGCTGGCGACTGATGCCAGTGGCGTAGGGGCTGGGGCTGTCTTGTTACAGACATATGATGAAGGTATCGAACATCCAGTGAGTTTTTACAGTAAAAAATTCAATAGTGCACAAAAGAATTACTCTGTAATTGAAAAAGAACTCCTGGCGATAGTGCTGGCGCTCAGGCACTTCGATGTATATGTTCCTGCTTTCGGACCAGTCGTAGTGGTTTATACCGATCATCACCCTCTGAAATTCTTGAATCAGTTTCATAACCGGAATATGAGGCTGACCAGGTGGTCACTCATGCTTCAGGAGTATAATCTGGACATACGCCATATTGCCGGTTCTGATAACGTGATAGCGGATTGTCTATCAAGGGTGGATGATGTTGGTTAGACTGCCACAGGATTGAGGGTTGAGTGTGGAGGAAAATAGGCTGTCACTGTAGTTCAGCCGAAAAAAACAAATTAAAAAAGCAAAAACCGGTATATATTAAGCAAACCACCCACCAATTTTCATGACAATTTTGAAATGCATGTTGGAATCCCTATAAACTGTACTTCATTTTTATGTAAGTTTGATCATTTGGAAAAATCGATTAAGGGAGAAAATTAACATTGAAAATGATGTGTAAAAAGTCTCCCATAAACGGCGGCCCGCTATGTTATTGTAATTTGCGGCCTAATTTCGTCTATTAATTAACTTTCTCCTTAATTGGACCCCCTATGAAGTACAACATATTATGATGACATAAGTGACGGGTGTTTAGAGGGGGCAGAGCTCCCCCTTCAACATATTACGTGTCCCACAGTAACTTATATTATATAAACAACCCAAGAATTTTCACAGATTTTTTTAAATTTCATTTAGGATGTAATATAACCTAGGCCTATACCCCATGTTAAAATATGTGTCAACCCTCGAAAAATTCTATTAAGGGAGATACAGAACCTACAACTTGTAACCTGTAACGATATTTGTCCAGTGTTTCCCACAGACGCCATCCCGCTAGGTCAGCCATGTTGATACTATAATTGAGGAGCGCTTTTATCGTAAATATTCGAATATAACGCCCTCTGCCTTTCTCTATGTGAACTAATGATCAACACGTCACTATGTTTCTGCCATATTATTGGTTATTTTTTTGTATACGTCACCATACGTCACGGTATTGAAGGAGTCGCCCAATCATGGATTAATATATGGACAATTAAGTCATTTTAGTCGGCCAATGAGTGCATTGAACTCCAGCCCACCGGCAGGCAGCATGGTTTTAAATGTCAGTTGCAGGATGGCCAGTGTCTGTAGTGGTTGTGCACTTACCCCTGAAGCAATAATTATACAAATTTCTCAAAACAACCAGGCAGCCCTTAAGATACTTACAGACCACGGTATATTGCCTACAAGTGTTGAGTGTCCTAGGTGTGGACATCCTTGCCATTACCGGGCAGATAAAGATCACTGGCGGTGTACACACCATTATTACGAGGAGAAGTCCAGAACACGCAGTCACTGTCCCTTTGTTACATAAGGTTGGTTATTAATTATTATTATAGATGTAAAAATGTATATAAAGTTTATTTGCACCTATAGTGTTTTTTCGGTATTATTCTAGCGTTACTTACACAACGCATCCATCAATTTCTATGACTTCATTCCTATATATGTCAGTAGCGGCGGAAATGCATTAAAGCAATTATAGCTACTGTAACAAAAAAAAACTCCCCATAGACGGCACACAACACGACTCGGCGGACCTCTTTCTCCCTGTATTTCAGTCTAATTAACACTAGGAATTGACCTAATTTTCTATCCAATGTACTATCCAACCAGCGGGGGTGTGGGGGCGGCAGCCCCCACCCATAATACTAGGTTAGGTTAGGTAAGGTTGGTAGGTTAAGCTAAAATCTTTAATGTTGCTTAATTGTTGGATAATGGATAATGAGCTTACTGGGTAAGTTCATTTTCTATCCCATGTACCATCCAACCAGCGGGGGTGTGGGGGCGGCAGCTCCCACTCATAATACTAGGTTAGGTTAGGTAAGGTTGGCAGGTTAGGCTAATATCTTTAATGTAGCTTAATAGTTGGATAATGGATAATTAGCTTACTGGGTTTTTGGAATAAGTTCTTCAATATTTCCCTTTATTTTCATCTTTTACCCCACAATTTCCCTGATCTTCATAGCCCTCCCCACTATCGGGCAACATAGATGATGATTTCAATTAATCACCGGGGTGTGGGGGGGCAGAACTCTGCCACACCCCATCCTGTATCCAATGGCGAAGAGTTGGCTCGCATTTTCTACGTTTTCAGCTTTTATGAAGCCTAACAATTGTCCAATCCGAGCCAACTTTTGCCAAAACTTTACTCTGTTTTTTTTTTCATTTTGGGGTTTTCTTAAGTTGACAAACAAGAAAACCCGAGCCAACTTTTTGTTGCCACTTTCTGACTTTTATGAAGCTGAAAAATCTTAAAATCCGAGCCAACTTTTGCCAAAACTTGGCTCGAGTTTTTAAATTTTGGAGTTTTCTTAAGTTGAAAAAAAGAAAACCCGAGCCAACCTCTTTTTTGCACTTACTGTCTTTTATGCAGCTGAAAAATCTTAAAATCCGAGCCAACTTTTGCCAAAACTTGGTTCGGGTTTTTTCATTTTGGGGTTTTCTCAAGTTGAAAAACAACAAAACCCGATTCAACTTTCATCATAAAAACCATTATATCGCCTTTTTATGTCTTTACCCCACATTTTCCCTGATCTTCATAGCCCTCCCCACTATCGGGCGCCGTGTCTTAAGATCGTTGGATAAAGGGGAAAACGATTTTTGCGGAGGTTGAAACTAATGCCAATCACTATATATTGATGCAAATAAACTAAAACTAAACAAAAAAATAATGAAAATAATTGGTGGGTGGTTTCCTTAATATTTTCCTACTACCGCAACTACGAATCTTGTTTCTGAGACCTTGTATATCGTGACGTGATGCGCAAAGCTGTGGAAATGAACACCTGTAGTTTCGACAGAGATGGGCAGGTGGAGTTAGTGTTGACTAAAAAGCTGGTGGACAGACCTCGGGAGACAGGTGAAAATGGCGTGTGTACGAATCGGTGCCGTCTATAGGAAGCTATTGACAACCATGTTACAACAAAATTCCATTGTAGTACCATATATTTTTATTAGGCTTTGCCGAGGCTTAAAACACATTTTCATATTATGTTTAGAGCATATAAAATCCATATTTGTTTTCAAATATTGCAAAATATTTGGTGACCAACTTATTTAGTTATACTAAATTTAATTTTCGTAACAAGGTTGTCAATACGGTACTTTCCCATTATCAATGTACATCAGTTCGAGCCCCTGGCATTCGAAACTTCAGGAGTCTTCGGCCCTACCACCCTTAAGATGGTGAATGAAATAGGCCGTAAAATCAGAGAAGTTTCAGGAGAACCCCGGGAAACCCTCTGGCTCAAGCATAGGCTAGGGATGGCTATCCTCCGGGGCAATGCCACCAGCGTCATGAGCTCAGTTCGACAGGACTGGGTCATGCCACTGTGTGAGGCCCGGGCAGGAGTGGTGTATCCGTAGTCTTTCCACAGTAGGGTAAAACAAAACATAAACTTTATTTGTATGTAACATGTGTGATGCACATAAATAAAAGGGGATGTGTCGGATGGTTGAAAGCCACAGTTGCTCGCGCGTTTGGGGCTAGCAACACGTATTATGAAAAACATGTATCCTCCTTCATTCACTGTCCCCCCCTTCACTCACTTAACCCCACAATTTTCCGGAGGATAACAGGTTTTTCACAATACGTAGACGGAGGTCTTTTAAAAAATAAATAAAAAAAATCAAAGCTGAAAATTGCAGAGTAAACACCGTAGAGTCGTAGACTTCATCGATTTTCTTTCACTTTCGTATAATCGACAGCCAATTTTTGTTTTTCTTTATTTACTAAGGGATTAGTACTCAACCAACGGGGTGTGGGTGCAGCAGCCCCCACCCATAATACTAGGTTAGGTTAGGTAAGGTTGTTAGGTTAGGCTAATGTCGGAATTTATTTATTTCTACACCGGGTCGAAACCATCGATATATTATTTAGACAAATATGTTAGTTAGGTCATGTACTTCATTGCCATATATGTCCACCCCGTCGGTAATTCATTATAAAAAAATCCCTAAATGTCTACCCATAATACTAGGTTAGGTTAGGTTAGGTTATTTGGTTAGGTTAATGACAAAACTTGGCTCGGATTTCATGGATTTAGCGGGGGTGTGGGGCAGCAGCCCCCACCCATAATACTAGGTTAGGTTAGGTTATTTGGTTAGGTTAATGACAAAACTTGGCTCGGATTTCATGGATTCTTCCAATATTACCCCTTTATTTACGCTTCTTACCCCGCAATTTCCCTGATCTTCATAGCCCTCCCCACTATCGGGGGCCGTGTCTTAAGATTGATGGATAAGACTTGTTTTGCATTTTCCGATGGGGTTCATAAAAAAACACAACTAAAAAAACCCAAAACAAGGAAAAAAACTAAAAAATACTTGTAAAAATCGTCCCCGGTATAAAACTAAATATTTACCCTAATGTCTTTTAAAATCACTATCGGGGGACGTGTCTGAACATGGATCGATAGGCCTAATGGGGAAAATAGGTTTTCCCGAGATTTCTAATTAATTACAAAGGTAATTCTGCATAACTACTAATCCTGCTATTTGATGTTTAATGTATTTTATTTGTGTATGTTAATGCTTTGTAAGTGTGTATTTTCTATTTAGAAAGTGAGGAAAGTCCTATTTATTAGCATTTGTATTATTAATTGTAATTCCGATACCTCAACAATCTAGGGGAGAGTTTGGGAATGCGGGGTTTTGGGTGGGGTAAAAATAGGGGTATTATGGGAATAACTCTTGGCCAATTTTCAGAGTCCAAAAAGGGCAAAATTGGAAAACAAAATTGGCTCGGATTTCACCCTTTTTCAGCTGAAGAAAACCCCTAAGTGTTGACCAAACTTGGCTGGTGTTTGTCGAATTTTCAGAGTCCAAAATAACAGTAATCTCATTTTGAAAGTTGGCTTGGGTTTTCTCGTTTTTTACAGTTGAAAAACTCAGTAAGAATGTGGTTAACATTAGCCTAACCTAACCTAACCTAGCCTAACTTAACCTAGTATTTTGGGAGGGGGATGCCGCCCCCCCCCCCCCCCCCCGCTAAATCCATGAAATCCGAGCCTAGTTTTGTCATTAACCTACCCAAATAACCTAACCTAACCTAACCTAGTATTATGGGGTTAACATTAGCCTAACCTAACCTAACCTAACCTAAACTAGTATTGTGGGTGGGGGCTGCTGCCCACCCCCCCCCCCCCCCCCCCCCCGGCTAAATCCATGAAACCCGAGCCAAGTTTTGTCATTAACCTAACCAAATAAACTAACCTCACCTAACCTAGTATTATGGGGTTAACATTAGCCTAACCTAACCTAACCTAGTATTATGGGTTTTGCCCTTTTTGGGCTCTGAAAATTGGCCAAAACTTGGCTCGGATTTCAACATAATGTTTTTTTTTCAATTGTATTTATTAGGCTACATTTTTAGAGTTATTCCCACAATAGGCTACCCTTATTTTTACCCCACCCAAAACCCCGCATTCCCAACCCCTCCCGTAGATTGTTGAGGTATCGGAATTACAATTATTAATACAAATGCTAATAAATAGGGCTTTCCTCACTTTCTAAATAGAAAATACACTCTTACAAAGCATTAACATACGTTGAGTGTGTGTGTGTGTGTGTGGGGGGGGGGGGGGGGGGGGGGCTGAGGATATGTCTCTATATATTGGGCGAAATTGGCCTTTTTGACATGGACAAGACCCTGTAATGCAAGCCCTAGGGGTCTATTTACGGATATATATTGAAGAAATATAGGCATACTCGAGAAATACCGCCAAAAATACCCCTAAATGTGAGGGAAACTAACCTGGCATGAGGCCTTCCAGGAGGTTGTGTTTGAAACTGACGTCCACTTCACAGGCGAAGTGCATTGTGGGTACAAGTTAAAATGTATTGTTACAAATCGAGATCCCAAAAACTATTTGTAGAGAAATGAGAAAGTAATAAATTCAGACAGTATGTAAAACACTGGAAGAGACAATTGTAAAAGATAATAATAATTTGTTGGGAAAATAAATCACTAGGTGAAGCTCCACTCTGACTGGCTAATGAACATCCGGGAACTTCTGGGAGGAGCCTAGCATGTAAACAAAGTGTTATGGACTCGGTGAACTGGCTGGACAAAACTAGGGCCTAATCTTGAACATTTTATAGGAGGGTGACAATCAAATTGACAAAATAAGAACAGTAGCTCTTATCCGCGCATCTGTAGGGTTCCTTGAGTAAGGTAAGACCAACAACAAATAATTACCTGAGACAGGAATCCTGTAATCGAGGAGTACTAGTGGTGCAGTTAACCCATTTTTTTTGGGGGGGGGCATTAACCTAACCAAAAAACCTAACCTAACCTAACCTAATAGCACCCAAATACATTTAGGTTAGGTTAGGCTTTTTGGTTAGGTTAATAAAAAAAACAAAAATCCAAGAACAAAATAAAAAACTCAATATTTTTTTTTCTTTTCCCGGGGATAAAAAAGTATATAGAAATTAAGCATATGATGTTAGGAACCCAAAACTACCATTAGAAATTTGCTACCTATATTGCTGCATCTCCTGTATTTTGACCGATAATTGAAGTTTGGTGTGCCATGCTATATACAAATATATGTTTTAAGACATACATAGAGAATAACACTGATTTTAAATACACGTATTGTTATTCGCGTGTCCAACGTCCATGTCAACAAATGCTACTCACAACACCAGCAGGAACGCTTCCAAACACAGTCAGGGGTGTCTGTCTCTGTTTCTATTGGATATATATGACGTCACCTGTTGCGTCCCTATCAAGTAAGAGTTTTGATTCGCTGATAAAGGTTTACCTATGGTCCCGTTAAAATATCCTCAAGTAACCTATTAAAAACTGTGGTTAATATACAGGAGACGTAACAACGTGTTTTTTCAGGTATATATATATTTTTGTTTTTTTGGTATTTTGATTTTTTGTTTTTTGGTGTTTTAGTCGAATCTAGTGATGAAATTGAATGGGAATTAAGCATTTACCCATTATCCATCAAGCTAAAGGCATGCCCACCGATAGTGGGGAGAGCTATGAAGATCAGGGAAATTGAGGGGTAAAAAGCATATAGAACACGATAATACACATTTGTAATCAAAATTTGGCTCGGGTTTTGTCAATTTCCAGACCCATAAAACCAGACTTTTTAAAACCCGAGCCAAGTTTTGACGAAAGTTGGCTCGGATTTAACTAATTTAAAAATTAAAATAACACAGTAACCTTATTAAAATGTTGGCTCGGGTTTTGTAAATTTCCATACCCATATAACCCGACATTTTTGAAAACACGAGCCAAGTTTTGACGAAACTTGGCTCGGATTTTACTAATTTTCATGTTAAAATTACACAGTAGCCCTAATAAAATCTTTGTTTGGGTTTTCATAGGGTTAACATTAGCCTAATGTGACGCTCACCGCTTCCCCCAGAACTGCATGGCTTACTCGCTATAGGACTCGCCAGGGCAGAGAATGTAGCTACAGTCTACCTATCATTGTGTACTTTCCTTCTCGAGAAAGCTTGTGTTGCAGACAGTTCAGAACTGTTCTTTATTTTCGTCTGTCACAATCCTTTCTATTTTATTTAGTCAATTGAAAGTATTGTGTTAAGTCGTTGAATGATGGGAAGGCGAGCGGGAGAGAGAGAGAGAGAGAGACCAGGTGCTGTGACTTGGTGGTGAGTGTGGCGCGTGGCTGTTCCCTTTATATAGGCCTCGCGGGATTCGTTGCCTCCTGCCTAACACGGCCTACTAGGCGGCTGCTTACTGGGCGACTGTCGCGCGCCCTCGTGCCATTCCTGCAAACTGGGACTCCAGCTATGCGGTCCCTGGGAATATCCTGGCCAGATCCGTCCCAGACAGCATACTCTAAGCATCTCCCATGAACTGTTCCACACTCTTGTCTTAGAATCTTTCTCTCCTACTGCCTCTATCATTTCCACTACTTCCTCACCTTTTATTAATATCAATCCCCCTCTGGTTCCCTGCATCCACACCTTGAATTGGTGGCCAGACTGTATTATATGCTGGATCTCACATTTCTTATGTACTAGGCTAAGGTTGAAGATAGTCATTGTCTTTTTGGGAGATTGTATTGCTCGGACTGTCTCCATCAATCACTAATGTTTCTACAGGGTTAAATAATGCTAGACTAGGGATCAGGTACCTTGCTGTTGGTGTTTTCACTGTGTGTAGGCTACTTTTGAGCTGCACGACACTACGGATTCTGTGGGTTACCTGGGTGGATCTTTTGTCTGTGTACCTTGGAGTTTAGACTGCGTAGTGCGTGAGGGCTGCTTACCTAATCCACCCAACACTGTTCTAACTCTATTTGCTTTTACTTTTGAGGGTCGCCAGGAGGATACTCGATACTTGTGATCGAGAATCCTCAAGAGAGCACCCCTTCATATTAACGTAATCAGGCCGCACAGACCCAAGGTCCACACTAGGCTAGGAGCTGCCTGGCTCCACCAGAATTCTGTACCTTTGCGCATCCCAGCTAGACTTTGTTAACCCGGGTAGACATTAGCTGGATTAGATCATATACTCTTTTATGCATACCCATTATTTCTACACAAGCATTTTGAGGTATAGGTTGCTGTAGAGAGACACAACCAGCATAGACCAGTTTTGTTGATAGGAGTACTACTTTTTCGTGGCGAGCATTATTACTGTTGCACCGCTTATAATATTCTTGTGTCCAATAACATTATAGGTCCAGCCTTTTTGTGTATTTAGCCTACACGTGCATTGTCCTGCCTCCTGCTATTTTGTGGTTCCATTTCCGATACGTTCTTCTTAGTAGCATCCGACATTATTCAGAAGATTCCTTGTTCGGTGCTTGAAGACTTTACAACACTTTCTTTCATAAAGGAGTGACAGATATTATTGATTAAAGTAACGTTAAGTAAACCTTCTTCTTGTTTGCATTAGATCACTCTTGTGATTTTATTAAGTTAACTATCTTTTCCTTGTGTACCATAACTAAGCAACCATATGTTATAGGTAATAGGCTGTTTCAGAGAACATCAGCCTATAGTACAAGCACATAGATACTGAGAGTTAAGATACCCCGCTATCGCAGATATAACTCTGGAGGGTATATGTGTTCTTTGTTCGACGGGATTATATATCAGGGGTTGGATCTAGCGTTTCCGTTGTTGCATTTATGCCAGTCTAGTCCAATGTATAAGAGCCACTGATTTATACGAGACCCGATCGTAACACTAACCTAACGAAGTAAGAATGGGGTTAACATTAGCCTAACCTAACAACCTTACCTAACAACCTTACCTAACCTAGCCTAGTAAGAATGGGGTTAACATTAGCCTAACCTAACAACCCAACCTAACCTAACCTAGACCTAGTACGTGGGATACAAAACTAGCCCTTGCATGCCAGATACTTTGGGTGCATATTATACCCAGTACGTTGGATACAAAACTAGCCCTTGCATGCCAGATACTTTGGGTGCATAGTATACCCCGTACGTTGTATACAAAACTAGCCCTTGCATGCCAGCTACTGGGGGTGCATAGTACCCAGTACGTGGAATACAAAACTAGCCCTTGCATGCCAGCTACTTTGGGTGCATAGTATACCCAGTACGTTGGATACAAAACTAGCCCTTGCATGCCAGCTACTGTGGGTGCATAGTACCCAGTACGTGGAATACAAAACTAGGCCTTGCATGCCAGCTACTAAGGGTTCAAAGTACCCAGTACGTAGGATACAAAACTAGCCCTTGCATGCCAGTTTAAACCTATGCAAAAAAATCTGATAATATTCAAGGACACTAGTGCCCACCTTA
The DNA here is from genome assembly GCA_032716605.1 of Paralithodes platypus. Taxonomy (NCBI): domain Eukaryota; kingdom Metazoa; phylum Arthropoda; class Malacostraca; order Decapoda; family Lithodidae; genus Paralithodes; species Paralithodes platypus. Next base: position 20,091,235 of record CM064552.1, on the reverse strand, counting down.
TGAGAAAGAATTTATTAATGATAATAGGCACCAATAGATTCGCCATATTTTTCTCAGTATAGTCCGCATGGAGGATTTTCGTTATCGACACATTGAACAAATACTCACTTACAGACAAATACACCGAAAATCTAAGTAAAAAATGTAAACATCGTCTTGTGCTGTCTTGATTTCGGTCGGTTCAAGCATTGCGTCGAACCCCTTCGAATACCTCCGTCCTCCGGCTCCGCCCGGGCTTTTAAAATATGTAATTTCTTACGAATGCCGCGAATTCACCAGGCTCAATATTCTGCTTCAACACGTTCTGTATATATTTGTAGGCGACTATAAACACTTGTAATATTGTTGCAAGACCTCAATATTAATAATGCACGATAATACCACACTTCTCTCTAGATTTTCACGAACATATAACAATAATACACTTCTGAAATCATAAGTAGTGTTATTGGAACACCATCAGCTGATCATACGTCAGAACCAGCTGATAGGTCACGACCAGGTGAACACACTGTCAGACCCGGGTTTGTTAAACAAAGATGGCTCTTGAGTGTGAAGGCTGCTCGAAGAATATTGGTAAACTACACCTAGCCTTACAAAACAGGGACGATCTGTGGGAGTTTCTTGCGGCCCACAATCTGGTGAAAAGGTCTGTGAAGTGTGACAGCTGTGGTGCTGATTTAAAAGTTAATGATAACAACAGATGGAAGTGTGATAAAGTTACCAGAGTACCTCACGGGAAACACGTGAGGAAAGGCAGGTGCAGGTTTGACGTCGGGGCTAAGATCGGCACCTTCTTTGAAAATGCCAAGTTACTGTAGAGTTTTTTAAAGTCATTCTTATTTGTTATTGTTACTTGGCTAATTTGGGGACATATGACCGTGTAGCCCTCGAGTGCCGCGTGTCCAAACAAACACTCGTCGATTGGTATTCCTTCTGCCGTGAAGTCACCATTCATTACTGCATCGACTACTGTGACAAATTAGGGGGCCCAGGAAAAGACGTCGAAATTGATGAGGCAAAGTTTGGACAAAGGAAATATCATAGGGGACGGGTCATTCAGGGACAGTGGGTTTTTGGGGCCTTTGAAAGAGGGTCCAAAAAGGTGTTTCTGGTTGCTGTGGAAACTAGAAAAAAAAGATACATTAATTAAAATTATCAAGGAGTGGATTTTGCCAGGTACGCATATCCACTCAGATTGTTGGGCCTCCTACAACACTCTTTCCCTGGAAGGATATACACACACCACGGTAAACCATTCGCAACATTTCGTGGACCCCGACACTGGATCTCATACCCAAAACGTCGAGAGGAACTGGAGGACTGTTCATGAAAAGGTCCCACGGTTTGGACGCAAGGAGGAACACTTTGAAGGGTACTTGTCACTCTTCCTTTTCCAAAAGGCCTTTCCGGATCCAGCAACACGATTGCACCACTTTCTTCTCCTTGCGGCTAAACTTTATCCTCCTACACATTAAGGTACAAACTCATATTGTTTTGTCTAATAGTGGTTAGGGTTTGGAGTTTACGTTCATGACAAGGGATTGGTACTTACGTTATTTAGCATTTTTAGTTTATTTTTTTTTTAAGCATTAGGTTGGGTTGTTTATTAGGTTAATACTAGTCTCACAAACAAGATTCGTACTTGCGGTATTATTTACAAATGCTTATTATCGCATTATACGCTCTTTAGGGGTGTGGGGGCGGGTGTGTGGGGGCAGCAGCCACCACCCATAATACTAGGATAGGTTAGGTAAGGTTGTTAGGTTAGGCTAATGTCCTTTTAAAGGGGCATAGTAAACACTATGATATACCCTTTTTAGGGGTGTGTGGGAGGCAGCCCCCACCCATAATACTAGGATAGGTTAGGTAAGGTTGTTAGGTTAGGCTAATGTCCTTTTAAAGGGGTATAGTAAACACTATGATATACCCTTTTTAGGGGTGTGTGGGGGCGGGGGTGTGGGGGCGGCAGCTCCCACCCATAATACTAGGATAGGTTAGGTAAGGTTGTTAGGTTAGGCTAATGTCCTTTTAAAGGGGTATAGTAAACACTATGATATACCCGTTCAGAGGTAGGTGATACACCCTATATCACAACTGTTGCCCCAAGTTTAAACATTCGGTGAGCCTACTGTGTTTTTGGACTTTGCAATATCGGAAAACCCGAGCCAACTTTCGCCAAAAATTGGCTTGAATTTTTCCATTTTGGGGTTTTATGCAGTTCAAATACATGAAAACCCCAGCCAACTTTCATAATTAGCTTACTGTGTGTTGGGACTCTCAAACATCAGAAAACCCGAGCCAACTTTCATAATTAGGTTACTGTGTTTTGGGACTCTGAAACATCAGAAAACCCGAGCCAACTTTCGTCAAAACTTGGCTCGGGTTTTTCCATTTTGGGGTTATATATATGTCTTTCAAATTTATGAAAACCCGAGCAAACTTTTGTTTTAATACCTCCTTATCGCCTTTTTACGTCTTTAACCCCACATTTTCCCTGTCTTCATAACAAAAACACAAAATGCTAAATTTGCTGTGAAACCAGATCTAGAATTGGTAAATATCTTGTTTTACACCGGGGACGATTTTTACTAGTATTGTTTATTTGTTTTCCTTGTTTTGGGTTTTTTCAGAAATGTTTTTTTATGAACCCCATCGGAAAATGCCAAAAAAAATAGCCTAACCTAACCTAACCTAATCTAACCGAAAACTAACCTGTCTCGGTGATGCTCACGTTCCCTGTCTATGGGTGCGCGACGGTCTAAACCCAGCTCACGTTCCCAGTTTATATTTTTTTTAGAGATTTAGGGATTTTTTTATAAGGAAATTCCGACGGGGTGGACATATATGGCAATGAAGTACATGACCTAAGTAACATATTTGTCTAAATAATAATTATATCGATGGTTTCGACCCGGTGTAAAACTGGATAAATTCCCTAGAATTTTACCAACTTCTAAATTGATAAAAAAGCGGGACAATTTGGAGAATAATTATTTTAATACCACACATTTTCCGAGTGTTTCCGAGGCTTGCGTACCGCCAGCCTTGTTTACACTACGCTGAGCGGCGTCGGACGCTTGCCATCATATTCCTGTCTATTTTGATTGCCATTGGATACAATAATATGTTGAGGGGGGGCTTTGCCTCCCCTCAACCCCCCATGACATATTGTCATCATCATATATATTGCCAGCAGGGGGCAGATGACCGAAAAAAAATCGCCGTCAAAATAGAAGCGAAGTTGGTAAGATCCTGTGTAGCGGGAGGAACTGTTTTCAGATCCCCATTTACTAAGAATCATTGAACAATATCTTTAACCTAACCTAACCTAAACCTAACCTAACCTAACCTAGTAAATTAGTGGACTATTTATAAATGTAAAATGTAAAAATATATTGTAACATTACCAAAATATTGAGATATAAGTACAGGTCCTCCCGCTACACAGGATTATACCGCGAAGTTAACCGCGGCGATCACCCGATGTAAACATGACGACCGTACGCCCGGAATCTACATCCATCCCTAAAATATATAGCAATGCACTATGGTATATGATAAACCTACAAGGCACAAAAACATAAATGGGCGCGATTTGGAGCCACCGCTAGAATTAAACCCGTCGACTTTCCTCGGTAAGGGCTGTGTTGGCGGCTTTGTTAAAATTGCTCGCGGGATAAATATTTACCTATGGTCCCGTTAAAATATCCTCAAGTAACATATTAAAAACTGGTTAGAACTTGTAGGATGTTTAATTGAAGTGCGGAAATCAGTTTTTTCTGAGAAATAACAGTCTTAAAATGCGCTATGGGTCACCCAGGGTCCCACATAAACAATGACTAGTTCAGGCAAAATGTTTATATTATATTATATTAGGGTTAGGTTAGGGTAAATATTTACCTATGTTCCCATTAAAATACCTTCAAGTAACCTATTAACCCGGCAAGCGCGATAGGCCTCACGGAAGGCTTCCTATAGGGAACGCGATAGGCCTCACGGAAGCAAGACCATAAAAAAAGCCTTCCAAAAAAAAAAGGGCCTATCAAAACAAAGGATTTTGTCTCTAGGTGAGATAATTCCCCTCTAGTACTCATCCATGTGTTTCTCACCCCTCCCCCTTCCCTCCTTCCCCACCTTATTCCCCCCTCCCCCCCCTCCTCAATTATCACCTATTTATCCTCTTATTATCATAATTTATCGGTTATTTTTCTCTCCCGCGATAATGTAGCACAAGTGGGTTGCATAAAAGATCGTTATGCAACACCCAGACACCGGCACACACCGCCCCGCTCGTCTCAGTTGACTCCCAGACAGCGAGAGGGGAGGGCTGCCTGTGGCTCTCTCTCGCCTGAGATTATGACCGGGTGGCCAATATCTTCTCCAATATTTTTTCACCACCCAAATGCTTTTCCCACTTATTTTAGCACTCTTGAAGGTTCATATATATATCATATATGTAAAATAAAAGCATACCGAAAACAAATAATGCTTTATATTGTAAATATAACGAATTCTGTCAGAATCCAGGGCTAGAAATGCACAAATAACTACCCTAGCACCTAGGTCTATATCGCGCTTGTCAGGTTAAAAACTGTTCAGGGGACTGGTTAGAACTTGTAGGATGTTTAACTCCTTCAGACATATTATGTTCCAATAAGTCCGAGTAGGCGGGAGCCCCGGTATCATTGCCACTGCCTCGCACTACACTCACAACAACACTGCGGCCGTTAGAATTATCGGAGGTGGCTGAGGTTGCCACCAACGGTTTTATCGTAAGCTAACTTATCGGACTTACTGAGCTCCATATGACGCTAGTGCATCATATAACTTATTAGAGAGCCATGGAGATAAGTCCATATGATGCGATCGCGTCATATGAGTTTTTGGTTATAAGTTCCATATGACGCGATCGCGTCATATATGTCGCAAGGAGTTAATTGAAGTGCGGAAATCAGTATTTACTGAGAAATAAAAGTCTTAAAATGCGCTACGGTTTACGGGAGGGTCTCCCCGCAGTCCGCCGGGGGAACTCTTAAGAGTCTCCCCGTAGTTCCCGGGTTAATGGGTGATCGCAAAGTAACAAGGTAAAAGATTTTTGGTAGCGTTCAAGGAGAGAGTGCCGCCTTATTTTGCATGTTTTTTTTTTTTTTCAAGGAATACAGTGTTTTATTGTTGTTTATCATGGTTTGAGTGGAGGATTTGTATTAGTTTACCCATTACTCCAACAATCTTAAGATAACCCCCCCCCCCCCCCCACTAGTGGGGAGGGCTATGAAGACAGGGAAAATGTGGGGTTAAAGACGTAAAAAGGCGATAAGGAGGTATTAAAACAAAAGTTTGCTCGGGTTTTCATAAATTTGAAAGACATATATATAACCCCAAAATGGAAAAACCCGAGCCAAGTTTTGACGAAAGTTGGCTCGGGTTTTCTGATGTTTCAGAGTCCCAAAACACAGTAACCTAATTATGAAAGTTGGCTCGGGTTTTCTGATGTTTGAGAGTCCCAACACACAGTAAGCTAATTATGAAAGTTGGCTGGGGTTTTCATGTATTTGAACTGCATAAAACCCCAAAATGGAAAAATTCAAGCCAATTTTTGGCGAAAGTTGGCTCGGGTTTTCCGATATTGCAAAGTCCAAAAACACAGTAGGCTCACCGAATGTTTAAACTTGGGGCAACAGTTGTGATATAGGGTGTATCACCTACCTCTGAACGGGTATATCATAGTGTTTACTATACCCCTTTAAAAGGACATTAGCCTAACCTAACAACCTTACCTAACCTATCCTAGTATTATGGGTGGGAGCTGCCGCCCCCACACCCCCCCCCCCCCCCACCCCCAAAAAGGGGATATCATAGTGTTTACTATACCCCTTTAAAAGGACATTAGCCTAACCTAACAACCTTACCTAACCTATCCTAGTATTATGGGTGGGGGCTGCCGCCCCCACAACCCCGCTCCCACACACCCCTAAAAAGGGTATATCATAGTGTTTACTATGCCCCTTTAAAAGGACATTAGCCTAACCTAACAACCTTACCTAACCTATCCTAGTATTATGGGTGGGGGCTGCTGCCCCCACACACCTGCCCCCACACCCCTAAAGAGCGTATAATGCGATAATAAGCATTTGTAAATAATACCGCAAGTACGAATCTTGTTTGTGAGACTAGTATTAACCTAATAAACAACCCAACCTAATGCTTAAAAAAAAAATAAACTAAAAATGCTAAATAACGTAAGTACCAATCCCTTGTCATGAACGTAAACTCCAAACCCTAACCACTATTAGACAAAACAATATGAGTTTGTACCTTAATGTGTAGGAGGATAAAGTTTAGCCGCAAGGAGAAGAAAGTGGTGCAATCGTGTTGCTGGATCCGGAAAGGCCTTTTGGAAAAGGAAGAGTGACAAGTACCCTTCAAAGTGTTCCTCCTTGCGTCCAAACCGTGGGACCTTTTCATGAACAGTCCTCCAGTTCCTCTCGACGCTTTGGGTATGAGATCCAGTGTCGGGGTCCACGAAATGTTGCGAATGGTTTACCGTGGTGTGTGTATATCCTTCCAGGGAAAGAGTGTTGTAGGAGGCCCAACAATCTGAGTGGATATGCGTACCTGGCAAAATCCACTCCTTGATAATTTTAATTAATGTATCTTTTTTTTCTAGTTTCCACAGCAACCAGAAACACCTTTTTGGACCCTCTTTCAAAGGCCCCAGAAACCCACTGTCCCTGAATGACCCGTCCCCTATGATATTTCCTTTGTCCAAACTTTGCCTCATCAATTTCGACGTCTTTTCCTGGGCCCCCTAATTTGTCACAGTAGTCGATGCAGTAATGAATGGTGACTTCACGGCAGAAGGAATACCAATCGACGAGTGTTTGATTGGACACGCGGCACTCGAGGGCTACACGGTCATATGTCCCCAAATTAGCCAAGTAACAATAACAAATAAGAATGACTTTAAAAAACTCTACAGTAACTTGGCATTTTCAAAGAAGGTGCCGATCTTAGCCCCGACGTCAAACCTGCACCTGCCTTTCCTCACGTGTTTCCCGTGAGGTACTCTGGTAACTTTATCACACTTCCATCTGTTGTTATCATTAACTTTTAAATCAGCACCACAGCTGTCACACTTCACAGACCTTTTCACCAGATTGTGGGCCGCAAGAAACTCCCACAGATCGTCCCTGTTTTGTAAGGCTAGGTGTAGTTTACCAATATTCTTCGAGCAGCCTTCACACTCAAGAGCCATCTTTGTTTAACAAACCCGGGTCTGACAGTGTGTTCACCTGGTCGTGACCTATCAGCTGGTTCTGACGTATGATCAGCTGATGGTGTTCCAATAACACTACTTATGATTTCAGAAGTGTATTATTGTTATATGTTCGTGAAAATCTAGAGAGAAGTGTGGTATTATCGTGCATTATTAATATTGAGGTCTTGCAACAATATTACAAGTGTTTATAGTCGCCTACAAATATATACAGAACGTGTTGAAGCAGAATATTGAGCCTGGTGAATTCGCGGCATTCGTAAGAAATTACATTTTTAAAAAGCCCGGGCGGAGCCGGAGGACGGAGGTATTCGAAGGGGTTCGACGCAATGCTTGAACCGACCGAAATCAAGACAGCACAAGACGATGTTTACATTTTTTACTTAGATTTTCGGTGTATTTGTCTGTAAGTGAGTATTTGTTCAATGTGTCGATAACGAAAATCCTCCATGCGGACTATACTGAGAAAAATATGGCGAATCTATTGGTGCCTATTTTCATTAATAAATTCTTTCTCATAAGGTGGGCACTAGTGTCCTTGAATATTATCAGATTTTTTTGCATAGGTTTAAACTGGCATGCAAGGGCTAGTTTTGTATCCTACGTACTGGGTACTTTGAACCCTTAGTAGCTGGCATGCAAGGCCTAGTTTTGTATTCCACGTACTGGGTACTATGCACCCACAGTAGCTGGCATGCAAGGGCTAGTTTTGTATCCAACGTACTGGGTATACTATGCACCCAAAGTAGCTGGCATGCAAGGGCTAGTTTTGTATTCCACGTACTGGGTACTATGCACCCCCAGTAGCTGGCATGCAAGGGCTAGTTTTGTATCCAACGTACTGGGTATACTATGCACCCAAAGTATCTGGCATGCAAGGGCTAGTTTTGTATCCAACGTACTGGGTATAATATGCACCCAAAGTATCTGGCATGCAAGGGCTAGTTTTGTATCCCACGTACTAGGTCTAGGTTTGGTTAGGTTGGGTTGTTAGGTTAGGCTAATGTTAACCCCATTCTTACTAGGCTAGGTTAGGTAAGGTTGTTAGGTAAGGTTGTTAGGTTAGGCTAATGTTAACCCCATGCTTACTTCGTTAGGTTAGTGTTACGATCGGGTCTCGTATAAATCAGTGGCTCTTATACATTGGACTAGACTGGCATAAATGCAACAACGGAAACGCTAGATCCAACCCCTGATATATTAACCCGTCGAACAAAGAACACATATACCCTCCAGAGTTATATCTGCGATAGTGGGGTATCTTAACTCTCAGTATCTATGTGCTTCTACTATAGGCTGATGTTCTCTGAAACAGCCTATTACCTATAACATATGGTTGCTTAGTTATGGTACACAAGGAAAAGATAGTTAACTTAATTAAATCACAAGAGTGATCTAATGCAAACAAGAAGAAGGTTTACTTAACGTTACTTTAATCAATAATATCTGTCACTCCTTTATGAAAGAAAGTGTTGTAAAGTCCTCAAGCACCAAACGAGGAATCTTCTGAATAATGTCGGATGCTACTAAGAAGAACGTATCGGAAATGGAACCACAAAATAGCAGGAGGCAGGACAATGCACGTGTAGGCTAAATACACAAAAAGGCTGGACCTATAATGTTATTGGACACAAGAATATTATAAGCGGTGCAACAGTAATAATGCTCGCCACGAAAAAGTAGTACTCCTATCAACAAAACTGGTCTATGCTGGTTGTGTCTCTCTACAGCACCCTATACCTCAAAATGCTTGTGTAGAAATAATGGGTATGCATAAAAGAGTATATGATCTAATCCAGCTAATGTCTACCCGGGTTAATAAAGTCTAGCTGGGATGCGCAAAGGTACAAAATTCTGGTGGAGCAAGGCAGCTCCTAGCCTAGTGTGGACCTTGGGTCTGTGCGGCCTGATTACATTAATATGAAGGGATGCTCTCTTGAGGATTCTCGATCACAAGTATCGAGTATCCTCCTGGCGACCCTCAAAAGTAAAAGCAAATAGAGTTAGAACAGTGTTGGGTGGATTAGGCAAGCAGCCCTCACGCACTACACAGTCTAAACTCCAAGGTACACAGACAAAAGATCCACCCAGGTAACCCACAGAATCCGTAGTGTCGTGCAGCTCAAAAGTAGCCTACACACAGTGAAAACACCAACAGCAAGGTACCTGATCCCTAGTCTAGCATTATTTAACCCTGTAGAAACATTAGTGATTGATGGAGACAGTCCGAGCAATACAATCTCCCAAAAAGACAATGACTATCTTCAACCTTAGCCTAGTACATAAGAAATGTGAGATCCAGCATATAATACAGTCTGGCCACCAATTCAAGGTGTGGATGCAGGGAACCAGAGAGGGATTGATATTAATAAAAGGTGAGGAAGTAGTGGAAATGATAGAGGCAGTAGGAGAGAGAGATTCTAAGACAAGAGTGTGGAACAGTTCATGGGAGATGCTTAAAGTATGCTGTCTGGGACGGATCTGACCAGGATATTCCCAGGGACCGCATAGCTGGAGTCCCAGTTCGCAGGAATGGCACGAGGGCGCGCGACAGTCGCCCAGTAAGCAGCCGCCTAGTAGGCCGTGTTAGGCAGGAGGCAACGAATCCCGCGAGGCCTATGTAAGGGGGCCAGCCACGCGCCACACTCACCACCAAGTCACACCACCTGGTCTCTCTCTCTCTCTCTCTCTCCCGCTCGCCTTCCCATCATTCAACAACTTAACACAATACTTTCAATTGACTAAATAAAATAGATAGGATTGTGACAGACGAAAATAAAGAACAGTTCTGAACTGTCTGCAACACAAGCTTTCTCAAGAAGGAAAGTACACAATGATAGGTAGACTGTAGCTACATTCTCTGCCCTGGCGAGTCCTAGCGCGTAAGCCATGCGGTTCTGGGGAAGCGGTGAGCGTCACACCCCACCCAAGATTTTTAAGAGGCTCCAACTATGAGCTCTAAATCTGACACACAGAACCCATATAAAATTCGCCACTCTTAGCCACCCAGCGACAATGAAATGTAAAGCACAGTTCTCTTCAAAATAACACATTATAAAAATGAACAACCCTTCCCAACACAATAGATTAAATTACATAGTTATGCTCATAAGAGCGAGCTTCACTAGCCCAGCCTTCTGAGAGGAGTACAACTCAGAATTTCTGCTATAACATACTTAAAAAAAAAGTTAACTATCAAAGAAAGAGTTTTTATAGGATTTTTATATTTTTAATATGTTTATGGCGGCTGCACTACAGGGGCAAGCCTAGTTTTTTCTTCTATACCAACACAGCAACTCCTACTTTACGACCCAATACGCTGGGCTACACACGCGAGCCAACAAGCACCAGACGTAAACATACTAATCAAACCAAAGTAGGAGGCTACCCTTGTGATGATCTACCCCGGGTCTTCCACCCTCGATAAGCAATCTGCAATCACATTCTCAGAACCGGCAACATGGCGCATGTCCAGGTTGTATTCCTGCAACATTAATGACCACTTGGTCAGCCTCACATTCCGGTTATGGAATTGATTCAGGAACTTGAGGGGGTGATGGTCGGTTTAGATCACCACAACTGGTCCATAGGCTGGAACATACACCTCAAAGTGCCTGAGCGCTAGCACAATCGCCAGCAGTTCCTTCTCAACTACTGAATAGTTCTTCTGCGCCGAGTTGAACTTTTTTGAGAAGAAACTGACTGGATGCTCCAGCCCATCTTCGTCTGATTGCATCAGAACGGCACCAGCCCCCACACCACTGGCATCAGTTGCCAGCTAGAATGGTCGGCTAAAGTCCGGGGCCCTGAGGATTGGGTGAGTACACAACAGGTGTTTTACTAGCAAAAAAGCCATCTCACACTCAGGCGCCCACTTAAACTTTCTATCTTTGGCCAATAGGTCCGTCAGAGGAGCCAGCACAGTAGAATAGCCCTTTATAAAGCGGCGGTAGTAACCGATCATGCCCAAAAACCTCATGATCTGCTTCTTGGTGGACGGCCTGGGGAAGTGGTTAATAGCCAATATCTTGTTCTGTGGGGGGCACACCTGGCCCAAACCCACCATGAACCCCAGATACTGCACGGTAGCCCGCACAAAATCACACTTTCCCAGGTTGACCACCAAGTTTGCTTCGCTTAATTTCTTAAATAGGGATTCTACATGTTCACAGTGGCTCTTGAAATCGTCATCGTAGATATTGACGTCGTCCAGGTACACGGTACAGTTCGGAATGTCAGCCACCAACTCGTTCATCAAGCTTTGGAAGGTCGCTGGTGCGTTCTTTAGACCGTATGGCATGACATTACAACGATATGTAGCACCATCCACCACAAAACCACACACCTCTTTCGCCCATTCAGACAAAGGCACCTGCCAGTAACCTTTTACCAGGTCCACCTTGGTCAAGAACTTAGCCCTGCCAATCTTGTCTACACAGTCATCGACCCGGGGAAGAGGATATTGGTTGGTGGGAGTCAAGCCGTTTAGCCTGCGGTAATCAACACAGAAGCGCACCTTGCCATCCGGCTTAGGTTGCAGCGTTACGGGAGATGTCCCCTTTACCGCCCCTTTCTCGATCAGTCCCTGTTGCAACATATACTCCAACTCCGCCCAGAGGGCCGGAAGTTTAATAGGGGGCACCCTATAGGGCACTGATTTGAAGGGTGGGTGGTCTCCGACGTCAATGTCGTGCACCTCATGAGTAGGAGAAGGAGAACGGGACAGTCAAGCGCAGGTGGATGACAACTGGGATTATCATGTTTCTGCAGATCAGTGGGCGGGAAACACGAGACAGGCGGCTCATGAGGCTTTGCAACACCTACCTGAGCAACAGCGTGTGGCTGTCGAGCGCCTATTCTGTTTATACACTACTGTATTTGCGGAACACCCAGGCCTCACTAACCTTGACTGCTGAAAGTCATCACAGGGACAGTGAGAGGCTCAGGTGGGCGCCTCACATACTCCTTCATCAGGTTGACATGACATAACTGATTCCTCTTACGCCTGTCTGGAGTGGCCACCAGGTAATCTAAGTCTGAGAGCTTCTCTGCTACCCTATAAGGACCAGCGTACTTTGCGGATAAGGGGTGACCTACAAGAGGGAGTAGTATCAACACCTCCTGACCCACGTGAAACTCCCTGAGTTTCACCTTGTGGTCGTACCTGTCCTTCATGAGGGCCTGAGAGCCTACCAAATTGCAGCACTAGTGGGGGGGGGGGGTTATCTTAAGATTGTTGGAGTAATGGGTAAACTAATACAAATCCTCCACTCAAACCATGATAAACAACAATAAAACACTGTATTCCTTGAACAAAAAAAAAAAAATGCAAAATAAGGCGGCACTCTCTCCTTGAACGCTACCAAAAATCTTTAACCTTGTTACTTTGCAATCACCCATTAACCCGGGAACTACGGGGAGACTCTTAAGAGTTCCCCCGGCGGACTGCGGGGAGACCCTCCCGTAAAACGTAGCGCATTTTAAGACTTTTATTTCTCAGTAAATACTGATTTCCGCATTTCAATTAACTCCTTGCGACATATATGACGCGATTGCGTCATATGGAACTTATAACCAAAAACTCATATGATGCGATCGCATCATATGGACTTATCTCCATGGCTCTCTAATAAGTTATATGACGCACTAGCGTCATATGGAGCTCAGTAAGTCCGATAAGTTAGCTTACGATAAAACCGTTGGTGGCAACCTCAGCCACCTCCGATAATTCTAACGGCCGCAGTGTTGTTGTGAGTGTAGTGCGAGGCAGTGGCAATGATACCGGGGCTCCCGCCTACTCGGACTTATTGGAACATAATATGTCTGAAGGAGTTAAACATCCTACAAGTTCTAACCAGTCCCCTGAACAGTTTTTAATAGGTTACTTGAAGATATTTTAACGGGAACATAGGTAAATATTTACCCTAACCTAACCCTAATATAATATAATATAAACATTTTGCCTGAACTAGTCATTGTTTATGTGGGACCCTGGGTGACCCATAGCGCATTTTAAGACTGTTATTTCTCAGAAAATACTGATTTCCGCACTTCAATTAAACATCCTACAAGTTCTAACCAGTTTTTAATATGTTACTTGAGGATATTTTAACGGGACCATAGGTAAATATTTATCCCGCGAGCAATTTTAACAAAGCCGCCAACACAGCCCTTACCGAGGAAAGTCGACGGGTTTAATTCTAGCGGTGGCTCCAAATCACGCCCATTTATGTTTTTGTGCCTTGTAGGTTTATCATATACCGTAGTGCATTGCTATATATTTTAGGGATGGATGTAGATTCCGGGCGTACGGTCGTCATGTTTACATCGGGTGATCGCCGCGGTTAACTTCGCGGTATAATCCTGTGTAGCGGGAGGACCTGTACTTATATCTCAATATTTTGGTAATGTTACAATATATTTTTACATTTTACATTCATAAATAGTCCACTAATTTACTAGGTTAGGTTAGGTTAGGTTTAGGTTAGGTTAGGTTAAAGATATTGTTCAATGATTCTTAGTAAATGGGGATCTGAAAACAGTTCCTCCCGCTACACAGGATCTTACCAACTTCGCTTCTATTTTTACGGCGATTTTTTTCGGTCATCTGCCCCCTGCTGGCAATATATATGATGATGACAATATGTCATGGGGGGTTGAGGGGAGGCAAAGCCCCCCCTCAACATATTATTGTATCCAATGGCAATCAAAATAGACAGGAATATGATGGCAAGCGTCCGACGCCGCTCAGCGTAGTGTAAACAAGGCTGGCGGTACGCAAGCCTCGAAAACACTCGGAAAATGTGTGGTATTAAAATAATTATTCTCCAAATTGTCTTGCTTTTTTATCAATTTAGAAGTTGGTAAAATTCTAGGGAATTTATCCAGTTTTACACCGGGTTGAAACCATCGATATAATTATTATTTAGACAAATATGTTACTTAGGTCATGTACTTCATTGCCATATATGTCCACCCCGTCGGAACTTCCTTATACAAAAATCCCTAAATCTCTAAAAAAAATATAAACTGGGAACGTGAGCTGGGTTTAGACCGTCGCGCACCCATAGACAGGGAACGTGAGCTGGGTTTAGACCATCACCGAGACAGGTTAGTTTTCGGTTAGATTAGGTTAGGTTAGGTTAGGCTATTTTTTTTGGCATTTTCCGATGGGGTTCATAAAAAAACATTTCTGAAAAACCCCAAAACAAGGAAAACAAATAAACAATACTAGTAAAAATCGACCCCGGTGTAAAACAAGATATTTACCAATTCTAGATTTGGTTTCACAGCAAATTTAGCATTTTGTGTTTTTGTTTTTCCCCGTTTTCTTTAATATACAGTGTTGTTGTATACAAAGGACTGGCGGAAATGAGTATTTACCCATTATCCAACAATCTAAAAACACGGCCCCCACTCGTTGGGAGGGCTATGAAGATCTGGGAAATTGTGGGGTAAAAGACGAAAATAAGGGGTAATATTAGCCTAACCTTACCTAATCTATCCTAGTAGTATGGGTGGGGGCTGCCGCCCCCACACCCCCGCTGGTTTGGTATTAAAATGATAAAAAATTTATGGTCACCGGAAAAAAAAAGTAGATGAAGTATATGGTATTTACTCTGCAATCTTCAGCTTTGGCTGTGGATAACAGGAGGTAAATATTGACTTTTTCACAGTAATTATAATTCCATTTGCGTCGCTACTGACCGATATGGGAATGAAGTATGGTATATAACAAATTTGTAGAAGCCATATAAATTGATGAGTGTGCTGTGAAACCGGATCTAGAATAATACCTAGAAGTTTTTAAGGGTGTTTTGATGTGTTGTAATAGTAGGAAATGCATATTTACCCATTATCCAACAATGGGATAAACACGAAAAATAAGCTTATATGGCCATATCCGTTTGCTGTGGGATACAGAATAAGTTGAGGGGGAGCAAGCCCCCCGTCATCCCCCCAGGACTTATTTACATTTGCATATATTTTAACAGTAGGGGGTCAAAACTCCCTTATAATTAATTTCCAACAGTACAGACTTAATGCCCCCTGCTGGTAACGTAGATGATGCTTACAAGTCCTGGAGGGTGAGGGGGATTGGGGGGCAGCCCCCCCCCCCCCCCTTTCAACCTATCGTGAATCCATCCGGATCCCTAATTATGCCACCTTGAAACATATGAAAATCCGAGCCAAATGCATTATATGAGCACTATATAAAAGTACGGTACTTGTTACCGAAACCACCACTAATTATTTCTCAATATTTGAAGGGTACTATAGAATAAGGATTTTGCAAAGATCATATTAAAATGTGTGTTAACGTTCAATAAGACTACATCGGCCTTATTTACCATGTTTTTTTCTTCTTCAAGAAATATAGTGTTTCATAGTTGTTTTGCATGGTTTGAGTGGAAGATTTGCATAAACTTACCCATTATCCATCAATCGGAATTTATCCAGTTTTACACCGGGTCGAAACCATCGATATATTATTTAGACAAATATGTTAGTTAGGTCATGTACTTCATTGCCATATATCTCCACCCCGTCGGAAATTCATTATAAAAAAATCCCTAAATCTCTAAAAAAAAATATAAACAGGGAACGTGAGCTGGGTTTAGACCGTCGCGCACCCATAAACAGGGAAAGTGAGCTGGGTTTAGACCGTCGCAGAGACAGGTTAGTTTTCGGTTAGGTTAGGCTAATTTTTTTGCATTTTCCGATGGTGTTCATAAAAGAACACCCCTAAAAAAACCCATAACAAGGACAAAAAATAAAAAATACTTGTAAAAATAGTCCCAGTGTAAAACAGGATATTTACCCATCAATCTGAAGATACAGCGTCAAATTGCGCCATTTATTGGGTTTATCGCGGTTTTACAGTAGGTAAGGGGATATTTATAGGGAATAGACTCGCAGCGTTATTATACATAATATATTAGGGAAAGTGAAGCTCTATGGAATCCTTATAATATACTCACATAGATTCCGGGCTATTACTCACTCCACCCAACTGGATTTCTACTGTTGCCAGTTTTACCCAACCAGCGGGGGTGTGGGGGCGGCAACCACCACCCATAATACTAAGATAGGTTAGGTAAGGTTGTTAGGTTAGGCTAATGTCTTCTCAAAGTTGACTATTTTTATAGCATAGGCTATTACTCACTTCACCCAACTGGATTTCTACCATTAGCAGTTTTACCCAACCAGCGGGGGTGTGGGGGCGGCAGCCCCCACCCATAATACTAGGATAGGTTTGGTAAGGTTGTTAGGTTAGGCTAATGTCTCCTCAAATTTTACTATTTTTTATAACATAGGATATTACCCACTCCACCCCGTGAAATTCGTCAAATCAGAGCCAACTGTCGTCAAAACTTGGCTTGGGTTTTTCAAAAATTGGGGTTTATGGGTCTCGAAAATGCACAAACCCGAGCCAACTTTTATTTACAAATGCGCAATATATTCGCTTTATACGTTTTTTACCCCTCAATTTCCCTATTCTTCATAGCCCTTCCCACTATCGGGGGCCGTGTTGTTAGATTCTTGGATAATGGGTAAATACTAATTTACATGAAATATTTGTATTATAGAAAGTTTATAAACAATACAAATAACCAATCCAAACAATAAACAAATAACCTTGAACATAGCTGTGGTGCGTCTCGTAAATATTGAGTTAGGTTAACGACAACGGATCAGGTGGTAGTTATGGAATACAGTAAGTATTATGAACATAAATTACCTGGTAGGTAATGGTTCGTCTAGTATCCCACGTACTAGGTACTACGGACACGACACATTGTAGGTGTTAGGTGAGGGTTAGTCTTGTATCCAATGTAGTAGGTCTAGGTTACTGGGTATTTATAATTTCCAAAACCGTTACGTTTTCGATAAATCGAGTTTTATGGGTTTGCGATTTGGGAAAACATGGCCCAATGTTCGAAATTACGAAATCTGGTTTTAGGGGCTTATAAATCAAGACAACCCGACCAAAATAGCGAAATAACGTCACTGTCGTTTTGTACTCTAAAAAATCGCAAAATCCGAGCCAACTTTTGCCAAAACTTGGCTCAGGTTTTGGACAAATCGGGTTTTATGAGTTTGTAAATCAAGAAAACACCAGCCAATTATCCAAATAACATCACTGTCTTTTTTTACTTTAGAAACTCGCAAAATCCAAGCTAACTTTTGCCAAAACTTGGCTCGGGTTTTCGATATATCGGGTTTTAGGAGTTTGTAAATCGTAAAACAAGAGCCAAATTTCGAAATTAGGTTACTGTGTTTTTCAACTATAAAACATCGCAAAACCCGAGCCAAATTTTTCCAAAACTTGGCTCAGGTTTTCGAATTCTTGGGTTTTATGCCTTTCCAAAACCTTAAAACACGAGCCAAGTTTTGCAAAAATACGTTATTATCGCCGTTTTACGCATTTAACCCCTCATTTTCCCTGACCTTCATAGCCCTCCCCACTATTGGGCGGCGTGTCTTAAGATCGTTGGATAATGGGGAAAACGTTTTTTCCGAGGTTTGTAATTAAATACAAACACTATATATTCATGAAAACTAACAGATTCCAAAAATAAAATCCATGGGAAAATTTGTGACATAAAAATTTAGTTTTTCCGTGTTATGTTCTACAAAGATGTTACTGTATGTCTAATATACATATTTGCAACATTACATTGTGCTTTTATTTAATTTTCATAGTTTTCGCGGTATTTGTTCAATCCTTTCTGGCATTGTTCTTTCCCATATCCCTTGTAGTTTTAGTATTATTGCATATATTTGCTCTTGCGCACGACTCGGAGCCGCTTGTACAGGTTGTAGTCTCTCCTGTCAACAATTGGGGGACATTCTGCGAACTAAGGAAGCTACATGGGATTTTCTTGTTCAGCATAATACTGGTAAGTGCGATACATGTGGCAGTGAGAGCAAGGGCTAGTTTTGTATCCCACGTACTGAGTACTATGAACACGCAGTAGCTGGCATGCAAAGACTAGTTTTGTATCCCACGTACTGAGTACTATGAATCTGCAGTAGCTGGCATGCAAGGGCTAGTATTGTATCCCACATACTGGGTAGTATGAACCCGCAGTAGCTGGCATGCAAGGGCTAGTTTTGAATCCCACATACTGGGTAATATGCACCCGCAGTAGCTGGCATGCAAGGGCTAGTTTTATATCACACGTACTGAGTACTATGAACCCGCAGTAGCTGGCATGCAAGGGCTAGTTTTGTATCCCACATACTGGGTAATATGCACCCGCAGTAGCTGGCATGCAAGGGCTAGTTTTATATCACACGTACTGAGTACTATGAACCCGCAGTATCTGGCATGCAAGGGCTAGTTTTGTATCCCACATACTGGGTAATATGCACCCGCAGTAGCTGGCATGCAAGGGCTAGTTTTATATCACACGTACTGAGTACTATGAACCCGCAGTAGCTGGCATGCAAGGGCTAGTTTTGTATCCCACGTACTAGGTCTAGGTTAGGTTAGGTTGGGTTGTTTGGTTAGGTTAATATACTAGGTCTCGGAAACAAGATTCATAGTTGCGCTAGTATTTACAAATGCTTATCATACTATCCTTTTAAGCCTTTCCAAATTTCAAACATCCAAGCACTGTTTTTGCAAATTTTAGCTCTCATTTTTACAAAGTGGCCTTTTGTGTCTCTGAAATTATGGAAAATCCGAGCCAACTTTGGTCAAAACTTGGCTCTGATTTTTAAAAAGTGCCCCTTTGTGTCTCTGAAATAATGCAAAATCCGAGCCAACTTTGGACAAAACTTAGCTTGGATTTTTTCAAAGTGACCTTTTGTGTCTATGAAATTATGGAAAATCCGAGCCAACTTTTGACAAAACTTGGCTCGGATTTTGGAAAAGTGCCATTTTAGGCATTTCACACATTCCTATTCTTCATTATTTTACTATATTACTTTAACCCCACATTTTCCCTGATCTTCATAGCCCTCCCCACTATCGGGGGGAGTTATCTTAAGATTGTTGGATAATGGGGTTATATAGGGTTTCTCCCACAGTGGAATTATAACTAATAGCATCAAAACTACCATTTCCAAAAAAAAAAATTTGAAAAAAACCCGCAAATTCCCTATAATAACCGGTAAGGGAAATTGTGGAGTAAATTGGATACACGATGGGTTGAGGGGAGAAACGCCCCCCCTTGATTTATTGTCATCTTCATATATGTAGATCTGTATGGGGGCAAAAACAGGTTGCCGGTATTTCGTTTTTGTGAGTAACGCTCACGCCATTTATTGGATGAATCGCACTCACCGCATCTTTCAAAACAAGAAGAAGAAGGAGAGTCAAATCGAAGCATTCATTGTGTGCAATGCTTTGTTTACAGTCGGGACATTATTTTCGTGTTATTTTTCGGTGTAATCGGGTTTTTCCAAATGTCGATAACGAAATTCCTCCATGAGGACTATAATGAGAAAAATATGGCGAGTCTATTGGTCCCTATTTTCCCTAATACATTGTTTCTAATAGGGCGGATGTAGTGTCCTTGAAGATTATCCAATGTGTTTCAACCTCCGGAGATATATATTATGTGCGTTATATAAAGTATTGTAAAATTAATTCTCCCTATTGACGGCAGTGAAACTCTTATTAAGCCCCTTACTGTTAAAATAGATGCTGATTTAAATAAGTCATGGGGGGGGGGGGGTTAGAGCACTCCAACCCATCCTGTATCGAAAGGCAAATAAAAAAAAATATATTTACTTTGAAAATTACTTACATCTAAATGTTTTAATTAAGATCGTTGGATAATGGGAGAAATAACGGAAAATATAACCGAAACTACCACTAGTTTTCCCATGGTTTTTGTTAATGGTCTTAGGTAGTTTTCATTATTATACAGTAGTTGAAATTAGTTACAATTCCCGGAGAATTGTTTTCTCCCGTTATCCAACGATCTTAAAATACTCAGATGTAAGTAATTTCAGAGTAAATATACAATTTGTTTTGCCTTTGGATACAGGATAGGTTGAGGGGGATCTTTGCCCCCCTCACCCCCCCCCCCCCATGACTGATTGAAATCAGCATCTATTTTAACAGTAAGAGGCTTAATAAGAGTTTCACTGCCGTCAATAAGGAGAGTTTTTTGTTTTTACAGTACTTTATATAGTGCACATAAAATGTATCTCGGAGGTTGAAACACATTTTAATATGATCTTTGCAACATCCTTATTCTATAATAGCCTTCAAATTTTAAGAAATAATTAGTGGTAGTTTCGGTAATAAGTACCGAAATAACATTTTCCGGGGATTGCAAACTACGTAATACCAAAAGAATAACCATGGGAAAATTAGTGGTAGTTTCGGTTATATTTTACGTTAAAATAAATATATATTAGAAAACTCGAATCGGGCAGGTACTAGAGTTTTACCAATATTAAAAATATAATAATTTACCAAAGTGCATTCTTTTTTCTTTCCAGAATGATGTTTGGCCATAATAAGGGATACAGTGAGTACACATACACTTCATTTTCTGTTAATTAATTTACTAGGTGTGGAAAGTATAGTCGTTCGAAGGAAGACCAGGACAGTCTTAGCTATATTTTTCTCACCAACTTCGTGTCGCTTATTGAAATCATCATCTATTTTGTCAGTAAGGAGTTTAATAAGAGTTCTACAGCCGTCAATGGGGAGATTTATAGGGATAATTTGTGTTGGTGTTTAGTGCTATATATATAGTACACATGAATTACATTTCCGGTGATTCTAACAATATTCCCATTATATAATAGGCTTCAAATGTTAAAAAAGTCGTGTTAGTTTCGGCATAATTACCGCAAAATCAATAAACATACAGTACTCTGATAACTTGTAGCGGACTTAGGCTCCGTACGTATAGCCGATGAACTTGCTCGTGTGACTGGGGCTTGTTAGAGTTCATAATAACTCGTATCCTTTATAGGTCGTATTAACCCTTTAAGTACCAATGTCGTCCGTTTAACTTCATTCTGGCTACTAGTAGACGATGTTATTCCATTTAAAATGGGGTTTTGAACTATCACACGTACTACTTTAGAACTGTTGGTACCGATTTATCACCTCCATATTTTCGCCGTGAATGCAATTTCCGGTACTCCTACCCGTGAAACACAATTTACATCCTTAGCACTAGTCCATCACCTACCAATATATGCACAATATTTCGTGTTAGAGGCGCCTGTAAGAGTAAAGTCCGTGAGAAAACCCCCACATCATGTGCTCGTCTCCCAGGTTTGTTTACTACCTGGCCGATTCCAGTGACCCGTTCATACCAACTCGCAGGCGGGATATATACTTTAGTATCATATCTCACTCTTGGTTATGTCCCCTACTGGCAATAGATGATGATTAAGATAAGTTCTGGCGGTGAGGGGGAGCGGAGCCCCTCCCCCCCCCCCCACCCCCTCAACTTATCGTGTATCCATCCAGATACCTCATCTGGCCCCCTTGAAACATACGAAAACCCGAGCCAAATGTTCGATTTCCAGTGATTTTATTTTTTTGGACAAATTGGATTTTCGGTCACGTATGGGATATAATGTTCTAAATATGTACTATAGCTTTGTCATAGAGTGTTAGTCACCGCAATATATGTCTTTACCGCTGCATATTAAATTATTTTTAATTAGACTTTGTGGGTTAAATAAGGGTGGAAGGAAAAATGGCAGCCATCTTGGATCAGCTAAGAACTAATATGTTTAACTTGTTTACCGTATTTTTATTATTTTGTCATATTCCATATCAATGCTAACCCAGCGGGCGCCCCCAGGTTAGGTTAGGTTGTTAGGTTAGGGTAATGACAAAATACAGTTTTAGGGGGCAAGTTTTACTATTGCAAAATAATGGGTAAAAAAAAAAATTTGCAGAAGGAAAAACACCTTACAACACACTAATTAATGAAGGAACTGATGAGAAAAAGGATTATAATACAAAAAAAACATACGTGACCGAAAATCTAATTTGACCTTTTTTGTTTCTATGTGAGTGAGGGAAACAAAAGGCAGAACTGCCTGTATCGTGTGCCTCCCCCAGAGTTGAAAGAGTGACAGGGCCAAAATCAAGGGACGTTCGAGTCAAAATGCTTGGACACAGAGTTTGAAGCAATTTAAATCATAAGAAGAGGGAAAGACTGATTCTGGGAGAGAGTTCCAGATCTCAGCTGTTGAATGGAAGAAGGATTGGGAGTATCATTGCACTCTTGAGTCGGAGAGTTGCACAGAGTAGGGGTGGGATTGTGTTTCAAGACTGGTACTACGTACCATACATAGAGGAGGTGCTATACACTGGGAGAGCTCTGAGGAACACTGATTATTGTAGTTGAGATAGAATAGCGAGAGAGATGCAACATTGCAGCAAAGAGAGAGAGATTGCAGAGAATTGGTGAGTGGACGGGAGTAATGATACGAAAGGCTTTCCTTTCTACTTTGTCTAGGAGTTCAGTGTGTGAGGATCCTCCCCACACATGTGAACAATATTCAATACAAGGACACACTGTGCCTCTGTACAGAGCAAGAAGCTGTGCAGGGGTAACGAACCCCTTGAGGCAGTTGAGCACACCCAGCTTCTGAGAGGCCGCCTTAGCTAGACTGGTAATATGGTCCTTCCAACTGAGAGCAGAAGAAAAAGAGACACCGAGAATATTGAGAGAAGATGAAGGATTCTATTTTGTATTGTTGAAGTGTAAGGGATAGTTCTCTGGGAGCTCCCGACGGGTAGTAAGATGGAGAAATTGGGTTTTCGAAGCATTAAAGGCAACAAGGTTTTCTATGCCCCAATTGAAAATGGTAGTTAGATCAGAAGATAAGTGTTGCATGGCTTCATTACATTTGTTTTTGAGTAGCTGGGGGGTTCTGGAAAACTAAATGAGTAGTGTAAGGTAGAGTTGTCTCAAGGTACAGTTGAGAAGATCAATTATGAAAATTAAAAAGAGAATAGGAGATAGGAAAGAGCACTGAGGAACACCGGAGTTGATAGGATGAGGAAGTAAGCGATGGCCATTCACAATAGCAGATATGGAATGGCCGGAAAGGAAATTAGAGACAAAGGCACAGATAGAGGGATAGAAACCGAAGGAGGCTAGTTTAGAAATGAAAGATTTGTATCAGACTCTATCGAAGGCCTTTGCTATGTCTAGTGCAATAGAAAAGGTCTCACCGAAATTCCGAAAGGAGGATGACCAAGAGTTAGTAAGATATGAAAGAAGATCACAAGTAGAGCGACCCTTAACACCTAACGAGCGGCCTAGGCGGTAATTTATATGTACCGCCCAGCAGGGTGTTTTTACCCTAAATAGGGTTGTTTACGTGATCATTTTCATGCCTAAATATGACCCAGAGCGTAAAACAAGTATCTATCCCTGAAAGGGAATAAACAGAGCTTTCCAATGACACCCCAACCATCCTTTTACGACCGCTAGTTTTCTTGCAACTATCGCGCAACACGAGTGCAAAAACCATGTAATTAGGTACTTTCCCTACATAATTTCCTGTGTAGCGAGTGTGAGGGGGGAAGGAAGGGTGGTTTTCACTTCAGTTGGCCCACCCCGTTGGTGTGCGACGGTCATAGCCTTACTACGCTCCTAACACCGCTCAGCTCTCTCTCTCTGCAACATTACGTGCTGAAAATGGCACACGACATAAGTTGTGAACTGCCACTTAGTCCAAATTTCTTTCACACGACATAAGTTGCGCGCCGCCAATAAAGGGTTAAGGCAGCCATACTGGTGATCTGAGAGTAGATTATGAGAAGAGAAATGCTTAAGAAATTTGGATGCAAGAATAGTTTAAAAAACTTTAGAGATACAAGAGATGAGAGCGATTGGACGATAGTTGGAGGGTTGAGAGTGGTCACCCTTCTTTGGGACAGGTTGAATGAGAGCAAACTTCCAGCAAGAAGGGAAGATGTTAAAGGACAGACAGAGAGGAAAGAGTTTGCCTAGGCAGGGAGTCAGCATGGAGGCACAGTTTTTTAGTACAACAGGAGGGACACCGTCCGGACCGTATGCCTTCTTAGTATTAAGCCCAGAGAGGGTAGAAAGTACATCTTTAGAAAAAATTAGGATATTAGGTATAAGTAGAAGAGAGGGGGGTGGAGAGGGAGCAATAGCACCGGAATCATCCAAGGTTGAGTTTCTAGCAAAACTTTGAGTGAAGAGTTCAGCTTTGTCAGAGCAAGAAGTGATAGTTGTGCCATCAGAGTGGAAAAGGGGAGGGAAAGACGAGGAAACAAAATTGTTGGAGTGGTTTTTGGCTAGATGCCAGAAAACTTGGGAAAAGCTACAGTTGCATAATTCAGGGCATTTATTATTGATGAAAGAGTGTTTGGCAAGTCTAAGAACAGATTTGGCATGATTCCGGGCAGCAACATAGGAAGAATGAGATTCTTGAGTTTTAAGGCGTCGGTACTGTTTGAATGCTTCCTCCTTGTTGCAGACATCAGTAGAACAAGCATGAGTAAACCAAGATTTTTTTGCATTAGACTGAGAGTAAGAAAATGGAATATATGCTTCCATGCCCGAAAGGATTACCTCGGTAATGCGTTCAGCACTCTCCGAGGGTCCCCGGCCACAGAGGCAAAAGTAATTCCATGGGAAATCAAAGAAGTACTGTTGAAGAGCATCCCCGTCGGTAGCGCCAAAGTGCCACAAGTGCCGTCGGTTAGGAGGATCTGGTGGCCATACAAAGGAGTACAAAGGAGTACAAAGGAAATCAAGCAACAACAGATCTAGTGACCCTTCTAGGTTGCTTGTCCTCCAAAACACTGAGGATCAAGTGTCCAAACAGTGGTTTAGAGTGGGTAAGGGAACATTGGAAAGGGAATTACTGCCCTGGAACTAATGTCCGTGGCAGGATTAGGAAGTTAGTAGGGGACAGAGGGGTCAGTAACTGAGGGGGGGATAAAATAAAGTTATTTATTTACAAACGCAGTCAGTCGCGGGTTTGAAGCGAGATATTTGTCTAGGCGGAGTTTAAATGAATCAACGGTGATGCAGTCTATAACGTTTCGGGGAAGCCCATTCCACAAGTTGACAACTCGATTGAAGAAGAAATTCTTAGATTCGTGTGAGTTAAAAGATTTACCAATAATTTTGCAACCGTTTCCCCGCGTGTAAGTAGATTGGTCGATAGTGAAGTACTTACTACAGTTCATATTGTCGATGCCTTTGATGATTTTGAACACTTGAATTAAGTCACCTCTTAATCTGCGCTGGGTTAAAGGAAATAGATTTAATTCTCTAAGACGCTCTTCGTATGGTTTGTTCTTTAGGCTAGGTATCATTTTGGTAACTCTACGTTGAACTCGTTCTAGCTTGTTTATATCTTTTCGGTAATAAGGGCACCAGGATTGAACGCAGTATTCCAGAAGAGGGCGGACTAAGGAATTGTAAAGGGTTAGGATAACTTCTTTGGATTTATGCTCAAATGACCTGCCTATAAAGCCAATTATTTTGTTTGCCTTCTTAACAACTTCTGAACATTGTTGACTCGGTTTTAGGTTACTCGATATTGTTACTCCCAGATCGGTTTCTCTGTTTACATTCTTAAGCTGAGTGCCATTCATCGAATAGTTTGCTTTCTCATTTAGGTATCCGATATGTAGTACTTTACATTTATCCGCATTGAAACTCATTTGCCAAATTTGGGCCCAACATGACAATTTATCTAGATTGTGTTGCATATCGTCAACTTGTTCTTTTGAGAGTACGCTATTTGCAATTTTTGTATCGTCAGCAAATTTGGAGATTGTACAGGTGAGGCCCTCATCTATGTCGTTGATGTAAATTAGAAAGAGAATTGGTCCTAGTACCGATCCCTGGGGTACCCCGCTACTTACATTGGTCCATTTAGATGCCTTACCGTTTATGACTACTCTTTGCTTTCTGTCGCTGAGCCAATTTTCTATCCATTTCAACACACCGTCTTGTATTCCATGCGCTTTTAGTTTTAGCAGTAAACGTTTGTGGGGAACTTTGTCAAAGGCCTATTGAAAATCAAGGTATATAATATCTACAGCTTTACTCTCATCGTAGAGGTTGAGGATATCGTGGAAGAAGTCTAAGAGGTTTGTTAAACAGGAACGTTTTTTACGAAAGCCGTGTTGAGTATCTTTAACCCTTAATTAGCGGCTCACCACATAAGTCGTATTTAATAAAGCTGGACTATGTGGCGGCGCTCGACATAGGTCGAGTGGCAATTTCAGCACGTAATGTTGCTGAGAGAGAGAGACAAGTGGTGGCAGGAGACTAGTGAGCGTATGACTGCTCCAGACCACCGCGGCGAACCTACTGACACGAATCTCAGCTCCCTCCTCCCTCTCTGACTCGCTACATACTGAATTATATGGGGAAAGTACCGAATTACATGCTTTTTGCACTCGCGTTGCACGGTTATTGCAAGAAAACTAGCCATCATAAAAGGATCGTTATGGTGTCATTCGAAAGCTCTGTTTATGCCCTTTCAGGGATAGGTACTTGTTTTACGTTCTGGGTCTTATTTAGGCATGAAAATGATCACGTAAACAGCCCTATTTTGGCTAAAAACACCCCGCTGGGCGGTACATATAAATAAACCGCATAGGCCGCTCTTAAGGTGTTAAGTATGTTATTTTCCTCTAAGTGATTTACGAGTCTGTCTCGTATGACCGTTTCTAGCATTTTACATACAACTGAGGTTAAGCTAATTGGACGATAGTTACTGGGTAGGGATTTGCTGCCTTTTTTGAATATCGGTGTTACGTTGGCTAGCTTCCACTGATCAGGCATAGTTCCAGACTGCAAGGATTTATTGAATAGTAATGTCAGTGGTTTGGAGAGCTCATCCTTAGCTTCCTTCAGAACTCTAGGCGAGATTGTATCAGGTCCAGGCGTTTTATTTACCTTGAGTTTATCTAAACAATTCAATACTTCTCTCTCTGTAACGGTGATATTGCTTAGAACATCTGAATTATCAATCTGAATCGGCGATGGTGTAGGGATATCACGGAGGTCTTCTGTTGTAAAAACTGATGCAAAGAAGGTATTGAGGGCATTACTCATTTGTACTTCGTCTTTGGTGTATTCTCCATTTTCATCGACTAACGGTCCAACAGTTGAAGTAACTACTTTTTTCTTTCTGATATAACTATAGAATTCTTTCGGGTTTGTTTTACTTTGATTCGCAATATGTAACTCTAGGGTCTTTTTACTTTGCTTAATTAACTTTTTGGCTTTGCGTCGTAGCTCTACAAATTTCACCCGTTCTTCGTCATTTTGTGAGGATTTTAATCTATCATTAGCAAAAAATTTTAGCAAGCAGGCAGTTTGAAATATCTTTATTCCACCATTTGGGCTTATTATTATGGCCTGGACGCCTTATTTTCGATGGTATGCAGTCTTGCACTGCTTTTAGGTAAGTGGTTTCGAATAACTTCCAAGATGTATTTATGTCGTTATTGTTAATTAAAAAGCTCCAGTAAGTTTCTTTAAACATAGCTCTAAGTTTATGGAAGTTTGCTTTCTTGAAATTAGGGACTTTTTCGATGCTACTATTTGGTTCGTTACTAGTAAACTTTAAAGTGAAAGTTATCGTACGATGGTCGCTGTTACTGAATTCATCACCAACATTCAAATTCTCTATTAATTCTTCTTTTGTTGAAAGTACAATGTCAAGAACGTTATTACCACGGGTCGGCGTTCGAACAAATTGATAAAGCGAACTCTCTTGCAAGTTCGTATACAAGTCATGTCCGGAGTGTGAAGTAAGATTATCGCCCCACTTGGTCACAGGTAAATTAAAGTCGCCAAAAATTACGGTATCTTGTGAGTTACTTACATCTGCAATTTGTTCGTAAATTTCTCGGTCAGTTTGCACTGATTGAGCTGGAGGTCTGTATATTAATGCAAGTATTATTTTTGTACCTTTATTATTCTGATACGAGTCACCCTTTTAGCTCGGTCGTTAGGCTCAGAGTGGCTCTATCTAGAGGGCTCAGATTTGTATGGGAACTGTGTAAGTATCCCACGCACCCATGCCAATGGTTGAAAACTCTCAAAGTCCAACTGCGTGCGCGTGAGCGCGCAAAAAAATTTTTTTTTGGGGAAATTGCCTTAAATTTTTTACTCTTGTAAAATCCGTTTTCGGGGGCTCTGTAGGACCATTTTTTGAGCTTTTTGATCGGTTTTTCGTGGTTTTTCCTTCATTCCTAACCCATTCGCTATTGTTTCTGGAAGAAAAACCATTTTTCAAAACCGGCCGGGTTCTGGGTGAACATTTATTAATAATCAGCCGGGGCTCGACGGGTTAATAGCATATTAGGCCTTTTATAACTTAACTTATTTACAATCTTATAATATACGATCTACTCGTCCTACGTCATTCTGCAGGAGCGACCATGACGTCACAGAGACATACGGGATCACAAAAGAGTCATAGCCTATCGTATTTATGATACACTCCCCCCACAAAAAAAGACCTGAACCCCACCTTAAACTTAAAGTTGCCCAGAGGCTATCTTCTGACGCCACAAATCGACGGCGCCAACAGCAGCGCGTCTGGGACGCATCCCGGTCCGAGAATGATCACCATCAGTAAGAGGTGAGTCATTCCTTAGAGAATCCTCGGACCGAGCAATAACAGGTGGAGCATCAGATTGCAATGCGGAATCGAGCTCCAAAGCGTACAAACGTGCGATAGGACGAACAGTAGTTCCAGTGGCTGTCTTCAATAGCGCCACCCGTTCTACAGAGTCTGCCCCCTTGTATACCTCCAACACGTGGCCCAATTTCCAGTATAAACGAGGACTATCTTCTTTAATTAAAACAACTTCACCAACTGTAGGTGCCGTTGGTCTACCAGAGGGAGTAACACTCCTTTCCCTCAATGCTAGCAGATATTCACTAATCCACCGTTTCCTAAAATCCTCGATTATCCTGGATATATACTGGTATCTCTTAGACACCGCTACCTCAGAGTACAACGAGGGATCCTCTAACTCTACTATGGATTGGAAATCAGATGGAAACGCAATCAATGGTTTTCCATATAGCAAGTGAGCTGGCGTTAATGGTAGTGGTTCTTGCAGGTCGGTGTACACATATGTAAGCGGGCGATCATTCACGACTGCCTCTATCTCTGTGAGGACTGTCATCAACTCACTCTTCCTTAATAGAGCACGTCCTACTACCGCTCTGAGTCCTGACTTTACTATGCCGACACACCGTTCCCACATTCCACCAAACCAAGGTGCCTTAACTGGAATGAACCTCCATTCGCACTTCTTCTCTCCCAAATAAGTGATGATAGTAGGATCACTACTCATATCCGTTAGATATTTTGATGCTTGGACAAAAGTGGAAGCATTGTCGCTAAGAATGAGTTGAGGGAATGAACGACGGGCACAAAACCCTCTAAACGCCAGCATAAATTCTTCGCTAGACATATTATCACATAGTTCTAGGTGTACCGCTCGAGACGTTGCACAGGTAAACAATAATATATAAACCTTCTCATGCTCTCTCGTCTTCAATGCCCCTGTGTAATCTAATCCTACAGCTTGGAAAGGTTCTCTGTGCTTTACATGGCATTCAGGTAGAGGTGGAGCTGGTCCAGTTGCATATGGTTTACCTTTTAGTCTCTGGCATTTTACACACTTTCTTACTACGCGTCGAGCTACTTGTCGAACTCTGGGTATCCACCATGTAAGACGTAAATTTTATATAATATGACATACCCTGTAGTGTTTTACTTCCCTATGTGCACGTATGATCAATAGATCAGTAACGTGATGTCTTGTTGGCATAAGTGTAGGGCGGTTTGTGCCGTCTGGTACACCCGACCACTTCAGGCGACCCTCACACCTGATGAGGCCATTGTCTAGGTGCAACCTTAGTTGTCGCACTATATTAGGAATTAATGTCTTATTCGAGGTTTGCAAGGATTCTAATTCATTGGAAAAGGTTTCTACTTGAACCCATTTGATCAAAGTTTCTTCAGCTGCTTTAAATTCACGAGCATCAATGTTGTGACCCCTGTTGCAGAGTTGGCCCGTTACTTTAAGCTTGATATTGGATACATATCGCAATACCCAAGCTACAACTCTGACTACTTTATTATAGTCACCGAATCTTGCCCACTATATGATTGGACCCGGTGGCTCATTTGGTTGGGCTGTAACTGCCACTGTTTCCAGTGGCAGAAGTCCCTCACCAACAGCATGCCAAATTGTCCATTCACTTTCATGGAGCAGCCACTTTGGACCATGCCACCACAATTCGGACTTCACTAACTGGCTAGCCGTTATACCCCTTGTTATGAGATCACTAGGGTTTCCTTTTGTATTTACATAATGATAAGCAACATCTGGCATAAGGGCTCTAATCTCATCTACCCTATGCCGCACATAAACTGGCAGAGTCTTCTTGCTATGTATCCAGTTGAGTGCGACCTGACTATCGCACCAAACGTGAACGATTTCAATATTTAATTCGCTCTCGTATGCTGCGCGCACATGTTGCACCAGACGTGCTAATAGCAGCATGGCAGTCAATTCCATTTTAGGAATAGTTACCTTTTTAACCGGGGCTACCTTGGCCCGGGCTGTAACTAAAAGTGCCCCAAATGAAGTAACAACATATATGGCTACCCCCTATGCCGTGGCGCTAGCATCGCAAAACGTGTGTAACTTTTTTTTTCTAACTTTACCGAACGCCGCCACTTTACGAGGTATAGGTTTAGTACATAGGATGGCATACTCATTCAACAACAATGTCCCTTGGTCATTCAGATCCTCGGGCAAACTGTCATCCCATCCTATTTTACGTCTCCAAACTTCCTGCATTAGAATCCTAGCTCTTATGGTAACGGGTAATGCTAGACCCAAAGGATCAAAAAATTGCGCAACTTTGCTCAACAGACTTCTTTTTGTGTGCGCTCCTGTCTGCTGAGCAAAAGACCTTGTTTGAAAAGTTAATATGTCATGTTTAGGTTGCCAGATCATCCCCAAATTTCTGGACTTTTCCTGGCTAAGAGATGCCGTACGGTCCACCTGTATCAAACTCTGAAGATCTTCACTATTAGTAACCCACTCGCGGAGAAATAGATGTGCATTTGCGTGCTTGCCAGTATGTATATAACAAATCATCCTGACTATCGCTAGAACCCTGCAAATTGTCTATATATAATCTGCAAGATAGTTTACTTGTGTCCTCATAAGTGTCAGCTAGATGTTTTCTGATTGTGGCATTTAACAAACACTGTGAACACGTGGCCCCAAAGAGTACAACCCGAAAACGGTATATTATGACCGGACTTTCAGAGTCGATAATGTCGCTGAACCAAAGAAAGCGGGTAACATCTCTATCTTCCTCCTTTAGCTTCACCATCAAGAATGCTTTCTCGATGTCACTGGTATAGGCGTACTTCCCCAGCCTAAACCGCAATAGATGTTGGGACAGGTCCGACACCATGGACGGACCTGTCAACAGGCAGTCATTCAGACTGGGTAGTTGACCTTGGTGGGCAGAGCAGTCATACACCACCCATATTGGTGTGGTGACGCTGTCTTTGCTTACCCCATGATGGGCCAGATAGTGAACCCTACCCTTCTTAATCGGTTCCTTGACATCGACTCTCTCAATAAAGCCCCTATCTTCATAACTCCGAAATACATCGTCATACGCATGGCGCGTGCTCGGTTCGTTAGACAATTTACGCTGTAATGCGCGCAAGCGACCTAATGCCAAACCATAGTTGGTAGGCAGGCTTATCTCACTGTTCTTCCAGGGTAAACTAACTTTATATTGCTTGTCTGAGGCACAGTAGCTCACAGACTCGTCAAACCTTTGTAGCGCAACTTCCGAGTCATAATCAGTCTCCATAGGATTAATACCTATGTGATCCAATCTCCACAGTCGTTCCAGGTCGAACTCGGCAGCCATCTTAGGGTCACTAGGTTGGGAATCCTCCCTTCCCAACTCCTATGCCGTGGTTACATTGACTCTATATATCGAAACCGTGTCGACCAGGACCTTTGACTGTGTAGTATGCACCTTTCCGCTCATGCAATATCCAAATTTAGTGGGGATTAAAATTACACCACACATCTTTTTAACCCTCCTGGCCCGGGCAGGCTCTCCTAATGACGGAGCTCGTATCCGGGCGATCTGGTCGAATATCAACTAAAGTAAACTAAGGCTAATCTCGCTTAATATATTACCTACATTAATCAAACATATATAGAAATGAGCGCCTTACCTTCCTACGTAGAATAGCGTTCAGTAGAGCTCTCTAGCTCAACTGGTTCCGGAGTGATGGTGATGGAAGTGGAGGTAACTTTTGCCGCGTATTTACCTCGGCGCGTCCGAACACTCAACCGCGGCCCCGGCTACGACGCCCAGTTGCACTCGTCGCTCCACCCGCAATTATGCCGGGAAGCGATTTGATAGTGTTTTATTGGTTATTCTGTCATTTATTATAGTTATTATGTTATTTTCACTCAATAAAGTTATTTATATGAACTTATTTGTGTCTCTGTCACTTATTACTTCGTTTTATTATTATTATTATGATTATTAGTGTCACTTTCACTGGACTTTGATAATTGGTAGTGTCATTTCCCCTTTTATGTATTGTTAGGTAAGCTAATAATATATATAGTGTCACTGTCACTTATTCGTATTGTTATGAAGGCACTTATTATTACTTGTGTGTGTCTCTTTCACTTATACTTAGTTGTATTATTATTATACTGTCACTTTGACTGGCCTAGGCTTATTGAGTGTCATTTTCACTTATTTATTGTTAGAAATATATATGTTAGTGTCACTTTCACTTGTTCATATTGTTACTGAAGGCACTTATTATTACTTATGTGTCCTTTTCACTTATACTTAGTTATATTATTCTTAGCCTACATTTGAGTGTCACTTTCACTGTTGTCACTTCCACTTCAAAAGTTTGTTAGAGTGTGGAAGTCGTTGAAGCAGGTGCCAGCACACAGTCCAACTTGACACTCGAGGCATTCCCAAGTGGTTTTTGTTGGTTTGCGGGGTCTGCGAGTTGTGTGGCTGCACACATGGCACCTCTTCTGACTCCTAGCGATACTACCTGGTGCTTTGAAAGGAAGGGCGTTGAGCTGGTGCTTCCTGAAGAATTCAGCACACCCCGTTCTGTCAAGCTGGCCTGGTCCTTGTATTGGCCTGCCTGGTGTACCCGCATGTTTAGCCAGGAGCTCAAGTAGCACCTGCTTGTGGAACTTCCGCAGGGACTTGTTGTTGTTGTTGTTGTTCCCTAAGCTGCCTGGCCGAATAGCCCCGAGTCCCTGAGAAAGGCCATAGCCATGATCGGGCTTTCCCACAGAGCTCTTATTGAGTGTAGATTGTGTTGTTGGCGTAAGTGGTTGTGTGAAATGCAGTCTTCTATGATGTGTTTAATGGTATGGGGTGCTGTGTTACATCCCGGGCAGGAGTCGACAACGGAGTCATCCAGTCTCTTCTGATAGCTCAGGAGAGCTGGATGGTGTCCGCATCTCAGCCTGGCCAGGTGGACTCTGTCCTCGCGAGGAAGGGAGGATTCGGAAGGATGGATTTCGGGAGGTCGTGCATGCAGCTGCGTGTTGTCTGTGAGTGAGTGGATGGATCGGTGAGAGATATGAGTATGGATGTGCTTCTGGAAGTTGGTTCAGGGTGGGCAGGGAGGGAGAGAGAACAATAATTGTGTGTGATACCGTGTGCTGGGTGTTGTTTTGATATTTCTTGGTGTCTGTGGGTGTGTTGCCATGTAGTTTAGTGGGTGGTCTTGGTTCGTGGAGGCTGCTGCCAGGAATTGAGTGCCTCTCATGTCCAGATGGTCTTTGACTTTGAGGATTTTGGTTTCTTGATGTAGGTGATCTGTGGGTGAAGTAGCTGTGCAGCCTGTAATGATCTTCAGGGCTTTGTTTTGAATAGTCTGTAAGGTCTTATGATGTGTTTCAGCTAGGTTAGAAGCCCAGGCTGGGCTTGCGTATTCCATCGCTGATCTTATGTATTGTTTATATACTGTGGTGGTAGTTTCTTTGTTGTGTCCAAATTTTGTGTGAGCAAGTGACCTGAGGGCGTTAAGTCTGGGTGTCAGTTTCTTTTTAATGTTTGTGGTGTGCTGTTTGAATGTCATATGAGTATCATATGTTACTCCTAGGATTTTGGGTGTGTGTGTATGTGTTAGGGGTGTGTTGTTTATGGTGAGTTGAGGGATGTATTCGTGTTCTCCTGTCCAACTTGTGAGCAGGGTTGCGGTGGATTTGGCTGGGGCTAGATTAAGTCTGTTTGTAGTGCACCAGCCATGTAGTGTGTTGAGATAGGGTTGAAGGAGATCTGTTGCTCTTTTTGGGTCATGGTGTGTGCATGTGAGTGTTATGTCATCTGCATAGGAGGCTAAGTTTATTTGGGGCGTATTGGGTGTAGTTATATCGTGCATGTACAGATTGAAGAGTGCGGGCGATAGGACGGATCCTTGTGGGACTCCGTTTGGAAAGTTTCTGATTTTAGATGACTGACCGGCAAAAGATACGTGTGCACATCTGCCACTTCCGCAGGGACTTGTACTTCTTGGCTCCTGGAGTCCTCAGACGGTAGATGTTGTAGGCATTGAGGACCGACATATCTACCGTATGCAGGATAAACTTCTTGTACCACCTGCAAGATGTTCGCAGGCAGTCGATGAAGCCCATCTGCATGTCGGACTTGTCAACGAGGCGCATGTTGAGGTTATAATCCAGGACAGCAGCTGGTTTTTGGATGGGGTTCTTGGTTGTTCGGTCCACCTTCCCTGTGGCGACCATCTGGGCCTTGTGGCATGTGGTGAGGAGGTTGACCTTGCGCTGGTCATGCCAGTGGATGGAGAGGATGGGGCAATTCTTCTTGTGGAAGATGTCCGCCTTCTTCATCTTGGTTGGGTAGCCTGGCATGCCCTTCCTTTTGCCCTTGACTGTGCCGACAGTTCCGGTCTTGCGGTCATGGAGGTACTTGGTCAGGAGAGGTGACGTGTAATAATTATCTGTGTAGAGGATGTGGTTATTATTGAAGTGCCTCTCCATCATC
This sequence comes from Paralithodes platypus, assembly GCA_032716605.1. NCBI lineage: Eukaryota > Metazoa > Arthropoda > Malacostraca > Decapoda > Lithodidae > Paralithodes > Paralithodes platypus. The sequence goes on along the minus strand of CM064552.1, from coordinate 20,055,883 downwards.
TTCTTCACTACAGCGCCACCAAAACCAATGAGAGGGTCAGTCACAACTTCTCCAGCCTTGCCGCTGTAGACTATAAAGTCCAGCACATACCCCGTCAAGCAGTCGCAGAGGACGAAGCGGTGTCTCGTGGACGGGATATACTGTCGGAAGTGCAGCCTACCACGGAACAGGACCAGAGACTCGTCGAGGCACATCTTCTGGAAAGGAATCAGGTATGTGGTGAACCGATGACGTATCATGTCATACAGCTTCCTGATCTTCCATAATGAGTCGGGAAGGTGGACTGCCATGTTGTTTGTCAGGTGGAGATAGGAGAGGATGTCGAAGTACCTGTCCCTGGACATGTATTTGCCAAATGATGGAGTCGTTATGGTGTCGCCAGTGATCCAGTAGTCAGCCAGAACGTGCTTCCTTATGTGAGTCATCAGCATTGTGAGTGCCAAGAACACATATAGTTCTGCCACAGTGAGAGCTCTCCATGCCACCATCTTGGCACTGGTCTTCCTCCCAAGAAAGTTGGCACAGATAGCATGGTGGTGATTTGTCTCTTTGACGAGGTATTCCATGACTTCATTGTCATAAAAGCCACATAAAAGTTCACTGGGGGTAGCATCTGGGCCACAGGGATATGCTGGTGACACCCCAGAACCCATCTGTACCTCGTCAAAGGCAGGACAATCTGGCTCAAAATCAGCTCCATCTGTCCACACAAACAGGTCGGATGCTGATGCTCGAGGTCGTGCTGCAGCAGGCACACGCCCTGGATGCCCTGGCACATGCCCTTGGCCACGCGGACGCCCAGGCGGCCGCCCTGCACGCCCAGGCCCAGGCCCAGGCCAAGGGGCAGCGGCGTCGGCAGGCTGACCACGTCCACGACCTCGCCCTCTCGCTCGTTTTGTCGGCACATCCTCTTCCTCTTCCTGTTCCTGTTCCTCTTCCTCTTCAGGCGACGTCAGGTCATCTGGGGCAATGTTGGGGTCGTCAGCATCCTCTTCAGGAGACAATTCTGGTGAAGAAGTGACCGGGCGTCAGCGGTGTGGGGCGCGGGAGGCTGCGGGAGCTTCAAGAATGGGAGCCGAGGCCTCGGGAGTTGGGCTCCTTTTGCGGCGAGCCGAGGGCTTTTCAGCAGCAAATAATGCTCTGCGGTGTGTTGAGGCCTGTGGCACATCACCAATACCACTTGAAGAGGCCCTTTGGTCATCCTGAACGAGAGATGAAGGCGAGGGCTGTGGGTGACCCACACGGCGTCCCGTGTCAAGGCGTCGGGACAATGGAATGCGGGTGGTTGCTAGGCCAGGGTCGGCGTCATTATCGCTATCTTCAGCTTCCCTATGCTTTTCTGCGGCTGCCCTGCGTGGTTTTTTAGCTGCACTTTTGATCAATGATTGTTTGTAGAAATATTTGCCCACTTTCAAGGGCGTACGGGCAGGCAAAGGGGAAGGTCCTGAGCTAGGGCTAGGGCTAGGCCTACGCTGACCTAGTAAAGATGGCGAGGGGGTAGGCCTAGGTTCTAGCACACTGGGAAGCTCAATGGCACCTTCCTGAAACACTTCCACATCAGGATCATCACTACTGTCTCCCCCCTCAAATAAATCGACATTATCGTCGTCTCCAAAGCCCACGAAATCGTCTTGACTTTCACTTATAAATTGTACCTTGTCCACCAAGCTTTCGCCACTGCTCTCTTCATCACTATCAAAAAGTTGTCGCTGTATAGCGCTATCACTCAACAAACGCTTAACTTTCTTTTGTTGAGCTCTCTTCTCGGTTGCAAAAGGCGTTGAAGTTGCGAGTGGAGTAGCACTGGGGCCCGCGGGAGGTTGCAACGAATCGGACACATCGGAAAACATTTTTCCAGTATTACTCGCTGTGGCGGCCACGTACGAACTGATAACACTAGTAGTTGAGGCTTGGGGGCGCTGCGGTCGCTCCTACCATGCCAAAATTGGCCGCGCAAATTTTGAAGCACGCTTTCAAGCACAAGGATTTTAAAATGACACCCGGGTTCCGGCCCTTTTTTTTGGTATCATTTTAAAATGACACCCGGGCTGGAAGGGTTAAATCAAGGGTATACTACTTCATAATAATGATCCACACCAAGTAGAACATGCACCTCACTCTGATTTCCCATGGGATCTGACAAGTTAACCCCTTTGCTACGTAATGCGTGTTCCACCTTCTTCACACCTACAGATACATATTCTGGTAGGGTGTCTACTACGATACAAGTCATAAAGTACCGGGTTTTACGGTAGAAATATGAAATCTCCGCTATCTCGTAGTCTTGCTTATCAGTAACCCCTGTGAAGCCCTGTAATCGAAGAGTCTCAGCCCCTACGATTCGGTGCTTCAGTCCCAGTAGTACGGACCTCTTTATAAAGGAACGTTGAGACCCTTGATCTAGAAGTACCCGACAGACTTTGTTACTGTCATTACCTTCCATGGGAATCTGTATTGTGGGCAATATAACCGTCTTGCGTGCTACCTAGTGCCACAGTTGTAGTACCCTCTGGTTTGACGTCTTTGACTTTATCTGCTGTAGGACACAACTTATCAAAGTGATGTCCTTTGCAGTGGCGACAGGGCCTTAAGTATGTAGCAGTACATTGTCCCTGCTTACCATGTTCCTTACTTAGACAACCTACACATAGCTTCAATATTTTCGCCTGTGCTAGTTTTGTCTCATTTGTAGGGTACTTTACACAGAAACTCCATTTATGTTTGTTGTTACATAGCTTACATAGAATCTGAGCAGGTTTCTTATATGTACCCTCTTTCTTTTCTGTAGTCCCCACCGTCATGCTTACAGTTCCCCTCATCTCCACATTCTCACTCCCTCCCGACACATACATTCTCCCTTTGTTCAACTGTTAGATTGCTAATTTCCTTACTGAACTGAGTCTTGAACTCCCCCAGATCAAACGATCTAACCTTGTCAAGTATTGCCATAGGAAGCTTCTGACGCAAGATAATGACTATCATTTCCTGTGTGGTGAGCCCTAGGGTGTCTAGCGGTCGAGTATGGCACTCCATATTTGCCCTAAAATTTGCTAACTCCTCAACCTTATACTGTGGTTCTGTGAGCTTTAATAAGGCAACGACATGGGCCATCTTCAACTGCTCTTGATCCCTGTATGTGGACTTTAATAATTGTACTGCCTCAAGATAACTCTCGCCCACTACCGCAAAACCCTCTATCAAATGTAAGGCCTCTCCTTCCATTTGTCCCTTCAGATAGTGAAACTTGCGGACATTATCCAAAGAGGATTCATGAACTGTAGACCGAAATACGTCCCAAAAAGCTAACCACTCAGTCAATTTGCCCCCAAATGTAGGAAGATTGAGCTTTGGGAGGTGTACAGTGTGTTTTGGGTCAGCCCTTCTATGTGCCTCATTCTCACCTCCCTTTTTACTTGCGACAGCACGTTGTAATATGTGCTTCGCTCTAAAGACAGGTTCATCATAGAGGGCGCGATTATCACACTCTGTAACAATCTCTTCCTCCTCTTGTCATGCCTGCCACAATCACCTCACTCAGAGCCATAATACGATCGTGGGTAGCCTGGACGTTTTCTAATCTAGCTTCCAATTCCTCTAAGTCAGCAGTAGTGATGAAAGTGTTAACGTCCACAATTAGCCTACTTAATACTCCCCGAAGTCCCGCCCTTTGATTTTAAGGGGCGTTAATCAGCACCCCAGTAGATGGTGTCTCTTCCTGTTTATTCATTTTGCATGTAAGGCTATGTATCTAAATGTTACAAAAACAACGGCAAAATAGTAGTCTAGTTAAGAGACGCCGACCGGCGGACTTCTATGTTATGGAGATAAAATAGTACACAAAATAGCAATACCTACTAAAGGGTCATATTGAACAAGAAAAAATGTTAGGTCAGGTCGTATGTCACAGGAAGTCTGAAATGGAAAAGAAAATTATTGGGGAAAGATGATGGGTGGGATGCAGGACTTAGGCAAGCGCAACGATGTGACCCTGCATTCCGACTCTAACCATCGCTTGGCTAGCCTTGCCAGTTTATCATAGAGTTGTTCCTGCATCCTGTTATATGTCCCCTTGCTCATTGCTTAAAAATCCCTTACTGGTAGCTAATTCCCGAGGTCTGGGCACCAATGTGGTAAACTATCAATGGAAGTTAAATATTACTAAGCTATAATGAATCAAATCAAATCAATCTAAATGAAAACTACTCCCTATCTAAATTGAATTCAATCTGAAACAAGCTAATTTTTATCCAAAGGTCTCACATAATAAATTTATATATAGGGTAAGGTTATAGGGGTTAATATTAGCCAGGAATTAACTCACCAATAGTTCCACGTGGCAATGAGGCAAGGGAGAACGTTTTACCCAATATGGCGGTGGACAATGGGGAACGAGACTTCGGTCCCGAGACACGAGTCAAGTTAAAGAAAGAATAAATGATTACATGGGAATGGACATGAATATTATGCTTATCTGTCAGTCAGTCATGGCGTCGATGAGAGCGTCGTGATGGTGTAGCTGTTTGTATTGTCGACAGTGTATTGTGATTAGAGGCTCAAAAGCGCGATCAACTGAGGGCGGAAAATAGATGTTAACTGGTTGGTGTTCGTGAAGGCTCTGGGCTTCCTCAAAGGCACACGTTGCTGCCTTGGCAAACGCCAGGAGCCCAAATTATCGTACCGCATCTAGGTTGCTCTATACGATAAATTCATATATACTACATAAGACCATGGCAATATTGCTTAACTCCTTGCGACATATATGACGCGCTCGCGTCATATGGAACTTATGACCAAAAACTCATATGACGCGATCGCGTCATATGGACTTATCTACATGCCTCTCCAATAAGTCCATATGACGCACTAGCGTCATATGGAGCTCAGTAAGTCCGGTAAGTTAGATGAAGATCTGTCGGTTGGTGGCAACCCCAGGTTCCTCCGACAATTCTAACGGCCAGCAGTGTGGTTTTGACAGTTGTGTGGTGCAGTGGCAATGATACCGGGCGCCCGCCTCCGTGGATTTACTGGAACATAATATGTCTGAAGGAGTTAATTGCATATTAGGCCTTATATAACTTAACTTATTTACAATCTTATAATATACGATTTACTCGTCCTACGTCATGCTGCAGGATCGACCGTGACGTCACAGACACATACGGGATCACAAAAGAGTCATAGCCTATCGTATTTACGATAAGATCTATATAACAAAACTTAATTCTTTATTGCTTACATACAATAAAAATAGAAAACTTGGAAAGGAAGCAGTGCGTTACATCGAAAAAGATCTGCTTATGAAAAGACCATGCAGGTACAAAAAAGGAAAAGAATATCACATCGAGATTCAATTAGATTACGAGAACAACTTCTATTCTCTTTGAACATCATACCGGGCACTTTTAGATCGAAATGATCTTAATACGTGGCCCTACTGAAATTGCACATATCATATTATTGTACAATTCCTATCAAATCATCTATAGTTGCAACTATGATAAATATTCATAAAATTAAAATTAAATTAGCACGCTGTTCAGACAGCTCGACTACTCGTGTTTCACAGCTTGTGATTATAAAATATATATTTGAAATAAAATTAGCATGTATTTAAGACAGCTCAACTACTCAGTGTTTCACAGCTTGTGTTTTTACTCATATAGTCCGGCGGAGGGTTTCGAGGTCCTGAGCTCTCCGGAACCCCCCTCCTTTTTCTTTACCCTGAAGATTAACCTTCAGTAGCTTATGACTAAGTAGACCCGCCGCGGAACAAACATAAGGCAGTTTTGGGTAACCTACTGTCATATCCCCAAACTGCCTCCCCGGAAGAGGGGAGGCCTCACAACCAGCTTAAATTGGGGGCAACTTTTAGGTGTTATTTACGCTATCGCTGGTGTAAGGGTCGAGGGCTCTGCCATCAACTACCCTGTCCTAATTCTCACGGCTGTGAGGCCCCAACCCTCGTCCGTGAAGAAAGTATTGTCAATACATATCTCTATAGGTCCTTTGCCACACCGGCGATAGGTCCTTTGCTAAACAAGGAAGGGGTTAAAGAATTCTTGGAGATGATAGTGCCGGCAATAGGCCTAAGAATTTTGAAAAGTGAAGGCTTCTGAAACGCCGGTGTCATACCAATAGCATTATTGGGAACCTGTGCCCCGCCTAAGTCCTAAAAATAATACAAGCGCCAGCCTTGCTATATCTGGTCCCCTGTGACATGTAGCTCAACTACAAGGCCCAAAACTTACTAGATGAAGTTTAAGAAACAACGCAAGGTAAAGCTTGCGTTACATGAAGTGACAGGGGTTTGGCTAGTGACCTTTCTGATTGAGCTAACGTCAGACAGGAGCCAAACGAGAAACTTGCACTCATGAACCTTCTGTCTTCCCCCGGCGGTATGTGTAGTTATGAAAAGTCGACAACCGGTGTGAAAGGCGTTCAGATTATGGTGTAAAGGTTGGGGGGGGTAAATATAAAGTGTAACTGAATCCTGCATTAATGTGCCCTAACCTATTCCATTTTTTTACCAATAAAACCCCTGAATTTGTTTGGTGATACCCGATGCATTGATTGATCTCAAGATCGAAAAGGTTGTCTGGTAAACTTGTAAGGGAAGTAATGATTTATGAATGGCATTTTTACTGTCCGGTTAACCAAGAAGAGTGAATATTGAGCTGCCCATGTCAGCAGGGTCTCCGTGCTGTCAATCATAGTTAAACCGGAAATAATCTCTAACTCTGGAATAATCTCTAAAGAGAATACCGCATGTCCTTCAATCGCTGGAGCCCTACCTACCTCATGAGGTTTGTGACTCCGTCCCCGTACTTCCGTGGTTTGTAACTACGTGATATCTGAGGGGAGCGCTGGTAAGGGAAAAAACACTCAGAGAGCTCCTTGTCTGTTGCTTGTCTTTTTAAAAAGGGGGGAGTGTGGACTCCTCTTTTGAGGTAGTCCTCAGGATCCGAGCAGAGGGGGCTCTGGTGAGCCCTTCATAACCATTCTCCTCCCCTTGCGGGTGCGCAAATTCCATGGTACTTCCCTGGAGGTAGGGGGGTGTCGGTTAGGTTTCAAAAGATATTCCATGTCGGGATATGTCGTTGGGGACGTATGACCCGTGTTAGGGATTAACATAGGAAACCAGCTTCTATAATTATAGCTCCAAAAAAAATTCTAGTCCTTGAAAAACAGACTGAGAGATCCCGCTGACCTTTATGTGTTATAGCATCGGACCGCAAAGTCATCTTTACACCTTAAACCCGCCGTGAGAGCCTGAAGGGAAGAAACAAATGGTTGGGAGGTCGTGACTGATAATAACTACACTTGGTTAGGAAGCTACCCTTTCCGGCCTAGACCATGCTGGTTCTGGTTAAAACAAACCCTAGACTGAGTGTCCTGGAAAGAGTTTCTGTCTACCTTTATTGCAGGTGGGAAGAGATATTCGTGTGTGCAACTTTACCCACCTGACCTAGTTTGTAATTCATGTTGAGAATTTGTAATTCACGGCGGAATCGCCTTAGTTCGTCAAGATGCTACTCTGCCTTGTTGACTTTGTAACTTTAGGTATGGTGCCTGAAAAGGGATTGCAATTGACATCGAAATTATAACTGACTCCTTAACTTACGCCACCAACAGCCAGTCGTCTAAGTTTCACCCCTCTTAAGTTTGAAAATGTCTTCTCATAGTATGAAATTGGGCCAGACTAAGGTCTTGTGGAGATTTATTTGTGGTGTCTCTCTCCCCAGTGGGTGGACTACCCGGAATGTAGCTGTCTGGCCTGCCGCACCGGAAGGAGTTATTTTAGACTCCTTGTGTGTCGGGCCTTGTGTGCATAGCTGCCCTACCGAGGACCGCCATTCTGGTGGCGGAGGTGTGGGACTCCTTACTTTCACAGTGTCCATCCTTACGGATGAATCATTATAAATTGACGCATGGTGTTGTTACTGTTGCGGTCGGGCGCTGGTCCTAACTGTGACGAAGACAGTTTGGACTCGAGAACAGGGCACCATGGGATTAACAGGACCCTGTTATGTGTGGAGAGTTCCGAGCTGAGGGACTCCGCCTCGAAAAGTTAGAAAGTTTCTAGGGAGTGATGAGGTAGCTGGAGCCCCCCCCCCCCACGCCCGGTGTTTTCCCATTTTCCACTGTACCCTTGTTCTCCGGGACTTGACCCGAACCCGCCTGACCTGACCAGTTTAACTGGTTTTGTCCCGTAGGACTACCCTCGGATCCACTCGCCTGCGATAGGCCCCGGGAGAGAGAGAGTTGTGAACAATGACTAGATTTTATTGGGATGGTTAGACGACTGACTGTTGTTGGTCGACTTTACCCCCTAACTGACATGTCCTGATCTAAATGAGCTTATCTTGTCAGATTCAATGTGGTGGTTGCAGGTTGACTTAGTACCGAAGCAGTCAGCACCGGAGATCTGAGGACCCGGCAGCAAATGCCGGCCGGTAAACCTCTTAGCATAAACATTCTCAGGTGCTGACGTGCTCGTACGGCCTACAATAATGCTCTCCGTATATCACCTAAAGATCGTACAGGATGTGGTAGTACCATGCACTGGAATAAGTCTATTGTTTCATCGAGCATCTGATTGGCCTTATGCATCTACAGGTCTCGAGATGGCCTGGGCTGTTTGGCGGTTCAGCAAAAATTGAGCAAAGAGTCTACAACTGGATGGGAGGGTTGTGAAATTACTGTTAAAGCAAATTCCTGCCCTCTACGTCCCAGGTCACCCATGGACCAAAACCAACCTGCCCCAAAATTACACCTGGTCTGTCAGCCGGTTGTCGCGCCGGGGTTGTATTCAACTCCGGTTCTTGCTTAACGTGAGATTGATTACCGTGTAAGCCATAAGGCTGGGCACCATCGGGACACCACCGTGCAGATAAGGGAGGTGGTACTGACTTTGAAGGCATATATACAATGTATTCATAATAACACACATCCGGTATATATAGCTTTGATTGGAACCTGTAACTCATTACCCTGCTCATCTTTAGCTCTGAATTCTTTACTCTTGTTTACCTCAATTACCCTCTCACTTGGGACCGGAACCTCCCCCGACAAGGTTATGCATGCTGCGCTTAGGAATTTAGCTTGAACTGGAAACCAGGTCTCCGGCTCCGGTACTTATGTTACTAAGGCAATGGCCTGTAACTGCTGGTCGAGAGAGGGGGTGACAGAGCTTGTGAATCCCCCACAAATATTGGGAGATGGAAAAGAGGCAGGCACTGGAGTGACACTCGCCGGACGACCCGTGTATGTGATATATTTAGGGGAACAGGGCACTTTCGGCAAGACTAGTGTAGAGGGCCTTAAAGGTCACACAACTAAACTTGTCGGGGTAGCTTCCGGCGTAGCTATGGGAGTATCTCGAGACTTCTTAGGTACATGACAGTGTTAAAACATCCTATGAAATATGTCATCTAGATCTTAGACCGTGATATATTTATTGTGTGATTTTTTCATCGACTTAGGTTTCATCACTGACCTCCTGGTTTTTACTTGGAGTTACCTCAATTATGTCTCTTCCCTCCGGGGTTTCCGAAACTGCCAATGACTCTGACTTCAGTCTGAGTTTCTGCCTCGGAATTTTATGTTGTCTTTTCCTTCTAGGTTCTACCTGGTTACCATCTAAAGTCTGTCGTTTGGGAGAACTCTGCTGTGAGTGTGTCTGAGAAACTGGTAGTTGTCGACTTACCTGAGGTTCCCCGACTGTGTTATGGTCATTCGCCACTTGAACATGGTCAGTAAGTTCTAACACCTTAGGGGACAGTGCCACTGTATGACTTGGTAAATTGAGAGAGGCTTTAGGAAAGACTAATTGAACCTTTGCGTGGCCAATACCTAAACCTTCAAAACTGATGTCGGGAGGCGAATCTTTCCCGACAGTCCCCGTCCCAGAACCACCCACCTCAGGGACCGGCGCTTCAGAGACAGGGACCGCCGGAAGAGAATGCCAACCTGGTGTTATCCAGTGCTGCGACTCCGCCCCCTCTGAGTCGGCGCTCACATGAATCTTTGCCTTGACACAGTGGGTGGTACTCATGTTAACTTTGTTTCTCTTGGGAGAACTAATAGGTTGCTTGGAAGACTGTGAGGACTGTTACTTAAGAGCTCTGGATCTCTTCTGGTCCCTTGGCTAAGCAGAACGAGTCCTCTTCCGGCGGACGGGGGGTGGGGGGGTGGGGGGGGGGGGTTTCCTCCTTAGACTCATCACTACTACTCCAGACTAACTCTTCCGAAAGAAGTCGGGATAACCTAGTATTTAGTTGATCTGATTTAGAGGATGAACAAATAAGAGGGGTTGAATAAAGTAAATTTTGTTGCCAAAGGTCCGAGTCATCACAGACTAAATCTTTATTCCCCGCACCCCTAGCATAGGCGGCGAAGCTATTCTTAATATCAACCAGTGCCACCAGGCATGCCAGGTCTTGCTTACTGAACCAATCGGTATACAGATCCGAACAAACTTGGCACTTCTGAGAGGTCCAGAGGAACTTTGACTTGTCTAGACACTCCACACATTTTATACAGAATTTATGTGCAATGACCGGGTTCATGAAGCAAGTGGGATTAGCGCAAAAGTTAGCGTAAGACATGATGGAGTTAACGAACACCCCCCTCGCCGGGTTCTGCTCCGTTGCCTGTCGCCTTGTGCTGCATCTGATGTGCCGTAATCTGGAAAAAAACATATCCAGGAATCAATGCTCATAAGGATAAACCGAGAGGTAACACATCAAATTACTCAAATACGTCGGAAGAGCAGCTGTAGCCCAACCGCTACTTTAGTCTTCCGCCGCACCTGAATGAAAATCAACCTTCAAGGTGTTTTCATCACCAGAATTGCTTACATGTGACCGTGTTACCGGCCTCTTTAAACCTTGTTAATTAACTATCATATTGCCGAGAACAGCCCTGAGGGATAGTTAATTCTCACTGGACTGTGTCGCCGGGTGCTAAAAAGTCAAAAGTTGCGTGAGGAACAACGGTTTTTAGGCGAGTTCGTTCGGCGGGCCGAGATCACTTCCGAGGAATTTGCATTTCCGCCGGAAGCGTTGTGGTACTGCAAACCACTGTGAAACAAGTTTGATAAAAACCCTTCTCGCCTACGAGGCGAGGTTCCGGCGTCGATACACAGAAAGATCGCCAGGAGGGAAAACCAACCGAATTTGAGGATCCGAACTTATGTGGGAAAGTCAGAATCCCCAAAACCCCACTTCAGTCAGGACGTCTCCCAACACCCAGTAGACATGTAAAACACTACATGAAAACTAGGAACATCTAAGGGCGAAAATAGTATAATTATAAGTAATAAATTAACACTCCTAGCCAACTAAGACAAAACCCCTACTGAGGCTGGCCACGAGGCTCATAGAAAACATCTTAACCCTCCCAGCTCCGGCAACTTAATTATCTAATTTATGGTCAGACATTCTTTAATTTGCCATGAAATACCAGGCTGGGCGAGTTTTCGAAGCCTTGTGTTTTTCTGTATTTTCATCCACCAGAATGCTGTTTATTGTGATGTATCATATGTCAATGGAAAGAGGAATATTTATAGTAGATGATAAAACAAACAAAAATGTAAATAAATCAAAATATGAGAGTGTAAATGAGTCCGGAATACAATTATTTCCCATGCAATTGTCTTCACACCGTCTTATCTCTAAATTGTGAGTGATGATCATGTAATTTTTTATTTGCTCAAATAATAGTATTTTTTCTCCTCTTTCCAAATCTGAAAACAGAAATTGTTTATCTTCAATAGTTCTCAAGCAGTGACCGAAAAATGAAATATTTATGACTTTGATTGATATGGTTTATAACATTTTCGATTTATTTCGTTCTTACGAAGTGTATGGTCTTAAATTTAGGCTGTATGAATACGGCAAATAATGCTGCTGAGATTAAAAAAAATAGAAGTTCCTACGACAAATACTTTTACGCTATGAATATTTGAAATGAAGAGCCAAAATGCGAATATTTATGCTTCACCCGTCTCTGTTCCGCCGACGCTAGCCGGGTTCCGAGCTGTTCCCCACCTCGTTGTTGCGTTATTTGCTTGGATATGTATATAACTGTATATATCACCGGAATCAGAAAATTGTGCTCTTTCTAATGGTGAAAACCAAAATAATATTGCGTAATTGGTTCGCGAGCTATGCACAATTGTTTCCATGCATTGTTATTGTTATGTAAATATATGAGAATGTTTATACAGTTGTATATCTTTGCCACAATGTACAACACTTTTATATAATTTTCCTTTCCAATAATTGTATAATGTTCATAGAACACATGTCAGTCATGAAGGTTGTCAATTTTACTTACCAGATAGGGCCACAACCCTTTCCAACGAGAAGGGAAATGGCTCCTGGGTTGACAGTGAAAAAACAAAACAAGAAAGCCAGGTTATCTTCAAGTAATAAATTTAGAAATAATTCTCTTGTACACACAAATAAAGTAATATATAAATATATATATATATATATATATATATATATATATATTCTCTTTTAAACAGACGAGGTTAAAGGCAATAGCAGTTTCAGCATTCAGGATTTTATTGTTATAGCTTTCAATAGTTCTAACAATTTTCCTCTGGGGTTCAGAGATGAGGTACAACAGGTTAGCAAAATTCATGGTGGATCCAACGTTTCACAAGTAAACATCTTGCATCTTCAGGGAAGGAGAGGTAATGATTAGAATAGGGACAAAGCATCATATTTATATTCTAATAATTACCTCTCCTTCCCTGAAGATGCAAGATGTTTACTTGTGAAACGTTGGATCCACCATGAATTTTGCTAACCTGTTGTACCTCATCTCTGAACCACAGAGGAAAATTGATAGACATATTGAAAGCTATAACAATAAAATCCTGAATGCTGAAACTGCTATTGCCTTTAACCTCGTTTGTTTAAAAGAGACTCTATTACCTGGCTATACTAACATATATATATATATATATATATATATATACAAGGTGTCAAACAAAATATAATGAATGATATCAAAAATGTGTGTATGCGTGTGTGGGTATCTATATATACCGTATATATATATATATATATATATATATATATATATATATATATATATATATATATATATATATATATATATATATATATATATATACCGGTATACATATATATATATATAAATATGTATGTATATATATATATATATATATATATATATATATAAATATATTATATACATACAAGGTGTCATAAATATATATATATATATATATATTTATGCGGTATATATATATAAAATAAATAAAATAAAAATATAAATAAAATAAAATTAATAAAATAAAACAAATAAAAACTAATAAATAAAATAAATAAATATATAAATAAAATAAAAATATAATACTAATATAAATATTCGATTATGGGCCTAGCGCATGCTCGGGACCTTGGGGCTGATCCGCTAGATATCCTGAGCAACAGGAATAAACAAAATATATATATACAGTATATACCGGTATGTATATATATATATATATATATATATATATATATACAGTATAATAATATATATATATATATATATATATACTGTATATATATATATATATATATATATATATATATATATATATATACTGTATATATATACATATATATATACGGTATATATATATATATATATATAAAATAAATAAAATAAAAATGTAATAATAATATAAATACTCGATTATGGGCCTTGGGCTTGCTCGGGACCTTGGGGCTGATCCGCTAGACACCCTGGGGAACAGGAATAAAAAAATATATATACGGTATATATATATATATATATATATATATATATATATATATATATATATATATATATATATATATATAAAATAAATAAAATAAACATATAAATAAAATAAAATAAATAAAATAAAATAAATAAAAACAATAATAAATCAAATAAATAAATATTTAAATAAAATACAAAATATAATAATATAAATACTCGATTATGGGCCTTGGGCTTGCTCGGGACCTTGGGGCTGTTATATACTGTATATATATATAATATATATATATAATAATATACTGTAATATAACTAAAATTCCGTAGAGTATTTACCATACTTCCTGTAAGCTTCCTGTAAGCATTCCTGTTACATCTTCGTGATTATAATGTATTTATTTCGTAGGCAGTATTTATTGATAAATATATTTGTCTTTCAAGCAAAAAATAGGGTAAAGTCATCATGATACCTAGACAAAACTGCATCAATACTCAAGGGGTTAACCAAGATTCACTCCCCTCAGTCACCAAAAGTCACAAGTAACATCTTATATACATATATAGTTCGTTTTTATTCACTAAACACTTTCACTGGGTAGATGAAATAATCCATAATTGCCTGCCTATAGCTAGGCATGGTGGGCCAGAGGGAGGGTGCCCAGAATTTATAGGGCCGGGACCCTGCCTCACAGTCTGGGGGCCGGGAAACTACTGACTTAACAAAGGCCCGGGCTCCTCAGAGAGGGACGCTATGGGGTTGCTAGATACTTCCTTTTGTAACTTACTAATGCCTAACTTACCAGTCCAAATTGAGTCAAAATCGAGTCATAAACTTATTTTTGGCAAATATTTCTAACTTACAGGTGGCATTATGACGCAATTGCGTCATACGAGCACTCTTGGAGGGCTGGCGTTATGATGCGATCGCGTCGTAAGAATGCGGGAGGGTTAATGAATCTATTACTCTTACCTCTGAAGAAAACAGCAACTAGTGGCACAACACCCTCGGAAACGGGGAAAATCGGACACGAACCCTGGAAAGTTCCACACCACGTGTGACAACTCTTAGACCAGAGCATCTGCCATACAACAAAGTAAATGCAACTGCCTCATAGCGATGGCCTGAAGCATTATCCTGCGGAAAAGTAGCCTCCTAACTTACAGTTAACCCGTTGAGCCCCGGCTAGTTATAATATTTTGTTCACCCCAGTCCCAAGCCATTTTCACTTATTTTTTTTGTTTGCTAAAATGGAAGACAAGGATGAGAAATGAAAAAAAAAAAAAAAAAAATCACCTCTGACATTTTTTTTTGGGGGGGGGGTTGGGGGGGGGGAGCTTCAAAAAATTTGTTGAGCCAAAATGGAAGAGAATGGTGAGAAATGAACACACAAATAAAAAAAAAACTCATTTCGGTCATTTGGGGGGCGGGGGGGGGGTTTCAATAGTTCGTCTCCCCCGCATGACCACCCGCCCGGGAGCACTAGGGTAAAAACTGAGTATGGCATTGTACGGCATACATCCTAAGGAGTATCTCACATAAATCTCAAGCCTCTAGCTCCCATACGACCGGAGTAATGAAGGTTCAAAGTGGCGGTAAACTAGGGGTGTAAACTATCCCCACTAAGCCCACCACCACCAGCCGTGCGGCTGTCTCGGCCCGCTCACACCTACTGGCCCGGCTCCCCCACACACTACGGTACCGCCCCCTCCTATTCTCCCGCCATTTCCTACCTTACGAGCCACGTAAGTGTTTTTTATATGTCGGACGCACGTGATGCGTCGCTGGGAGTTGGTGATCAAAGACTGCCGACGCAACACGTGCGACGCTGGGTCTCAACGGGTTAAGTAGCAAAATCTAAGGCACAGAAATAAACAAAAAACATAACATGAGGCGCGGGCCCGATGGGGGCTACAAGGCGCCTGTACAATAGTACCCTAATTTAACACTCTCCTGCAGGCACACCAATGGGGCTGCCTGTTCTAGCTAGTCTAAACCTATTCTAGTACTACTCGGATAAATACAAATGAGCAAAAGACTTACTGGAGTTGAGAGAACGAATAATATATCCGAGCCCGGGCAGACATTTCTGGACACGGTGGATGCAGGGAGAAGAAGGAGGTATGACGACGCTTGGTTCACCGTCTGGGCTAGAATCCACATAAGACATCCACGATCTGGAAAGCCTTAATATAACAAAAATTTAAGTTAATTTTTTATTATATATTTTTTACAAAAAAAATCGTAGTGAGTACCCAATCATCAGACGATTTCATAAGAGAATTGGCGGTACACTTTGATGAGGACTCTTTCTCTCTGCGGCGGGGTTTTCAAACACGCTGACCGCGGGTGCTTGAAAGAGGATTAATATACTAATAGGCACATCGTCAATGATGGAGGGGCCACTAATAAATATAATGAGATCTGTCTCTGAGAGGGCAGCGGGGGACGGGATCATCAGCACCCCCGGGCCAATGCCCCCACCACCCGCAGCCCACTTTACAGTGCCACCCAGTCAGGCGATCTCGCCACCACCTAGTAGGAAAAGTAGTACAGGAAAAGACACGGACAGAAACGGTTAAGGTTGAGTAGAGGATGCCAAACCTCACTCTGGATAGGACCAGCCCTCATCCTGTTGGTGGTGGTGTTAGTGATAGTGTTGTTGATGGTAGTGTTGTTGGTGGTGGTGGTGTGGTTGTTGGTGGTATTGTAGTTGTTGGTAGTGGTGGTGTTGGTGTTGTATTGGTGGTGGTGTTGTAGGTGGTATTTTTATCTTCGTTACCCTTTTAATAATTTTCCCTCTCTTCTCATCTCTTGCTATGTCGTGTCTGTCTTGCTTTTCCCCTGCTTGTACTGTGTTGTTTTTGCTGCTGCTCTAGTTGATATTGTCTTCTTTGCTTTTCTTCCTCTATGTCTCTGTCTCGTACATCTCCAGTCTATCCTTAAGTTATTGGTGATGTTCTGGTCGGTGATTTATTTTCCTTCGCTTCTCTTCTTGCTTTTCTTTGACATCTTTGTCTCTGTCTCTCACCTCCTCTGTTTATCCTCGATTGGTCCCCATTTTTATTTTGTTTTCCTCTTCTTCGTTGCTCTTCTTTGTACTCCTTCACTTATCATTGATTTCATCCTATTTTTTTTTCTTAAGTGTTTTTGTTATTCGTTTCTTTCCATGTTCATATATTTTTAACTTTGCTTATTTGTTGTTTACCTTTTCCATTACTTTCATATTTCACGTTCCTTCCTTTTTCTTCATATAATTACCATCTTCACATTTAGATTAGTTTCTGTTTGCATCTCAACTTTTAATTTTACTTTTCTTGACTTCATAATCATAATTTTCATTTATTTTCTTCTATATTTAATTACCTCTCCATTTAAATATTAATTTTATTACTATTAATATTATTATTTGTAGTAGTAGTTGTTGTTGTTGTTGTTGTTGTTGTTGTTAAACAATGTAGGTTTTTTAGCATTTTATATTTTTATTTGTCTATATATTTCAATTACTATTCTTGAAATGTTCCTGCTTAATTTCTGTTCACAAAATGTTCGTGTATTTCTTGTTTATTTTCTTGCTTCAATTGGTGAATATTGTAATTTTATTTGATTGTTCTTAGTGCATCATCCACAGAATATTACATATGAATTATACAGTAGGTCAATCAAAATTCTGAGTCGCCCGGATTTAATTATAACACAATTGAATTTCGCGATTAAAAAATATTCATGCCCCAAATGACTTTGCTAATCCTCACATCTGCAAAACAAAATATTAACAGTACATCATATTTTGTATTGCTTGAATGTTAAATAAGGACATGCAGAGATACAGTGAATTGTAAAAGGATTAGGAGAAAATACACTATCTTTAAGGTAAAACATGTTTAACCCACTGAACCCCAGCTAGTTTAGATTAAATGTACACTGAGAGACCAGCAGATTTTTTTTTTTTTTTTTTAATTGCTTAAATAGGTGAGAAATGAAGAATAACACACAAAAAAACAATCACCTCGGTCATTTTAGGGTCCTATGGGGGGGTGGGGGGGGAACAGCCTCAGCCATCAGCTGATGCCGGGCGCCCTTCAAGCTTCCCGCCCTTCAAGACACAGCTGAGCGCAGCAGCATGGCAGATGTACGATGCGTCCAATATTCGAGTGACGGTTATTTACACCATCCGAGCATCATGTGTGCCTTCATAGTTCAGATATTAGCAACATGTATCACATATTGTTATTTTAAGTCAAGTTACAGTGTGATAAGTGCATAGATTCAAGTTTTATAAGTGTCGAGGGTGTGGCAAGCCTCGTGCGCGTCCGTGGTTACCATGACGACTGGTGGGCTGGCGGCCACCTTGTTCATGGACTCACGCACGTACACACTGCCTGTTGAATGACACCCGACTTCCCTTTCACTCATTGTAACTTTTATTATGCCTCTCTCACGTACTCTGTTTATTGATTTTATACTTTACCGTATATTTTATAGTTAGAATGTGAGTGTTGCACATTGCTTTAGGCACTTTTGACTTTGAAATATGGGTTTTGACGTATTCTTAGTGGGGAGACAGGGGAGGTGGTGGTGAAGGCAGGGGGAGTGGGGGAGGACCAGTGTACACATAAACTTGCTGTCTAGGTAGCAACATGACACACTATCTCGTCTCTTCTTACCCCTACCCAAGGTTAAGAGTAACAACAGGTTGGAGCATGGGGTCACTCAAACTCGTACCCACTCGCGCATGACGTCACGAGGAAGGAAGGGTCAGAGGTCACTCGACTGTATACACTTCATTCTCAAAGGAAAAGTGTAGCTCTTCTATTTTAACTAAACAAAATGCCTATGTATTGTCAAGTTGCTGGATGCAAGTCGATATTTATCAAAGGAAGTAACATAGCATTCCATAAATTTCCCAAAGATGAAACACTGCGGTCAAAATGGAGTAATCTAAGTGGGAAAAAGGCTGTATTATTTCACCAACAGCAAGGATCTGCACTAAACATTTTGAATCCTCAGCTTTCGAAAGACACTTGAAATACGAACTGCTTGGACTACCAGTACCTTACAGCCAAATAAGATTCAAACCTGGAGCATTACCAACTCTGCATTTGCCTGCCCAGGTTGCCTCTGAAAGCGAGTCCAAGAGAGGCCGAAAGCGAGTTCGAGATGACGACGACACCAAAGTGACTGAGCAACAAACAAACCGTGATGCAAGTGACCAAAATAATCTACAAGATGATGCAACCGTGAACACCGACGCACCATTGAAAGAAATAGGTGAGTTTATACCTGGGCTATATATATATTATATATATATATATATATATATATATAATATGAGAACATAAGAAATGGGAGTCTGCAGAGAGCAGATTGGCTCACACAAGGCAGATGCCTTTCATACCAAAACCTATCTCGTCCTATATGTGCTTATCTAATTTTATCTTGAAGCCCACACTGTCCTTACATCTAAAATTATTTGTATGTATGTGTGTATACCGCTATATAAAAGGTTCAGATTATGCTGTTCAAATTTGATGTCCTCATTACAGAATGGACATAGTTTATTTGGAGTCAGTAGGCTACAACGAAGAATGACCAAAATTATCCATAATATTATATATCTTCCATAAATAGAAAGGTTGAATAAATTAGGCTTGCACTCGTTACAGAGGCCCATCTCGTCCACATGCCTATCTAATTTGATCTTAAAGCTCTCTATCATTCTTGATCTCACTATAGCACTTGGTAACCTATTCCACATATCTACAACTCTGTTACCAAACTAATATTTGCCTATATCTTTTCTGAAACGAAATGTATCTAATTTGAAAACATTTGTTGGAGTTCTTTCGCTATCACTGAGCTTTAGTACATTGTTCATGTCCCCTCTATTAATCCCACTACGTGACTAACCCCCTTGAACACTTCTATCAAATCCCCTCTAACTATGCGTATTTTTAACCAATGAACATAAGAACATAAGACAATGGGAGTCTGCAAAACGCCGATCGGCCCACACAAGGCAGATCCCTGTCACACCCAACCCCAATTACCTAAGAACATAAGATCACGGGAAACTGCATATGGCCATGCGGCCCACATGAGGCAGCTCCCATTCACACCCAGCCCATATCAGCCATATGGGATCCTAATTAAGCCTAATGTAATCCTAATTTCTTCAACCTTGCTTCATCTGGAAGATTTCTAATACTATGGATTATTTTTGTCATTCTACGTTGTACTCTCTCCAAGGAATCATTCTGTAATTAAAATTTAGCAGCATATATAAGAAAAGAACATAAGAAAATTTGAGTCTGCAGAGAGCCGAATGACCCACACAAGGCCCATATATATATATATATATATATATATATATATATTTTGGCAGGGGGGTTATAAAAAGTAGTTATACTATACCTGTGACTAGGTATTGTAGTTATACATATTACATTTATATCAGTTTGGTACTAGGGCGCATGTTGCTAGAGAGAGAGAGAACTGCGTTTCAGAAAAGATATAGGCAAATACTGGTTTGGTAACAGAGTTGTAGATAGGTGGAATAGGCTACCGAGTGTTATAATAGGATCAAGAAAGATAGAGATAAAATTAGATAGGTACATGGACGAGATGGGTTGGTTGTGAAAGGGTTCTGCCTTGTGTGGGCAAATCGGCTCTCTGCAGACTCGTATGTTCTTAATACGAAAAATAATAATAATAATAAAATATCTATATACTGATATATATACACCGTATACATTTATTTATATATATATATGTATACGGTATATATATATATATATATATATAATATATATATATAGAGGTATATATATATATTATATATATATATATATATATATAATATATATATATATATATATATATATATATATATATATATATTAGAATAGTACCTAGAATATGAAATGGGTGAAGAAATAGAAAGTTTGAGAGGAATAGTGGATGGGAGGAGTTTAATCTGTGATTAGAGGGCCAGGTGGGTCCATTAATAACAATTTGTGCTCCTCCCATTCACTAATACCGGTACATCTTAACTAAGTGTCAGAGGATAACACAACCTGGATTGGGAAAATATGCAGAACAGAAGGGATGCTTATGACACCCAAAAAGGAATTCTTTGAACAGCTTAAATTAATGGAAAAAATCTTTGTGTGTTTTCATGGGAAAACAGAGTTCAAAGCTGGCAAAAACTCAGTAAAATCATTGTGTAAAGAAATTGTTGGTAAGGTGACTTTACCATGGGAAGTAATTAGTTTTTTTGTAAGATGCCGAATGTTTTTTAGAATACGGATTTTAAACAGAAATATGAATGCTAATGATCCTAGAAAAACTAAATCTAAAATGTCTAAACTAATAAAATCAGTGTGAAATCCTTGTGTTTATGTAATCCTTATCCCTCTTTGTGCAAGCTAATTATATAATAAGAATACGAAATTAGAACAATAACCAAGCAAAATGAAGATACCGGGTATAAAAAAATTCCGGTACTAATATTAATTAACATGTTTGACATCCCTGGTCTATTGGCAGCACTTTGGCTGGCAGGCGAGCGTTTTTCTAGCTTTCTTTCTCTCGCCCCACCTTCTGACGTCAACAGGCTGCGCGTGCGCCAACCTGTTGTATCTCTTAACCTTGCCCCTACCATGGCCTGGCGGAATTTTGAGGAATGCCGTGGGGTCTAGGTCATTCTCCTCCTCTTCCCCACTTGGTGGGGAGTCAACTATGTTATGGGAAGCGTTATTATTATATTTATTAATAATAATAATAATAATAATAATAATAATAATAATAATAAAACTAATAATTATGATAATAATAATATATTTAATAATTGTAATAATAATAGTAATGTATTCGGCTATTCGCATATATATATATATATATATATATATATATATATATATATATATATATATATATATATATATGTTTCTAATCTCTCAGTGGGGATCGAACCGTCGACCATCAGGACGATAGCCGACGCTTTAATCAACTACACCACGGCAGTCTAAAAGACACTCAGCCTTCTATTCTATTTATGTTAGGGAGAAGGGAAACTCACTAGGCGAATATATTTCAATTCAAACCTAGTTATAGGATCCATATTCCAGAATACCATACAAGGATTTCTGAGTGTCCCGACACAACTCGGGTCGAAATTGATTTCATTTAATTTTAACCCACAAAGCATGAGAGTTACAAATATTGAGAATATATCACAAATACACGTGAGCCACTAAATGTTTCTAATCTCTCTGTGGGGATCGAACCGTCGACCATCAGGACGATAGCCGACGCTTTAATCAACGGCAGTCTAAAAGATTCTCAGCCTTCTATCCTATTTATGTTAGGGAGAAGGGAAACCCACTAGGTGAATATATTTCAATTCAAACCTAGTTGTAGGATACATATTCCAGAATACCATACAAGGATTTATATAGTACCGTGCGTGTGTAGGTATATCACAATTTTTTTTTTGCATTGCCATATAATTATACTAGAGATCCTTTAGTAAGATCTCTACATTCTACAGCATACGATCAATCAATCAATCAAATATCAATCAATTTCCCCATCACCTTCGGATAAAAATATAAATAGGAATGTGTGATGTTTATTAATGCTAATTACAACGAAGACAAGTTCCATGGGCTATCTTTTCCCTGGCAGTGTTGGATTGGCTGACTATCTGGTAAATTCGCACTCACATTCCAATAGCGTAATTAGGCTGGAGTGGCTGGCGAAAGTTGTATGTCATTCTGTTCTTAAATGGGGATGGTTGGTTTTTCGGTCTTTGTATTTACTTATTTATGTTTAAAGTTTCCTCGCTAGATCTTCATGAAGCTTTAACAAAAAAAACTCCCTAGACCCCCTTCGAGATGAATATATACATTTTTCAATAGAAAAATTTCCCGGCCAGAGGCCGGTTCCTCCTAAAATTACAAGCTCGCTGTCGCTCGCCAGGAAAAAATCAACACCTTAATGGCACAAAAGGTCCTAATATTAACAAAGAAATTGAGTGAAAGGTCTTAAAATCGCCAAACTAATGGAAAGAACGTCTTAAAACATCAAAACTAATAGGGTTAAACATGAGGGAGAAGAGAGTCCAAAAAACGCAACCATTCCCCCTTCCTGCGTTTCCTGGACAGTATAATCCATAGGTGTATCTATTCCACCAGCGAACTGCCTCAACCAATAACTAGATTGGAGTGGCTGGTGGAAGTTGTATGTCATTTTGTTCTTGTTGACTTTCCTGGATAGTACAGTTGGCTAAATAGTCGAGTGTCCACTGTCATTACGTTGTGCTCGCTGTGTGCTGTATTAATGTCTGTCATATATTGAATAGGGTGTGTAAAGATAGGAATATATTTGTATATCTCACTCGAAACGATAAATTAAAGCTTTGATAGTGCTGATACCAAGTATTGATCGAAATACACTTGGTGGCGCGACATTACTTATTTGGCCCACTGTACTCCATACGTGTATCTATTATCTAAGTATATACCTTTTTTTCATATATCTTGTCAGTCTGATTGGGGAGATTATAGACTGCAGTAAACCGATTGGCCCACACAAAGCAGATCCCTTTCAAACCCAACTTATTTCGTCCATATAGCCATCTAATTTTACCTTGAAGTTCTCTAACGTTCTTGATCCTACTACACCACTCGGTAGCCTATTTCACATATCTAGAGCTCTGTTACCAAACCAATATTTGCCTATATCTCTTTTGGTTTGGAAAATATCATGGATAAACAAATAGCGAATAAAATTGAGATAAAGGCAAATTAATATAAACAGATGAAAAAGGAATAGGTGTTGGGCGGGAGAAACCTAGGTAATCTTTAAACATTTGTGTGTATAGTTCTGCTTACTCGACACTATATTATTCAGCTTAGAACAAAGAAACTAGTGAGGTAAACAATAGTTCATAAACACAATTGTATACACAAAATATAGTCAGCTGTTCAATTCTATCTATCTATCTATTTATATGCTCATGCTCAGGCCCAATCCCCATTTTGGGGGTAGCCGACTCAAAACAGAGCAAGAACAGGGAAAACACAAAAACAACATAAAACAACAAATAAACACAGATAAAAAACACAAACTCACACACATCCAGGTCACCCAGGAGAAGACCCAGAGACCAGGGTCACCAAGGTCGCTCCAGCACTCCCCCGGCCCCTGACCACCCGGAGAGGTTCCGATCTCGGCAGGCAGACATGCAGCGGAGCCAAAGCCACAAGCCACCACACTTTCAGGCGTACCCTTCATATTAATCGTCTCCCCGGGCCAGGCGCCTGATGGACTATTATCTAGTCCAACTTGCGCCCACCCCTTACTCCAAATGACCACGTGTTCACTCAACTATTCACAAGCATTCTCCATTCACTCCTGTCCACCACCACTTCCCCTGCCTGATCTATAGTCATTCCTCTATCATCCAAAGCCTTTCTTACACAGTCTCTCCATGTCAATGGGGGTCTTCCTGCCCTTCTATCTCCCCTTGTACCTGACTCACATATTCTCTTTGTAAGTCTTTCATCTCCCATTCGTTCAACATGACCATACCAGCTCAGCACCCTTCTGTCCACTCTGGCTGACAAATGTTCCTGCTGCCCCACTCTCCTACGTATCTCTTCATTCCTCAATCTGTCTCTACGAGTAACTCCACACATACTCCTCAAGCAGCTCATCTCCATCACATCCAGCCCTCTTTTCTCCTTTTTCTTCAGAGCCCATGTCTCAGCCCCTTACATCACTGTTGGCGCAACAATTCCTTGATACAGTGCACTTTTTACTTTCACTCCGAGATATCTCGTCTTCCACATACTTCCCATTGCTCCGAAAACCTTCCTTCCCTCACACACACTCTGTTTTACCTCCACTTCCATACCTCCATTCCTGCTTATCGGTCCTCCTAGATATTTAAAACACTTTACTTGTTCCAATATTTCCCCATCCAGCCTCACATCTAGATTCACCCTATGCTCTCCCCTATTACACACCATTACTTTACTTTTATTGACGTTCACCTTCAGTTTCCTCCTTCCACAAACCACACCAAACTCTTTGACTACCCGCTGCAGTTTCTCATCAGAATCCGCCACCAATGCTGTGTCATCAGCGAACAGCAACTGATTCAACTCCCAATCTCTACCATTCTTTCCTACTAAACCCAATACTTTTCCCATAGTTCTCCTTTTCACCTCCCTCACCACACCATCCATAAACATATTAAACAGCAATGGTGACATTACACAACCCTGTCGCAAACCTACCTTTACCTCAAACCATTCACTCAACTCACCATTTCCTACTCTCACACATGCTCTGCTCCCTTCATAAAAACTCTTAACTGCTTCTAACAAATTTCCTCCTATTTCATAAATCCTTAACACCTTCCACATTGCTTCACGGTCCACACGATCATACACTTTATCCAAGTCCATAAAAGCCCAAAATATCTCCTTATGCTTCTATAAATACTTCTCGCATAACTGTCTTACTGCAAACATCTGATCCACGCACCCTCTTCCCCTCCTAAAACCGCACTCTTCTTCTCCTATTGCAACTTCCGTACACTTTATTATCCTCTCTATCAACACCCTGCCATACAGCTTTCCAACCACTGACAATAAACTAATACCTCTATAACTTGAACACTCCTGCCGATCTCCCTTCCCCTTGTACAACGGCACAATACATGCACTCTTCCAGTCTATTGGTACCATTGACACAGCAAAGCACACATTGAAAAGTCTCACCAACCAATCTATTATCACATCTCCACCCTTTTTTATACACTCCACAGCAATACCATCCAAACCTTCTGCTTTTCCCGCTCTCATTTGTTTCACTGATTCTTTCACCTCATTTTCCTCAATCCTTTCATTCATTCCTTGCCACCTGGGTGGCCTGGGTAACCTATCTCCATCCACCTCTGCTTCAATCACTGCTTCTCTTCTCTTACATCTCTTGTATTTAACAAAGATTCAAAATACTTGGCATATCTTTTCCTCACTTCAACTGGTTCCACTAGTAATTCTCCATTTTCATCTTTCACTGACTCTTCCCTCTGTTGTCCTCCTTTCCTTACTTTATTTGCCTCCTTCCAGAACATCTTCTTTCGTTCTTCAAAATTATCACTCACCCTTTGACCCCACCTTTCGTTTGCATCTTTTTTCGCTTCTCTAATTTTCCGTTTTGCCTCTCTCCTTTTCTCCTTGTACCTCTCCCATACCTCAACATTACCATCCTGTAAAACCCTCTCAAAACACTGTCTCTTCTCCTCAACTGCCTTTCTCACCGTATCATTCCACCACTCGCTTCCCTTCCTGATACCTCTGCCTCCTACTTTCCTTTTGCCGCATACTACCTCTGCACTTGCTTTCACTCCTTCCTTAAACTGTTGCCATTCAACCTCTACTTCTCTCTCTTCCATCTCTCTCACTTCCATCCACTTTTCATTTAGTCTTTCCTTGCACTCCCTCTGTTTTTCACTCTTCTCTAACTCACTAACTTTTATTACCTCTCTTACTTCACGCTTGTCTCTTATTCTCCTGTAACTCTTAACTCTTAGCTTTCCCTTCACCAGGTAATGCTCTGACATACCCTCCGCCTCACCTCTCATCTCATTCACATCCTGCAGTCTACAAAATCTTTCCCTTGTCACCAGCACATAATCCATCAATGCCCTCTCTACAATCTCTCCCCTCACAAGTCTATGCCAGGTGTACTTGTGTATACGCCTTTTTTTTAAGAACGTATTGTTACGATCCAGGTTCTACAAGACACAGGGCTCTTCATCATTGGACTAGATAAGGCTAAATGCAACAACGGTAACATT
Organism: Paralithodes platypus; assembly: GCA_032716605.1. Taxonomy (NCBI): domain Eukaryota; kingdom Metazoa; phylum Arthropoda; class Malacostraca; order Decapoda; family Lithodidae; genus Paralithodes; species Paralithodes platypus. The sequence continues at coordinate 20,029,244 of CM064552.1, read as the reverse complement.
AGTTCCAACCCCTGCCTTAACCACTGGAGAACAAAACACCTATACCGCCCTGAGTCGTGCCTGGACAACGAGGTATCCTATGACTCAGTAAAAGGTGCACATTATAGGCTGATGATCACTGAAGCAGCCTATACTCATACAACATATGATTACTTTATTAAGGTATACAGGGAAAAAGATAGATAGCGTATTTAAATCGCAGCAACGATTTAATAGCAAACTAGAAGAAGGATAATTAATGTTACGTTAAATAATCAGTATCCGTCTCGGATTCTGAACTGTGTATTATTACTGTGGGAACATATATAGTATAGGGACATACAGTGTTATCTGGCACAGGTGTAATTATAAAACAGTCGGCAGTCTAAACTCTAACCACAAAAAGATGTGCTTTCTCCCACCAGGCACAAACCTGCTCTGGTTAGGTCTCTCAGCAACAATCACAACTTACTATAAACATAAGGAACAATAATGCTGCACACATATACACAATGAGATTATAAACCCTAATCGGGAGTCTGCCAGGTGGACGAAGTCTAGCAGGGGAGTCGTAGGCTAGGCTACCTGGGCCGAGCCACCTGCTCGGTAGCCTAGTGTCGTTCTCAAGTCTGTGCGCCTAGTTACATTAAATGACGGGGTGCTCTCTTGAGAGATCCAGGTCTCGTGTACCTGGTTCTCTCCTGGCGACCCTCCTAAGTCAAAAGCTAACGAGCTAGCACAGTGCTGGGTGGACTAGGCAAACACCCTCACGCCAACACAGTGTTAGGCTCTAAGGTAAACAGACAAGAAAATGACCTAGGCCTCCGCAGGTATCCGGTACAGTTGCATAGGCTCAACAAACTCTATGCTCATAGGAAACTGTAACCTGATAGCCTCTCCCCAGTCTAGCATCGACTGACCTGGCAGACACCCAAGAAGATAAGGTAGGGGCAACACGATGAGTATGTCAAACCTCCCCAAGCCAAAATGGACAACCCTCTGATCCAAAATGCCTAACTAATTACATATAATATCTCTGAGAGCTCGCTGTATAATACAGTGACGGATATATGAAATCAACGTCAAGGAGAAGGGCAGTTAATTAATAGTAGGATATACAGAGAAAAGAAGGTAAGCAGTGGTAGAATAAGTTCGCAATAGGGGGGTGAGGTGGGCTGATAGATTGCAAAGGGATGTTAAGCATTACAGCACTAAGAGGAGCTCTGCCCGTGGAAGTCACAAGGGAGTCCGTGCGTGTAGACGCACCCATTCCCAACGCGGTGGGAAGGTGGTGACGGAGCAGGAGGGAGGAGCCCGGCGACGAATCAGGCGCCCGAGAGATGACGTAACTAATCAAGTTGCACGATATTAATCCGCCAATACCACCCAGCTCTGATTTCTCTCTCTCTCTCTCTCTCTCTCTCTCACTCACTCACACTCTCCAACTTCCACGAGTCATCTAATACATTAAATCTATGACAGCTGGAATAAAATACAATGCATTGTCACAGGTGAAAGTAAAGAGTATTTCTGGACTACCTGTGACACTATGATGCACTAGGAAGAAACAGAACTTAATCAATAAACTACAGCCCATAACACAGCCTGGGGAGAGGGGAGAAGAAGATGGAGAGCCAACCGCTGCCCCCTCATGGTCGCTGGGGAGCTGACGTGCGTCACATCCCCCCAAAGATATTAGACACTTAACATTAAGCAAGTTCTGATATCTGAAATCGGCGGGTGCCGGCACACGTCACCTAACCTCCCCACCCCAGCACAATAATACAGCATATAGGTTTCACAAAAAGACATACTTATAAAATGAAACAAACTTACATATTTACCCCCTCAACACAATAGCAAAACTTAAAATTGTTACGCTCCGAAAGCGAGTTCTACGAAACTCAGCCCACTAATAGCTAGTGCTTCAGCTGTAACAAAACATACTTAAATTTACTATAACCGAAAGAGTTTTTATGTTGATTTTAAATTTGATTGTTGTTTTTGTTCGGCTTTAAATATATGTAGCCTATTTTCCTTCACGCAACCCACACAACCTGTGGCCATCTACCCCTTGTCCTCCACCCTCGAAAGACAGTCAGCTATAACGTTATCACAACCGGCAATATGCCTGATATCAAGATTGTATTCTTGGAGCATAAGTGACCACCGTGTCAGCCGCATGTTCCGGTTGTGGAACTGGTTGAGGAACTTTAGAGGGTGGTGATCTGTGTAAATGGCCACGACTGGGCCGAAGGCTGGAACATACACCTCAAAGTGCTTCAAAGCAAGCACCATCGCCAACAACTCTTTCTCGATGGTAGAATAGTTCCTCTGAGCGGAGTTAACCTTTTTAGAGTAAAAGCTGACGGGGTGCTCCAGACCCTCGTCGTCCGTTTGCAAGAGGACTGCACCGGCCCCAACACCACTGGCGTTTGTCGCCAGCTGAAAACTCCTTGTAAAGTCCGGCGCCCTGAGAATAGGATGGGTGCATAGTAAGTGCTTCACTAACCCAAACGCCTTTTCACACTCAGGCGACCACCGAAACTTTACCGTCTTTGCCAAAAGGTCAGTCAGGGGAGCAAGAACAGTCGAATACCCTTGTATAAAGCGTCTGTAGTAGCCTATCATGCCTAGAAAGCGCATGATCTGACGCTTGGTGGTTGGCCTGGGAAACCGATCGATGGCCAGTATCTTGCTCTGGGGGGGGGGACACCCATCCCAAACCTACAACAAAGCCAAGATACTGCACAGTTGCCTGCACAAAGTCACATTTCCCCAGGTTCATGACTGTATGTGTATGATTTACCTTGTACAGTATCACTTTCATATCTAGTACAGTCACTTATGCATATGTAATATCTCTCTATGAGTAAGATTCATGTTAGCATCCAGGCAGTCATATTAGTTATGTCATATAGCCACTCTGGCAACTCAAGCCTGGGGCTCCTCTCACCAGAGGGCCAATACATGTTTGTGTACCACGAGACAGAGCTATCACCCTGTAGGCTCTGCTTCGTGCCTGTATCCCATATCCTTCTCAATAAGAACCTATATATCTACAGCGTGTCTACTTACTCCCCAACCCAAGATAGGCCTGTTGTGCATCTATGGAGTTAGCTGGGACACACATAACATGGCGCAGTGTGTAGGATGAGAAGTTTATGTGGATTCCGCCAGCCGCCATTGTCCACACACCCTGCATCCCAGCCACCGTCTCACCGCTTGGATTACAGTGTTATAGTGCTCAACAGTGCGGTGCCGACGTTCCCAGTGCAGTGCCAGTGATATTATATGTACCAGTTCTATTATATGTACCAGTGCTATATTGTGTGCTTTATTTTATATGTATTGTGTGTGGCATAAGCATAACGCCCGCACAAGTCAGAGCCACGAGAGAGCGGGGCGTGAGATCCTCCTCCTCTGACTGCCAGCAAGATACTGAGGTGAGGGAGGCCTCGCACCACTGCTCCACCGCTCGGTACATACGCACGAACACACACTGGGCACACACACAACTGGCAAACTTTTATTTCATCACCCAAGCATTCCTTTCAGTGCTAATTGTAATTGGGTTTTATACATTGGTGAGGATACAACTGGTGTGTATTCTAAATATTCTGCTGTTTTTGCCAGTCATTTTGATACCCCACTTGTATATGTGAGAGGCTAATAACTGTGTGTTTGTTATCTCCCTGTCTGTCTGTCACCCACACAAGATGTCAGACTCTGGTGATGTACAGGACGAAGGGGCAGGAACAAACTTGCCTTATGATGGGGAGGAATACACACCTTATTATCAGCACCCTAGGTCCCCAACCACACCTTCAGCCCCATCGTCAGCTGATTTCCTGCAATTTTTCAAATACCTGGAGGAGTCTCGCAGGTATGATGAGCAGAGGAGACAAGAGGAGGAGGCCCGCCGAGATCGTGTCCTGGAGTAGTCTCGCAGGCATGATGAGGCTATAAGGAGACACGAGTTCCAGAGCTTATTTCAGCTGTTGGCTCCCACCAGGACCCCTCCCGACTCCTCCACACCTGCTGGTCACCTTGGCGGACAGCAGCCACATTCTTCTCCACATCCCTCACACAATCCTCCACCACAGAAGGCTACGGCCGAGACACCACCACCATTGAAGCCTGACGCTACATTCCAGATGTTCCGGGAGTGGAGGAGACGCTGGGACGACTATGCTGTCATGGTGGACCTGTCCAACCTGCCTGCGGCCAAACAGATGATACAACTACGCATGTGCCTGACTCTCGAGACGCAGCGTGTCTTAGAACATACCCTACAGATCGCTCCCTCCACAGACAAGACTGTTGAAGAGGTGTTGGACGCCCTGCAGCTTCATATCAAGAGTCTAAGGAATGAGGCACTCCGGCGTCGTGAATTGTTGAGCTGCAGACAGCATGAAGGGGAAACTTTTGCAGAGTTCTACGTCCGCCTCAAACGTCTCGCAGAAGAAGTGGATGTGTGCCCCGGTAACTCACCCATCTGTGTGGAGACACAACTCAAGACGATCATCCTCATGGGCCTCAGGGACAAGGAGTTAGTCCAGAAACTCATCGCCCTGGACTCCAAGTCAATACTACAGGATGTCGTCACTACGTGCCGCTCGTATGAGGCTGCCAAATCTGAGACCACGGCCATTAGTGCGCCCCATGAACAAGTAAGGGCCGTCTCTTCATACAAGAAAAACAAGAAACAGGGCAGTGACAGGACCCAACCCCCCAAGCCTCCATCGAATGCAGCTGATGCCTGCCAGAGTTGCGCTCGCCGACACGGGCCTGACAAGTGTCCCGCTGCTGGCAGCACCTGTAACAACTGTGGGCGCCACGGTCACTGGGCTCGGACAGCTAAGTGCCCTCCTCACAAGGTTCAGTGCCGCATCTGTTGTCTTCTGGGGCATTATGACAAGTGTTGTCCGTCGACTAAGAAGAAGGAAAGACGCCAAGGTGGCCCCCCAGGCGATATGGGTGCCCCCTCCAACTCTGGCAAGCCCCCCGACGCTAGGAGTAATAGCTGTCGTCAGGTGGGATCGACTCCTTCTACAGCTTCGACGCCGCAACCCGTCTGTGTTACCCTCTCCTTTGGCGACGCTACATCCCGCCTACGGATGTTACCGGACACGGGTGCTGACGTCACCGTGATTGGCTGGCGTCACCTTGAAGATTTGGCTATCCCCATGAGCAGCCTGCGAGTCCCTTCGCCCACGACAACGTTCACGGCGGACGGCTCCCTGATGGCACCTGCTCTGGGGGTATTTCAGGCTACCCTCACCCTGGGACAGAGAGTGTGTACTGCCCTGATCCATGTGCACGAGGGTGTCCAGACTCCTCTGCTTTCATACAGCCACTGCAGGGAGTTAGCCATCATACCTCTGGCATTCCCAACGCCCATACAAGAGGTCAAGCACGTCAACAGGTGTAAGGCTACACCACTTCCAGTCTCCACGTCGCCTGCTGAAGCCAAGAATTACTTCCTGCGGGAGTTTAGCGACGTGTTGATGTCCAAAGACGACCTAAAGACTGTGGCCCTCAAGCCTATGGTGGGTCAACCCATGAAGATCCATCTTAAAGAGGGAGCTGAGCCCTTTGCCATCCATACTCCCCGACAGATTCCCTTTGCCTTTAGGGACCAAGTCAAGCGAGAGTTGGAGTCCATGGTGGCCCAGGGCATCATCAAGCCTGCTGGAAACAACCCCTCAGAATGGTGCCACCCCCTCGTCGTTGTTGGTAAGGACAGCGGAGGAGTGCGCATCACCGTCGACCTCTCCAAACTCAACAAACATGTGTCCCGACCAGCTCACCCTTCGCCTACTCCCTCCGCAGCAGTTCGTGGTGTCGACCGAGGAGCTCGCTACTTCACCACTGCGGACGCCCTCTGTGGTTACTGGCAGATGGAGTTGGCTGAAGAGGACCAGCACCTGACCACCTTCATCACGCCGTATGGACGCTTCAAGCATTGCAGAGGACCCATGGGATTCACAGCTACGGGCGACGCCTTCTGCTACAGGGGTGATATGGCTCTACAAGGTGTGCAGAGGTGTACTAAGGTCGTGGATGACATACTGCTGTACGATGAGGACTACAAGTCTCACCTCGACCGCATCCATGAAGTGCTGACTAGGTGCCGCAAGTTCGGGATTACCCTCAAGAAGAGCAAGTTTGTGGTTGCCGCACCTTCAGTGGACTTCTGTGGATACACCCTCTCAGGGGATGGTATTGCGGCTGACACGAGCAAAGTGGCTGCAATCGGGGACTTTCCGGCACCAACCAACTTGACCGACCTCAGGTCATTCCTGGGTCTGGTCAACCAGCTGGCGGAGTTTACCCCTGACATCGCCGCCGCCGCTCAGCCCCTCCGCCCTTTGATGAGCCCCAAGAGGACATTTGTGTGGACTCCTGACCTTGATGAGGCCTTCAGGCGAGTCAAGTTAGCCCTTGTCAGTCCTCCTGTTCTGGCACACTTCGACCCAGACCTACCCACCATTCTTCAGACTGATGCATCGCGACTCAACGGCATTGGGTATGCCCTCTTGCAGGACCACGGCAGTGGCCACCTGCGGCTCATCCAGTGTGGCTCTCGGTTCCTGGCGGACACTGAGACCCGCTATGCTACTATCGAGTTGGATATGTTGGCTGCTGTTTGGGCCATGTCCAAGTGTCGACTGTATTTACAGGGTCTACAGGATTTCACACTGATGACTGACCACCGCCCCCTCATCCCTATCATCAATCACTACACGTTGGACGCTGTGGAGAATCCCCGCCTCCAACGCCTGAAGGAGAAGACCTCACCCTATATCTTCAAGGCCGTGTGGCATGCCGGCAAGTTGCTCTGCATCCCTGATGCCCTGTCTCGAGCCCCGGTCAGCCGCCCCACGCCAGAGGATGAGATCGCTTGTGCCGACGCCGCCACCTACCTTAGGACTATAGTGACAACCAAGGACGTTATCAAATCAGGACGATCTTCGGCACGATCTTCGGCACCAGACGCAGACAGGACGCTACAGGATCTCCGGGTCGCGGCAAGAGCGGACCCTGCATATGTTCGTCTACTCGACTGTGTGACCTCAGGATTCCCTGCCAACCGATACGACCTTCACAATTCCTTGCTCCCATACTGCAAGATACTGGACGAACTCTAAGCTGATGATGACCTCGTCCTGTATGGAGCTTGGATTGTGGTTCCTGCAGCCCTCCGCCGACGCACCCTACAGCATCTTCATGACGGCCACCGTGGTGTGGAGACCACTAAACGCAGGGCGAGGCAGGCTGTCTTCTGGCCGGGGATAGATTCCGAAATCACCAACACTGTTCAAGCGTGTGAGTCGTGCCAGATCCTTCAGCCTAGCCTCCAGAAGGAACCACTCATGAATGATGACAATCCTACAAGGCCCTTTGAGTCTGTGTCGGCCGACTTTTTCATGGTCGCCGGGAAGTCTTTCCTGGTAGTCGTCGACCTTCTCTCGGGGTGGCCTGTTGGTGTCCCCTGCACAGGCGACACAACCGCCTCTGCGACCATCAGGATATTCTGTCGCTACTTCCGGGAAGTTGGTGTGCCCCTTCGTCTGAGGACCGACGGGGGCCCACAATTCACCAGCCACGAGTTCTGGGACTTTATGAAGCGATGGGGAGTTCGTCATGTGGTAACATCACCGCATTACCCACAGGCGAACGGCCATGCCGAGGCTGCGGTGAAGTCTCTCAAGCACCTCACCTTAAAGACTGCACCCTCTGGCAATATTGACTGTGAGGACTTCGACCGGGGTCTCTTGGAACTCCGGAATACTCCAAACTTCACAGGCCGCTCCCCAGCCCAGTTCCTGTATGGTCATCCTCTTAGGACATGTCTCCCGGCCCATCCCAAGTCCTTTGCTGCGGAATGGCAAGCCAAGGCCGAGGACTGTGATAGACGTGCAGCCGACCGTGCCGAGCAGGTTAAGACCCGGTACGATGAGCACGCACAACCCCTTCCCAGGTTACGTGTCGGTCAGCAAGTGCGGATTCAAGACCCGACCACGAAACGCTGGGACAAGGTGGGAGTTGTGATGAGCCTTGGCAGGTCATGGGCCTATGAGGTACGTCTCCCTAGTGGCCGTGTGTGGTGGCGGAACCGTCGATTCCTCCGCCCCGTGCCCCAAACTGGTGACTCCCTCAACCCTGTGGCCCCTTTCAATGACGCTGAACAGTCCTTAGCTTCTGACCCCTAAATTACCCCACGTCGATCAGAACGGCTCAGTAGGAAAGAGTCCGCTCGAGAATGAACTGCGAGCGTGAGGGGGGAGGGAGGTGTATGTGTATGATTTACCTTGTACAGTATCACTTTCATATCTAGTACAGTCACTTATGCATATGTAATATCTCTCTATGAGTAAGATTCATGTTAGCATCCAGGCAGTCATATTAGTTATGTCATATAGCCACTCTGGCAACTCAAGCCTGGGGCTCCTCTCACCAGAGGGCCAATACATGTTTGTGTACCACGAGACAGAGCTATCACCCTGTAGGCTCTGCTTCGTGCCTGTATCCCATATCCTTCTCAATAAGAACCTATATATCTACAGCGTGTCTACTTACTCCCCAACCCAAGATAGGCCTGTTGGGCATCTATGGAGTTAGCTGGGACACACATTACAACGACCAACCCAGCTTCACACATCTTCCGAAACAAGATATTAAGATGCTCGCAGTGACTACCAAAATCAGTATCGTAGACAATGACATCATCGAGATATACAGTACAATTGGGAATGTCACTAACATTATCATTCATCAGACTTTGGAAGGTAGCAGGTGCGTTTTTCAACCCATAAGGCATGACATTGCACATATATGTCTTGCCGTGCACACAAAAGCCGCATACCTCCTTCGCTCGCGCAGAGAGGGGCACCTGCCAATAACCCTTCACCAGGTCGACCTTGGTGAGGTATGTGGCATTCCCGATTTTGTCAACACTGTCATCGACGCGAGGAAGGGGGTAAGGATTGGTGGCGGTCAAGCCATTAAGTCTGCGAACGTCTATACAGAAACGCACCTTCCCGTCTGGCTTAGGCTGCAAAGTTACCGGGGAGGTCCAACGCACCGGACCTTCCTTAATCAGCCCTCTCTCTATCATATACCTCAGCTACTCCCGGAGGGCTGGCAATTTGATAGGAGGCACACGATAAGGCACTGACTTGAAGGGCGGGTTGTCTCCCACGTCAACATCATGCACCGTCTGAGTTGTGAGGCCTGGGTGCTCCGCGAAAACAGCGGGGTATGACTGGAACAGGTGGCACACGGCTGCACGCTGTTGCTCAGGCAGGTGCTCAATAGCCTGCTCTGTCACCTGAACACAATTCCCCGCCCACTGTTCCGCAGAAACATGGCAATCCCAGCTATCTTCCCCCAGAGCATGACTATCCCCCCTCCTTCTCCACCTTGGCCACTGCAGACCAACACGGGGACAGTGAGAGGCTCTGAGGGGCGCCTCACAAACTCCTTCATCAAGTTCATGTGGCATAATTGATGTTTCTTACGCCGGTCAGGGGTTGCAACAAGATAATCTAGGTCCGACAGCTTCTTAGTGACAAAATAAGGACCTGTATACTTTGCTGACCGTGGATGACCTGGCAGAGGCAGCAACAACATAACCTCCTGCCCCACCCCAAACTCCTGGATCTTCGTCTTCACATCGTAACGGTCCTTCATTTTCGCCTGAGAGTCTACCAAATTCCTCCCTGCCGACTCCATACAATTTACCATCCTTTCACGACTCTCGAGAACGTACTTCAACACTAAGCATGGTTTCTGCAGACCTTCCCATATCTCTTTCACCATGGACAGTGGACCCCTGACGTTATGGTCAAAAACAAGCTGGTTGGGGTTGAAACCCAAACTCTCACCAGGTACCTCTCTCGCCGCGAACAACACATAAGGCAGCCCCAGATCCCACTCCTTGCCATTCTCCAAGCAGTAACATTTAAGCATACTCTTGAGGGTCGAGTGCCACCTCTCAAGTGCCCCCTGACTCTCGGGGTGATAGGCAGATGAAACGACAGAGTATATGTCATGCTGCTGGAGAGTTTGTTGGAATAGGTTCGAAGTGAAATTTGACCCCTGGTCTGACTGCACTTCTCGCGGGTACCCGTATCTTGAACAGTAAAGCAGCAAGTTCTTGACCACAGTCTTAGCTGAGCCATTACGCATGGGGTATGCAACCGGGTATCTCGTAGCAACATCCATTATAGTCAATATGAATTTATTCCCAGCACTAGTAGGTGGTAGAGGGCAAACCATGTCCACAACTATCTTACTAAAAGGCGGCCCAATGACAGGAATGGGGTACAACGGAGCTTTGGGTATCACCTGGTTGGGCTTTCCTACAGTCTGGCACGTTACACACCCTGCAACCCATGCACCAACATCTGCCCTCATCAATGGCCACCAGAACAATCTACCCAATGCTGCTACCGTCTTACTGACCCCCAGGTGCCCTGCCACTGGCACATCATGAGCCAACCGCAGTAGGTTTTCACGACACCCACTCGGCACAACCAGCTGGTCTACTACCCTCACACCACCCTCCCACTTCGATTTGGGGTCTAGATACCGTCTGTACAAAATTCTCTCGTAACGGAAGAAATCCCCCGGCTTAGCATCCCCATCTTCTTCGAGGTCTATTGCGCCATGACTGTAGCTTTGGAGCTCAGGGTCATCAATCTGAAGTCTACTGATATCTGCAGGTGTCAACGCATCAAGCTGCTCCCGGAGCACTTTGTTACCCTCACCGATACTAGACTTAGAGACCCGATCTTGCCTGGCTACAAAACGGCTCTGCCGTGGAGTCTTCACTGGCCCTGCCTGTTCACCCAGTGATACAGGCTCAGGGTCCATTCCAGACAATAATAATGGTGCCAATACTGAGTCCCCCAGAAGAGCCGCGGAATCAACACCCTGAAATCCACCTTTAGCTACTTTCCTCGGACCTTTCCTCCGCTGATCTGAAGACTGAGACAATGGTTGTGACTGAACTGACGCGCGAGAACGGGTGACTGCACAGGCCATCTGTTTAAGCTGACACCTCTCGACCCACTCCTGATTCTCCCTATTAACGTCGGCCGCCCTCTCGGCAACAACTAAGGGTGGAACTTCCGAAGTGAGCACCGCAAAGTCGTTGCCCAGAAGGAGGTCGACGCCCTCAACTGGCAAGCTCTCTACGATCCCAACATCAAGTTCACGACACACACCATCCACCTCCAGCTCCAACCTAATCAACGGGTATGACCTGGTAGCATTGATCCCCTGTACCACAACAACCCGAGCCGTGTTTATAGGTTTGCCTGTGAAATTTTTAAGAAGTGTCTGTGATGCCCCAGTGTCACGCAACAATTTGACCTGCTGTTTAGTATTCCCCCAGCTCACAAGCCCGCGCCCTCGATGGCTGCAAAAAGTGTCTTGGACAGGTGTCTAGCCCTCCAAACCCTTCTACACAGGCTGTGTCCCCGCAACTGACGACCTACCCTGGGCAGACACAGAAGAGCTCAGAGACACCCCCATGTTGCGAACCAAAGCCACAGGCTTTGCAGGAATATTACTCGGACATGTACGTGCAAAGTGACCCACCTTCTGACATTTAAAACATTTCATTTCACCACTAGATTTCCCCCCTTGAGGTGGTGGGGAAGGGCCCTGCCCTTTTGAAAACGGGACGGTTTTGTGTTTGTAGTTATTATGGGTATCGTTGCTCTTACTTTTTACAGTGTTATTTTGTGCTTCATTGACTTTGGGGGGTGGAGTGTTACGCCCCTTGTTACCAGTCTCACTACGATGAGCACGAATCAAAGAAAGCCGGAGGTCAGCAAGCTTAGCTGCCTCCTCTACGGTCTTAGGGCATTTTTCCTTCAGGTTTAATATGAGGTCGCTGCCTGTGCACCGGAAGAACTGCTCCAACAAAAATAACTGCTTCACCTGATCAACTGTTGTCGCATTCTCAGACCGGAGCCAGTTCCCCATAGTGTCAGTCAGTTCCCGGGCATGTTCAAGGAAAGACCTCTCCTTGCTCTTTACAATGCCCCGAAATTTCTACCGGTAGGTTTCTGGTTGCAACTCATAGGCCCGGAGCACAGCCTCCTTTAACACCAAATAGTTAGTACAGTCCTCCAATGACAGCGAGTCATATGCCTTGAGACCTTTCCCAACAAGCTTTGATGATACAAGGGCTGCCCACTTAATCTCCGGCCACTCATGCTCCCGACACTTCTTCTCAAACCGTGCAAAAAACTCAGTCACACCAGACACATCGAACACAGGGACTAATTTAAGCAAGTGCGATAAAGACTCAGACCCACGATTCCCAGAACCGAGATTCCACCCTGTTGTCTCCACCCTAGATTTCTCAACATCCATCTCAGCACAGTACCTAGTTGCTTCAACCTGCAACTCTGCCTCACGGCATGCTGTCCTCTCCTCAGTCTGAATCTTAGCCATCTCCACCTGAATCTTAGCCATCTCAACTTCACGCTGCATCTTAGCCAAATCCAGTTGTAACAACATATCAGCAGTCAAACCCTGAGGGGGAGGAGCAATTATAGGAAACCCACCCAGTGGCTCACCCAGGGGCAAACCACGCTGCCAGCGACTATCAGATTGCGGAAGCGTGCCAAGGTCTGGTAACCTAGGGGGCGCGATAGGAGTAGAGTGGAAGGGAGGCTTGGATAAAGGCTCCCAAGCCCCCACTCCACCCTGCAACCCCCTGCCACCACCCAACACACAAGCCACCAGGTCACTCTTAGACATGCTGCCAAAGCCGACACGCCACAGGACCGTGGCCAAACAACGCAGACCATAGCAATCAATCCCCTCCAACCGACTCGCTGTTACTGGTATCTCCACAAACTTCCTCGCATCAGCCTCACAATTAATAACTCTGATGCCATCATTAAATTCCTGCTGCTGCTCAACACCCGTAGGCTGTACTGTCTGATTATCCCCGTTAACTGAGCTGTTGCTAGACATGGTGTATACTGAGAAGTGTGCAAGTTTATAAAAAAAAAAAAAAATCTATAATCTCTTATGCAAGCACCTATTCACTTAAAGTTATCTGAAGCCTCTTTATGTGTTATACTGCTTGCCAAAAAAAATCTGTGTCCACTGTATTCCTCAATACAAAAAATTACCACTATACTCCCACAGTATTTGTTAAGTTCACAAAATCCTAAGCAAGGTCGCCATTTGTTACGATCCAGGTTCTACAAGACACAGGGCTCTTCATCATTGGACTAGATAAGACTAAATGCAACAACGGTAACACTAGTTCCAAACCCTGCCTTAACCACTGGAGAACAAAACACCTATACCACCCTGAGTCGTGCCTGGACAACGAGGTATCCTATGACTCGGTAAAAGGTGCACACTATAGACTGATGATCACTGAAGCAGCCTATACTCATACAACATACGAATACTTTATTAAGGTATACAGGGAAAAAGATAGATAGCGTAATTAAATCGCAGCAAAGATTTAATAGCAAACTAGAAGAAGGATAATTAACGTTACGTTAAATAATCAGTAAACTGTCACTCCTGTCTGAAAGAAAGTGAAACAAAGAAAGTCCTAAAGCATCATGCAGGAATCTTCTGCAAAAGTCAGATGCAACTAAGGAGTACGTCTCGGATTCTGAACTGTGTGTTATTACTGTGGGAACATATATAGTGTAGGGACATACGGTGTTATCTGGGACAGGTGTAATTATAAAACAGTCGGCAGTCTAAACTCTAACCACAAAAAGATGTGCTTTCTCCCACCAGGCACAAGCCTGCTCTGGTTAGGTCTCTCAGCAACAATCACGACTTACTATAAACATAAGGAACAATAATGCTGCACACATATTATACACAATGAGATTATAAACCCTAATCGGGGGTCTGCCAGGTGTACGAAGTCTAGCAGGGGGAGTCGTAGGCTAGGCTACCTGGGCCGAGCCACCTGCTTGGTAGCCTAGTGTCGTTCTCAAGTCTGTGCGCCTAGTTACATTAAATGACAGGGTGCTCTCTTGAGAGATCCAGGTCTCGTGTACCTGGTTCTCTCCTGGCGACCCTCCTAAGTCAAAAGCTAACGAGCTAGCACAGTGCTGGGTGGACTAGGCAAACGCCCTCACGCCAACACAGTGTTAGGCTCTAAGGTACACAGACAAGAAAATGACCTAGGCCTCCACAGGTATCCGGTACAGTTGCATAGGCTCAACGAAGTCTATGCTCATAGGAAACTGTAACCTGATAGCCTCTCCCCAGTCTAGCATCGACTGACCTGGCAGACACCCAAGAAAATAAGGTAGGGGCAACACGATGAGTATGTCAAACCTCCCCAAGCCAAAATGGACAACCCTCTGATCCAAAATGCCTAACTAATTACATATAATATCTCTGAGAGCTCGCTGTATAATACAGTGACGGATATATGAAATCAACGTCAAGGGGAAGGGCAGTTAATTAATAGTAGGATATACAGAGAAAAGAAGGTAAGCAGTGGTAGAGAAAGTTCGCAATAGGGGGGTGAGGTGGGCTGATAGATTGGAACGGGATGTTAGCGTTACAGCACTAAGAGGAGCTCTGCCCGTGGAAGTCACACCTTTCACAAGTAGTCCATGAGCCAAGACCCGAATTTTGGGATATCGGTACCACCCGGGGTGACTAATTCTCTTAGGTGTTTTTAGCTTGCTACATGTCTCTAGTTTATGTTTTGATATGATAGCCCTTGCACATTGGTAGCTTAATGGTCGTTATCACTTCTTGAATAGACATACCCTACCGAAAATTCCGAATTTTTTTAAAATGTCAAATTTGGGGACAGGAATGCCTAAATGTCAACAAAATGCATATAGTAATTGTCACATTTAATACAAGTCCTGTAAATACACACTAAGCATGCCATGGGCTTGTACATACTATTATGGCAAATTACTACTCCTAAATATCATCTACGTCAGACTCGGAATCTGACTGTTGTGCCACCGGCTCTTCTTCAATAGCCTTGTTCTGACATGTCTGTAACCTGCACATGTCCGTGCATTTTAGACCATTGCTGAGGCAAGTACACTTAGGGAGTTCGCATGACCGCACACACTTGCAAGACAGTAGCTGCATAACAGCATCTGGTGCTGGTGAGCCTCGCATCCAGTTGACGGCAAGCTTACCGTCCTCATCTGTCATCCAACCGCAGTCTGTTGGGTTCGCAACAAATGGCTGGCTCTGAAGACTTCTCCTCCAGATCGCAGCCTGGTAGTTTGCACGCAGTGCATGCATGAAGAGGCAGTCCTCACAAGGAGGGAGTTGACTTGACTCTACCTCTCCACGTCTTGCACAGAACAGCTCATACCGAAGCTTGTTTACCTTAGTTGTGTGGGTAGATGGTAGGTACATGTGGCAGGTGATTTCCTGTAGCTTCTCAAAGAGTTCAGGAGACACTTCCCATGAGCGTCCAAGTTCGTGAAAAGCATGCTGGTATGTCTTGTCCATCTTCACCTGCTTGAGTGTCGTCATCTTCCCTCGGCCAGCGAATGCACTGACGGTATCACAGCCTGTAAAGGCATGCATACCAATCAATGAATCACACACGCTGCCTCCCAGTGTGCGGCTCAGTGTGGTGATATCCAGGAATCTTGTCCGGTTCTTCGTCCCGCACTTCTGGAACAGATGGGATGGGATCTTGTGGCACATGCCAAGACACAACACCATGACGTCTGTATCTTCTGCAGTGATGATGACAGACTTGTTCCCAGATTCTGCTGCATGAAGTGCATGGAGAAGAAGGCGTGTGTCTGCTTCTTCTTGAGTTGACTTAAGCTCAGGAGCCTCTTCCCACTGCTCTTTGGTGATCTTGAAGCAGCGCTGCTCACATGTGACATACAGCTCCTTGTCCTTGAGCTTCTCCCTGTGCTGTGGTGCCTTCCATTCTTCTACCAAGAACTTGATAAGACTTGCCTTGTTGGAGGAACTACCGAGTAACTTTCTCCACTGCTGGATGTTGTGCCCAGGTTGAATGTTCTTGAAATGAATTCCTGTGCCTGCACTTCTTTTGGCTCGTTCTGCATCCTTGATGGATGTCTCCTTGTAGATATCAAACACAACATCAATGCGCCTGCTCTTAGCACCTTCATGAACAGCGTGACTCAGTGCTGTACCTGCAAGCTGTGAAAAAGTTTTGTCGTTTCCCTTCAGTTTGTGGACCAGGCTCATCCCATCAATTATGGTAGCAGAGGGCTCGGGTATCACTTCTGCAGGAGAAACATTCCTCTCTAACTCCTTTGCGAGGGCAGCCTTGTTGGTCTTGCGGAGAGACCCATCACCGCTGGCAAGTGCCCAAGGCAAAGGCCCCAGGGGATGAGCCAAGACATCACTCATTTTGAGCTTTCTGTTCTCGGCAACAAGGATCATCTGGCCAAATAGGTTCCTGTCAGCCTTTAAGATAACCTCCTTGGCATGGTCTTGTGAGCGTGGCTTCATTCTGATGTTAGTGAACGTTCTCAGTTTCGTCTTCGTCATCGTGTCATGAAACTGTATAGTTGGCGTATCGATCTCCAGGCGCTCTTCCTTGAAGGCTTGATATGCATCCTCTCCTATTCTGTAGGCCCCTAGAAGGTCTTTGACAACTTCTGGTGGTGCCATAGTCGCAGTTGACAAACTGACAAGATCTTCTTGCTCTGCGTTGAAGGGGTTCAACCAGCTGGTCTCCATCAGTTGAACTAAAGATTGGACATCGGCCTCATCTCTTCTAATCCTGGGCATCTGTAGGTCTGGGTGGCTGAAGTCAGTATACTTTTGGCCTACTACCATAGTCCTGAGCTGCCTTAAGTACCTGCTGCGATACTCCGATGTCAGGTAGTACCTGGCGACAGCTCCGCCTTTCAGGCTGAAGCCTTTTGTGCCCCCTGGTGTCTGGGTGTCTTTGTTGATCGTCTCTTCGATTGTCTGGTCCACAGGGATCCGTCCAAAGGGATTCTTGCTACCGATCTGGACCGAAAAGCCACCTTGCATGAAGTGTTCATGGACCTCTGGGTGTTCAATGGGCAGTCGAGACATCAAGGCATAGTAGTAGGTTAGGAACCGGGCATAGTTCACTTTGTCATAGGCAAAACACCACGGTATCATCTGTCGGATTGCTCCTAGGTGGAGCATCCAGTTGCCTTCTCTGGAGGCTCGAATTAAGTCCAGCATGATCTCAACCATGTCCAGGTATGACATCCAGAATGCTGAGAGGTTGTGTTCATCTCTGAGGGTCTCAAGATAAACTTGGAAAAGCTTCATGATATGTGTGCATGATTCACTCTCCATCAGCTCTTGAAAGAGTCCCTGAGACACATTGCTGTGAAAGCTGTTGATGTCCTTCAGTGTTTCATCTAGATGGTGTATGTCCCTTGAATGGTTTTCTTCTAGCCATGAAAGGAAGCCTTTCCATGCAAGCCTCATCAGTGCTTCATACACGAGCTTGTGTAGTCTCACTGCTCTGTTGTACCTCTTGCCGTTCATCACTCCTGACACTGATCCTTCTGCGATGATACCTGATTCCACACACAGATCTCTAAGACCTGCATCTTGAAACCTCTTTCCTATGGTGGAGATGAGATTACAGATTGTGTGGAAGACGCCCATCCTGATGATAATGTTCTTGAACTTCTCTTGTTTCCAGATAACTTCGGCAGCTTTGGCATAGAGTGCTTGATCAAACACGCACACAATCTTGTTAAGCTGTAAGGACTGCATGATAGCATGCGTTTGTTCCAAGATTTCATTAACGGTGGACATTTCTGTTGCGGGAGCATTGATAGTGGGCAGGTAGCTTACAGTGTCCTGAACCACTGCAATGTCTCTGCGCATTTTGATGTTGAACCCAGTCCAACTGCTGATGGACTGGTCCTCATGGTCTGACATTCGAGTAAGAAGCCAGATATGGTTCTTTGTCTTTGAATCCTGGACTTCCTTGGTAGTGTCGACATACGCAGTCTCAATCCTAGGTGGCCCTGCCCGCCGCCCAACATTGTATATTGGCAGCATTGATGATGTCTGAGTGATGCTTCTTATCTTGGACTTGGTAATCTCTGGCAGGACTTTCTCTGGCACAGAGCCTGCAACCTTGGACTGGACAGCAATGCCATTGACTCTATGAGAAGTACCTGCTCCACTTAGGGTCTCTTCAAGTCGGTCAATGTTATCCCAGGCCAGGGTTGTGAACACACCAGGGTAGATGTTTGCTGGCAGTGGAATGTCATCCTTTGAGCATTCCAGCTTCTGGATACAAAGGGCTGTATCTATCTCCTCAAACATTGAGTAAGACACACAGTGACCAAGACGATTCAGAGTTCGGATCAGTTCTGTGTTTCCTGTCAAAGACTTTACAGTATTGGTCAGCAGTACGTGCTTGGGTGGTTTTGTCTTGCCACTGGTAACAGCAAAGACCAAGTCACTGCCAAAGGAAGTGGCAAGACGTTGAGCTCTTTCAGAGGGAGTTTCACACTCACACTCTCCTGTCAGCAGGGTGTGCAGGAATTGAGTGACTGCTGCAGGAATGACATTCTGATCTGTATCGGGAGGCCATGGCTGACTCACATCTTGTTTATTGATCTCATTCCTCAGCTGCATTCCTGCTTTGGTTAAGACATCTTCAGAGTTAGCTGCTCTTGCTTCTTGCAGGTCATTTGCCATTTTGTGTGCTTGCCGGGCAAGGTCGTCCATTGAGAGGCTGCGTGGATAGATTAGAAGCTTTCCTTTCTCATCTGGGACAAAGCGTAGTGATTCTCCAAACTCGGTTTCAATCTTTCGGCGAACATGTTTCTTTGTCGCTGGTTTCAGTTGGATAATACCACGGGACATCATGGATCTCTCAAGCCTAGATGTGAGGTTTGTCATAGGCAGTACCTCTGGGTTGGGGAATAATTTGGTCCTTATATACAAGCAGAGTTCCTCGAGGGCTTCTGTCTCAACCTCTTCGTAGCGTGCTTCCTCGCTTTCTTCCTGATTTTCACCTGCACCCGACCTGGCGGCCGCTGGGAAATCATCTTTTGTGAAGAGTTTGTAGCACGACTTGTGGTAGTGACCCTCTGCAGCAACAAGGTCTCTGCTAACTAAACCAAGGATTCTCTGGTTGAGTTTCCTTATTGCTGCTCTGCGAATCTTCTCATCTGCTCGTAGCTCAACACACTGTATGAGTGGCTCCCTTGTCTTTGTTGTTTTTATGTACTTGCTTGACTTCTCGCAGAAGATACATACTTTGGCATACACCCTGCTAGTACTAGGGGCATCCCTTGATGCCCTCCTCCTGGGGTCGACGCTTGCTGATTCTATCTTGACACCCTTGGCAAGGATAGAATCCAGTGACTTCTTCATTGTAAAGAGACTACGACATTTACGGTGATAATGTATGTGTGGTATTCCTCCTTCTTCAAGGCCCTTGGCTGCTTCCAGGACTGGATCATGCTGCCTGATTTCTGCAGCCCTGAGCAATGTGTTCCAGGAGTCCAAATCCTGTGGTGACACCAGAGCATCGCTGTCATCATCAGAGCAGTGGATGATACAGTCGATCCGTGCTCTCTTCCTCGCAGATGGTTCCATCCTGCCGTCAAACAGTCGACACACACCTGCAAAAAATATCACCATTAAACCATGAACAAACAAACACATTACATGGAAACCACTCTACATATGTTTGCTCCTTCCAATAATAAATTATCCCCAAAATATAACAAAAAATCCCCAAATATGAAATAAACCCCTAAATATGGAGAAACTTGAAATACACATCGGAATAATTCTTGTAGAGAATCAAATAAGCTACAAGAGCTGTTAGAATATATTTTCAATGTTCCCCATATTTAAGGATTTATTCTAGATTTAGAGGAAAATACCCAAAATATAGAGTATATTCCGAAATATGAGGAAATTTGAAAAATACCTAGGAACAACTCTGGTAGAGAATATAATTCTACATAGGTGTTCAAAGTTTCGCGATGATTGTGTGATGGATTTTAAAGAAAATGAGGAAAACGCCGAGCGTCACGCTAAAAATCTTTATTTTTGGGTAGCGCCCCTATTGCATCAAAAAAATTAGACTAAGCTACCAGTGCGAGAAGGCTATCATATCTTAATGTACTTACAGTCACTCTATAAACATTTTAGTACCATTCGTGTTTAGTCACCCCAGGTGGTACCGATATCTGGCCTGGCTCATGGACTAAAGGGAGTCCGTGCGTGTAGGCGCACCCATTCCCGACGCGGCGGGAAGGCGGTGACGGAGCAGGAGGGAGGAGCCCGGCGACGAATCAGGCACCCGAAAGATGACGTAACTAATCAAGTTGCACGATATCAATCTGCCAATACCACCCAGCTCTGATTTCTCTCTCTCTCTCTCTCTCTCTCTCTGTCACTCACTCACACTCTCCAACTTCCACGAGTCATCTAATACATTAAATCTATGACAGCTGGAATAAAATACAATGCATTGTCACAGGTGAAAATAAAGAGTATTTCTGGACTACCTGTGACACTATGATTCACTAGGAAGAATCTAGAACTTAATCAATAAACTACAGCCCATAACACTGCCTGGGGAGAGGGGAGAAGAGGATGGGGAGCCAACCACTGCCCCCTCGTGGTCGCTGGGGAGCTGACTTGCGTCACAGTATTACCTACACTCAATCTGCACTCTTCACATACATTTTTCAGTCTTTCTCCACTCTCGTTTACACCATCCACACCAAAACTAGCTGTTCAATTACAGTACCCTAATGGGTCCGTAGTGTGTGTGTGTGTGTTTGTGTGTGAATCCCTGCGTGCGTGTAAATGAGTGTTGCATGAGTGGGAGCGAGTGCGTACCAGCTTGCCAGTCATGCATACAGATATTTGCTTTAGGGGGGATGGAAGTAGTTATTCGCTCATATTTTATATTCTATATTTTATTAATTTCACCACAACACCAACACCCCCAATGAAATTAATTAAAGTATATATGATCTGCCAGGATTCGAACCCGGGTTATCACACACAGATTTTTGCCACCTTAACTATATATGTATCTTTTTATTAATTTATTAGTTTCCTCCCTAGGCCTCCATTAACCCTTAATTAGCGGCGAGCAACATAAGTCGAGTTAAAAAAAGCTGGACTATGTGGCGGCGCTCGACATAGGTCGAGTGGCAATTTCAGCACGTAATGTGGCTGAGAGAGAGAGACAAGTGGTGGCAGGAGACTAGCGAGCGTATGACTGCTCCAGACCACCGCGGCGAACCTACTGACACAAATCTCAGCTCCCTCCTCCCTCCCTCACTCGCTACATACTCAATTATGTACCGAAACTACCGAATTACCTGCTTTTTGCACTCGCGTTGCACGGTTATTGCAAGAAAACTATCCATCATACAAGGATCGTTATGGTGTCATTCGAAAGCTCTGTTTATGCCCTTTCAGGGATAGGTACTTGTTTTACGTTCTGGGTCTTATTTAGGCATGAAAATGATCACGTAAACAGCCCTATTTTGGCTAAAAACACCCCGCTGTGCGGTACATATAATAAACCGCATAGGCCGCTCGTAAGGTGTTAAGCTTAACACCTTATTAGCGGCCTAGGCGGTTTATTTATATGTACCGCCCAGCGGGGTGTTTTTAGCCAAAATAGGGCTGTTTACGTGATCATTTTCATGCCTAAATAAGACCCAGAACGTAAAACAAGTATCTATCCCTGAAAGGGCATAAACAGAGCTTTCGAATGACACCATAACGATCCTTTTATGATGGCTAGTTTTCTTGCAACAACCGTGCAACGCGAGTGCAAAAAGCATGTAATTAGGCACTTTTCCCATACAATTCCGTATATAGCGAGTGAGAGAGGGAGGGAGGAGGTGGGATTCGTGTCAGTAGGTTCGCCGCGGTGGTCTGGAGCAGTCATATGCTCGCTACTCTCCTGCCACCACTTGTCTCTCTCTCTCAGCAACATTACGTGCTGAAATTGCCACACGACCTATGTCGAGTGCCGCCACATAGTCCAGCTTTATTTAACTCGACTTATGTTGCTCGCCGACAGTTAAGGGTTAAACAAACATCGCGCCTAAGACCCTCCTTCAAGATATATTTGTACATTTTTCGATAGAATAATGTCCCGGCCGAAGGCCGTTTCCTCTTAAATTACAGGCTCACTATCGCTCTCCAGGAAAAAATATACACCAAAATGACACAAAAAGTCTAAATATTGACAAAGAAATGGGGTGAAAGATCATAAAATCGCCAAACTAATGGCCTGAACGTCTTAAAATCTGAACACTAATGGGGCTAAAAAATGAGGAAGAAGGGGGACCAGAAAAATTGCCCATCTCCCATTAACTTTGATCATTTGTTAGGTTGTGAGGGAGAACAGTACGTGTGCGTGCGTGTGATTGCCTCTCGCAGTCCAAGCACTTTTAAGGGGAGGTTTGCTTCTTAGAACTCCATCACGCTAAACAAAAAAATACCCTCAAGACTCACCCTGCTTCGAAATATATGAGAACATTTTACGCTATATAGTATAATTATATAGGCAGGGAACAAAATAAAACAATTACAATGAAAGGCATAAACAACAGTAGCTTGGCCGGGCTTGGGGCCTCTGCATCACTGATGTGGCTGGTAGCATAGTCTCTGCACAATAAAAAGACCTCCGTCTACGTATTGTGAAAAACCTGTTATCCTCCGGCAAATTGTGGGGTTGAGTGAGTGAAGGGGGGGACAGTGGCAATATATAGTGGGTGGACATATATGGCAATGAAGTACATGACCTAACTAACATATTTGTCTAAATAATATATCGATGGTTTCGACCCGATGTAGAAATAAATAAATTCCGACATTAGCCTAACCTAACAACCTTACCTAACCTAACCTAGTATTATGGGTGGGGGCTGCTGCACCCACACCCCGCTGGTTGAGTACTAATCCCTTAGTAAATAAAGAAAAACAAAAATTGGCTGTCGATTATACGAAAGTGAAAGAAAAATCGATGAAGTCTACGACTCTACGGTGTTTACTCTGCAATTTTCAGCTTTGATTTTTTTTATTTATTTTTTAAAAGACCTCCGTCTACGTATTGTGAAAAACCTGTTATCCTCCGGCAAATTGTGGGGTTGAGTGAGTGAAGGGGGGGACAGTGAATGAAGGAGGATACATGTTTTTCATAATACGTGTTGCTAGCCCCAAACGCGCGGGCAACTGTGGCTTTCAACCATCCGACACATCCCCTTTTATTTATGTGCATCACACATGTTACATACAAATAAAGTTTATGTTTTGTTTTACCCTACTGTGGAAAGACTACGGATACACCACTCCTGCCCGGGCCTCACACAGTGGCATGACCCAGTCCTGTCGAACTGAGCTCATGACGCTGGTGGCATTGCCCCGGAGGATAGCCATCCCTAGCCTATGCTTGAGCCAGAGGGTTTCCCGGGGTTCTCCTGAAACTTCTCTGATTTTACGGCCTATTTCATTCACCATCTTAAGGGTGGTAGGGCCGAAGACTCCTGAAGTTTCGAATGCCAGGGGCTCGAACTGATGATTTCTGGCGATGGCTTGATATTTTTCTCGCTTTTTATTTTCTGCTATCCGGGCGGCTTCACCTGCTCCGTCGGCGTTTCTGGCGATGTTGGTTGTGGAGAAAGTGTCAACACATGTGGCATCCCACATGAGGCACCGGCCATTCTTGTAAGGGAAAGTGGTCATCCCATCTGGCCGTTTGCCGTCTTCTCTGTGAAGTCCATGTGGTTCGAGGATTGATGCACGGTTAGCACTATGCAGGGCCCGTTTTATGACATCATTTAGTGCAGAGTGTCTTGGCAGGCGGCCTGCGTTGTAATTACATGACAAGGCATGGTGACCTTGAGCATCCATCCCCCTACTACACTTGCAAGTATGTGGGTGACAAACTGCCGCACCCACTCTGAGCGCGATGGCAACCCGGAGCGCTTCAGCATCCAAGTGAGTTCCAAGAGGTGGGATGGGGATGGCGTATAACCACAAGCCACTCTCTGAATGGGCGGCTGCCTGGAGGCGTGCTTTTGCAACCTGGTCTGCATTGGCTAGGAGATTTTCTTGAGTTTTCTTCGCCGAGATGGTATCCCCCGCTTTCTGCTTGCTCCTGGAGGTACCCTGAGGCTCCTCCTCTACTCCTGTACTTTCCTTCCAGGTGTTAATCGCTGCTGTTACGTCCCAATTAAGTGTCATGCCGGGTTGAGAAGAAAGGATGGACACTACAAGGTCATTGGTCGCGATGAGGGAAGAGATAACGGCTGGGGAGGCAATATCCGAGCTCTCCGTATGCCCAAGCCCCCGAGGCGGACAGGAAGGGTGGAGGGTGGCTTGTGTCCAGGTCCGTTCTTTAAATTCCACGTTGGTGATGCTTGTCACTGCTTCTCGGATTATGCTGTCTAATTCTTGGAGGCCACCATTGTTCGTGTAAGTCATCGATGTGCGCAGGAGGTATTGGAGTTTTGGAACATTTTCGTTTACGTTTCATGCCAGGATGTGGTACAATCGATGCTATCTCCATAGTCAGGCAGCTGCAGTAAGGATATTTACTTAATGATGGGGATCTGTATTTCAACCAGTAGACCATTTCAACCAGTAGCTCTCAACCAGTGCCAAATTAACCCAGACCAACCAAACCAGTGCCAAAATATAGTACTAACCTAACCTAACCTAACCTAACCGTATTGGTTGATTTGTTACTGGTTGAGAGCTACTGGTTGAAATGGTCTACTGGTTGAAGTGACCGGTCACCGTATTTTATGTTTGTAGACTTGGAGAAGACCTTTGATAGGGTGCCCACACTGCCCAGGGATGTTGTGCAGTGGACTATGATCAAACTTGGCATAGAGGAGTGGCTGGCGTGTATGACAATGAAGATATACAAACACTTACTATAGTCAATTAGAGTGAAAACTCTATTGAGTGAGGACTTTACAGTTCGCATTGGTGTCCACCAGGTTTCTGTGCTAAGCTCTCTCCTCTCTTTTATGGTTCTGGAGGCACTGCCTGGATATTTATGAACTGGACTCCTTTGGGAACTGCTGTACGCAGATTACTTTGTACTTATCAGATAATGTGAGGGATGCCGAGGCCAAGTTCAGAAGTTTAAGAGAGGGCATGTGAAATGAATATGTGGGACCAAACTGCAAATAGGACACCTAGTGAAGAGCTGAGGAGAAGGTTAGGTATTAGGAGTATCACTGAAGAGATGCATACAAGCAGACTTGGATGGTTTAGGCATCTTGAGAGGATGGATGAACTAAGTTGGGTTAAAATATGCAAGTCTGTAAAGATGGAGGGAGCTGTACCATGGAGTAGACCAAGAATGACGTGGGATCAGGCCATACGGTCTGATGTTGAAATAAATAGAAAACAAAAACTGACAAGCGAGGCAGCTCTGAACAGGGCTGCCTGGAGCACCGCCATTGGGACGTGAGAGTGGAAAAGCACTTCGTGTGGAGCACTCTGTCACTAAATGTATTTATGTATGTATATGAGTACTAACATCCACCCCCCCCACCCCCCCCACCCCCCACCCCGCCGTCACGTCCACTCCATCTACACTGTCAACAATCAAGGGGGAAGGCTATATTTGTTGGGTGATTTTGTCATATATTTATTATTTGTTTCCTACCTAGACCTCCATAAAACTTTAAAAGATTACATCCCTTAGATCCCCCTTCGAATTTAATTTGTAAACTTTTCCATAGAAAAATGCCACGGCCGAATTACACAATTACAGGCTCACTGTCGCTCGCCAGAAAAAGAAATCGACATCTAAAGGGCACGAAAGGTCTTAATATTGACACAGAAATGGGGTGAAAGGTCTTAAAATCGCCAAACTAATGGGCCGAAAGTCTTAAAATCTGAAAACTAATGGGGCTAAACATGAAAAAGAATGGTGACCAGAAAAACGACCCACATCCCCTCAAGGCTATAAATAAAGGTATATAAAGTCATTGGGTATATTGATAGTGATTGACCTTGCTATATAATTAGATGGGTTTATTACCTCCAATAGATCTTTATGAGGAGTGATTATGCATTTTGTTTTTATACCTGTTTTAGCCGTTTGACTACCAGCGACGTGTGTTATATTGTATTATAGCTATATTTAGACGATATTATGCAGCTTAGGAAGGATCTGTGGTAGTTGAAAAGGTTGGTAAAGATAGTTTGAAGCCTTATTATGGCTAGAGATATTTCCAAAGCTGAATACAATCGTCTAATAGTGGCCAGAATGTGATAAAGGTGACGTCCCCGTACTGGTACTGAATGGGTTAAAACCACAATATATGCCCGTGTAGAGGAAAAATAACGTATAATAGTGTTGAGCGAATGAGGTGAGGGGTGTGATAAACTAGGCTATTAACCCTAACCGGTGTCGTCTTTTTCTTATTATTCTAGCTATAGTTAGCCGATAAAAGGGAACTGTGGTAGTCAAAAGGGGTGATCAAGATAGTTCTAAGCCTGCTAACCCCTTCAGACTCATATGATGCAGAGGTTGCCAGGTTAGCAATAAGAAATAGAGTTCTCTCACTCTTATAATTACCTCTCCAAAATTAGTTTTCTGCCCACAGCTAACTCAAAGACAACTGCAGAGATTGAAGTAACTAAACTAAAGGTTTCTAAATACCCCTGATGGTAACAAAGGCTTTAAAGTATCCCTAATCTGAAGTGTTTTTAAAGTGAGTGAAGTGTTTTAAAGTGAGTTAAGTGTTTTAAAGTGAGTGAAGTGTTTTTTTAAGTGAGTGAAGTGATTTGAAGAAAGTGACTGTAACCATGCCTCGCGCTTGTACGAACTGCGCCGGTAGGTTTGGTGAGTCCATGTTTGCTACTGTCGATCTTCAAGTCTGCCGGTTCTGCCAGCAACGAGAGAATTTTACAGTGAAATTAGATGAAGCCTACAACAAGATCAACGTCCTCACCATGAAGCTGGAATCACTCCAAGAGTTTGTAACACTCAACGTTGGAGTACCACAAACTTCAATTGTCACCGCAACTCCAGCAGCCACCAACGCCCCAACGTCAACTGCTAACAATTCAACGCCTGCACTAGAAACTTCAGCTGATGGTTCCGATACTCAATAAACAAATAGTGACTCTCTTCCCCCTCAAGACAACTTCCGTGTCGTGAGGAACAACGTTTGCCCCAAGACCAGGAAACCCATACCGATTTCCGAGTGTCAAAACCGTTTCCAGATACTCACAGACTCGGATGACGAAGAGGAAATAGAAGAAGTCCGGCTCATGGGAGACTCGATGATACGTGGTCAGCTCACAGAGTTTTGAGCCAGGGCACCTAAGACCAGGAAGCGTTTTTGTATCCCTGGTGGGGGTGTGGACGACGTAGTTGCTGCAGTTAACAAAGTATCAAAGCTGGCCCCTGCTAATACAATGTAAGTCATCCACGTTGGATCCAATGATGTACAGCGAACCCGGTCGGAAGATTTGCTTTTAAAGTACCAGCAGCTGATCAAGTCGTTTAAGGAGAAGTCATCAAGGATCATCGTCTCAGGAATCGACCCCCGGCTCGTTGTAGAGAGCCGATTTTACAACATAGCCACCAGCACAAATCGTTGCCTAGCAAAACTCTGCAGGAAGGAGAACGTGGGATTCGTCGACACCTGGGACAATTTCTACTAAGATGACTATTTGTTTTCGAGCGATGGAGTTCATCTGAACCAGGTGGGAGCAGCACGTTTTGGGCATCTTCTCAACGATGCGGTGAAGGATTTTCGGAGAAGAATTCGACTCAACACAGGACAACCAGGAAGGAGGACCGAAGACAGTGAGGACAGTAACCTGCAAAGGAATTAAATGCGAATCCGAATTTGGATAAAGCTCCGCCAACACGACCCAAATTCAAAACCGCCAGGGATAACGACCGAGGCCCGAGAACAGCCATGAATGTAAATGTAGATCCCACCAGAACCAAAAATTTGATTAAAGAACGTTCTGCGAGTTCTAAAACCGCAACTTTAAAGGTTCTCTATGGAAACGCTCGTAACATACGCAATCAATTTTCAGATTTAGAGGAACTAGTGTTTACAGAAAATTATGATGTGATTGGCATAACAGAATCTTGGCTCAATACAGAAGATAGAGACTTTTTAGCAGAGTATTCACTTCCCGGTTATGTAATGTTTGAGAAAAGCCGAAAAAATAAAAATGGAGGTGGCGTTTTATTTTATATCAAAGAAAGTCTTAACCCGACCCTCTTGTCAAAACCTCAAATTGTAAACGTCGACACATCTTTTGTGCTAATAAAGAATAATAAAGCTACAAAAATAATACTTGCATTAATATACAGACCTCCAGCTCAATCAGTGCAAACTGACCGAGTAATTTACGAACAAATTGCAGATCTAAGTAACTCACAAGATACCGTATTTTTTGGCGACTTTAATTTACCTGTGACCAAGTGGGGCGATACTCTTACTTCACACTCCGGACATGACTTGTATGCGAACTTGCAAGAGAGTTCACTCTATCAATTTGTTCGATCGCCGACCCGTGGTAATAACGTTCTTGACCTTGTACTTGCAACAAAAGAAGAATTAATAGATAATTTGAATGTTGGTGATGAATTCAGTAACAGCGACCATCGTATAATAACTTTCACTCTAAAGTTTACTAGTAACGAACAAAATAGCAACATCGAAAAAGTCCCTAATTTGCAGAAAGCAAACTTTCATAAACTTAGAGCTATGTTTAAAGAAACTGACTGGAGCTTTTTAATTAACAATAACGACATAAATACATCTTGGGAATTATTCGAAACCACTTACCTAAAAGCAGTGCAGGACTGCTTACCATCGAAAATACGGCGTACAGCCCATAATAATAAGCCCAAATGATGGAATAAAGATATTTCAAAATGTCTGTTTGTTTTTTTGTTTGTTTTTTTTCTATGTGATTGAGGGAGGCAAAAGGCATAACTGCCTATAGCGAGTGCCTCCCCCATAGTTGAAAGAGTGACAGGGCCAAACTCAAGGGACGTTCGATCCAAAATGCCTGGACACACAGAGTTTGAAGCAATTTAAGTCATAGGAAGAGAGAAAGACTGATTCTGGGAGAGAGTTCCAGAGCTCAGCTGTTGAGTAGAAGAAAGTTTGAGAGTAACGTTTCACTCTTGGGTTGGAGAGTTGCACAGAGTAGGGGTGGGATGGAGTTGCAAGACGGGTACCATGTGCCCTACGTAAAGGAGGTGGTATGCACTGGGATGGCTCTGAGGAACACTGATTATTATAGTAGCGATAGAATAGCGAGAGAGATGCAACATTGCGGCGGAGAGAGAGAGATTGCAGAGAGTTGGTGAGTGAACGGGAGTTAATGATACGAAAGGCCTTCCTTTCAACTTTGTCTAGGAGAGCAGTGCGAGAGGAACCTCCCCCACATGTGAACAATACTCAATACAAGTGCGCACTATGCCCCTGTACAGAGCAAGAAGCTGTGCAGGGGAAAAGAACCCCCTAAGGCGGTTGAGCACACCCAGCTTCTGGGAGGCTGCCTTAGCAAGACTGGTAATATGGTCCTTCCAAATGAGAGCAGAAGAAAAAGAGACACCAAGAATATTGAGAGAAGATGAAGGGTTGATTTTTGTATTGTTGAAGAATAAGGGATAGTCCGCTGGGAGATCCTGACGGGTAGATAGATGGAGAAATTGGGTTTTGGAAGCATTAAAGTTAACAAGGTTTTCTCTGCCCCAATTCGAAATAGTATTTAGATCAGAATTTAAGAGTTCTATGGCTTCATTACGTTTGTCGTTGAGGGATTGCTGGCTGGGGCGTTCTGAAAAACTAATGGAGTGTAAGGTTGAGTCGTCTGCGTATGAATGGATGGGAATTAAGGTACAGTTAAGGAGATCATTTATAAAAATTAGAAAGAGAATAGGAGATAGGACAGAGCCCTGAGGAACACCGGAGTTTATAGGGTGAGGAAGTGAACAATGGCCGTCCACAACCGCGGCTATGGAATGGCCGGAAAGGAAATTAGAGACAAAGGCACAGATGGAGGGATAGAAACCGAAGGAGGGTAGCTTAGAAATAAAAGATTTATGCCAGACTCTATCGAAGGCTTTTGATATGTCTAGTGCAATAGAAAAAGTCTCACCGAAGTCCCGAAAGGAGGATGACCTAGAGTTAGTAAGATATGAAAGATCACCAGTAGAGCGACCCTTAAGGAAGCCATACTGGCGATCTGAGAGCAGATTATGAGAAGAGTAATGCTTAAGAAATTTGGAAGCAAGAATAGTTTCAATAACTTTAGAAAGACAAGAGATAAGAGCAATTGGACGATAGTTGGAGGGTTGAGAGCGGTCACCCTTCTTTGGGACAGGTTGAATGTGAGCAAACTTCCAGCATGAAGGGAAGACGTTAGAGGATAGACAGAGACGAAAGAGTTTGCCTAGGCAGGGAGTCAGCACGGAAGCACAGTTTTTGAGAACAACAGGAGGAACACCGTCCGGACCGTACGCCTTATTAGTGTTAAGCCCAGAGAGGGTAGAAAGTACATCTTTAGAAGAGATTAGGATATTAGGCATAAGTAAGAGAGAGGAGGGCAGAGAGGGAGGAATAGCACCGGAATCATCCAAGGTGGAGTTTCTAGCAAAAGTTTGAGCGAAGAGTTTAGCTTCGTCAGAGGAAGAAGTGATGGTTGTGCCATCAGAGTGGGAAAGGGGAGGGAAAGACGAGGAAGAGAAATTGTTGGAGAGGTTTTTGGCTAGATGCCAAAAAGCTTGGGAAGAGCTAGAGTTGGATAGTTCAGAGCATTTATTATTGATGAAAGAGTGTTTGGCAAGTCGAAGAACAGATTTGGCTTGATTCCGGGCAGAAACATATGAAGAATGAGAGTCTTGAGTTTTAAGGCATCGGTACCGTTTGAATGCTTCCTCCTTATTGCGGACAGCAGTAGAACAGGAGTGAGTAAACCAAGATTTTTTAGCATTAGTCTGAGAGAAAGAGAATGGAATGTATGCTTCCATGCCCGATAGGATTACTTCGGTAATGCGTTCAGCACTCTCCGAGGGTCCTCGGCCATGGAAGCAGAAATCATTCCATGGGAAATCAAAGAAGTACTGCCGAAGAGCCTCCCAGTTGGCAGCGCCAAAGTGCCACAAGCGCCACCGGCTAGGAGGATCGGGTGGCCGTACTGGAGAGATAGGACAGGTGACAGAGATAAGTTTATCGTCGGAGGGGCCCAAAGGAGAGGAAAGATCGACAGTATAAGAAGAAGAGTTAGAAGTTAGAAACAGGTCAAGAATGTTGGGCCGATCTCCGATGCGATCCGGGATACGGGTGGGTTGCTGAACTAACTGCTCTAGGTCATTTAGGATAGAAAAGACGTAGGCTTGTTCACCAGGTGGATCAGTAGTGTGAGAGGAGAGCCATTGGCGGTGGTGAACGTTGAAATCTCCTAAGATGGAGATTTCTGAGAAAGGAGAAATGGATAGAATGTGTTCCACTGTAGAGTTTAGATAGTCAAAGAATTTGGGAAAGTTGGTAGAGTTAGGGGAATGATAGACAGCACAGAAATATTTAGTAAGAGAATGACAGGAAAGTTTGAGCCATAAAGTTGAGAATTCAGAGGAGTCGAAATCGGGAACACGAGAGCAAGTGAGTTTGTTGTGCACATATGCACAACATCCGCCTTTGGTTTTGAAACTAGGATAGAGAAAGTAGGAGGATACAGAGAAGGGGTTGCTGGATGTTGCTACAGACACCTGAGTTTCGGTGAGGAAGAGAAGATCAGGTTTGTAGGAGGAGAGATGGTGCTCAACAGAGTGAAAGTTAGAGGAAAGTCCGCGAATGTTGCAGAAATTAATAGAAAGAGTAACAGGCCGAGGTCCAGGTAATTGTGTGGGGTAGTCAGGGGATGGTCGGTCGGGTGAGGGGGCATTTAGGGTCCCCCCCCGGGGGACTCCGAGGCTGGGCTAGAATTCATAATTTTTGTTTTTTTAATTTTGGTGTGGAGGAATGAAGTGTGGTGTGCATGTTTAGTGTAGTGAAGTGGATAGGAGGAGGAGGTGTTTGTGAGAGCTAGCTGGATTGCTCTCAGTGTAAATGAGGCACAAAGAAAATCAGTAAGAGAGGCCAAGCAAATGAAACAGGAGTTCCAGCGACTCTTTATCACATGCCTATAACCTCACTTGGGTCTAGCCCTGATCGATTGGTGCCTACAATCTTCCCACTATCATTGCTTGCTAATGATATATTAACCCCTAAAAGTCGGCGCGCAACTTAAGTCGTATTTAATAAAGCTGGACTATGTGGCGGCGCTCGACATAGGTCGAGTGGCAATTTCAGCACGTAATGTTGCTGAGAGAGAGAGACAAGTGGTGGCAGGAGACTAGCGAGCGTATGACTGCTCCAGACCACCGCGGCGAACATACTGACACGAATCTCAGCTCCCTCCTCCCTCTGTCACTCGCTACATACTGAATTATATGGGGAAAGTACCGAATTACATGCTTTTTGCACTCGCGTTGAACGGTTATTGCAAGAAAACTAGCCATCATAAAAGGATCGTTATGGTGTCATTCGAAAGCTCTGTTTATGCCCTTTCAGGGATAGGTACTTGTTTTACGTTCTGGGTCTTATTTAGGCATGAAAATGATCACGTAAACAGCCCTATTTTGGCTAAAAACACCCCGCTGGGCGGTACATATAAATAAACCGCATAGGCCGCTCTTAAGGTGTTAAAATCCTTACATAATGACGAAGAACGGGTGAAATTTGTAGAGCTACGACGCAAAGCCAAAATGTTAATTAAGCAAAGTAAAAAGACCCTGGAATTACATGTTGCGAATCAAAGTAAAACAAACCCGAAATAATTCTTTAGTTATATCAGAAAGAAATAAGTAGTTACTTCAACTGTTAGTCGATGAAAATGGAGAATACACCAAAGACGAAGTACAAATGAGTAATGCCCTCAATACAATACCTTCTTTGCATCAGTTTTTACAATGGAAGACCTCAGTGATATCCCTACACCATCGCCGATTCAGATTAATAATTCAGATGTTCTAAGCAATATCACCGTTACAGAGAGAGAAGTATTGAATTGTTTAGATAAACTCAAGGTAAATAAAACGCCTGGACCTGATACAATCTCACCTAGAGTCCTAAAGGAAGCTAAGGATGAGCTCTCTAAACCACTGACATTGCTATTCAACAAATCCTTGCAGTCTGGAACTATGCCTGATCAGTGGAAGCTAGCCTACGTATCACCGATATTCAAAAAAGGCAGATAATCCCTACCCAGTAACTATCGTCCAATTAGCTTAACCTCAGTTGTATGTAAAATGCTAGAGTCCAGGAGCCAAGGGGTGTTTGCATGCATGAAAGGGCCAGAAAATCACCCGCTTGATTTAGTTAGAGGGTACACTGGGACACCTTTTTAGCGAGGGTAGACATCCCGAAACCCGGCAGTTATCGTGTTATTCGGGATTTTCGCTGAATTTAATTAAATCAAAATAACTCCTTTTTTTACGTGTGACGGTTACATAAATTGCAATAACTCGGCAATGAAATGGTCTACAGAGCTCTTTTACCACTCAAAATAAAGCTTACAGAATTATCTATTCAATGGATACAAACACAATAAGATTGGTCAATACCCAAGGTCACAAGAGGTCAAAGCATGACCTTTTCTGATGAGGAACTAAAATTTATGATTTTTCAAATTTAAATATTTGTGAAAAATAGGTAAATGGATTGAACGTTTAATGCTTTTATATTCTGGTTAGGTACACCATAGGTAAGTTTTTGAAATTAGTTGGAAAAGTTGATTACGTATTTTAACCCCTTGGCGTCCAGTACAATAATATGAAGTTTGCGAATGATATACCAATAATAGCTATGTATTGGTTATATAATTATGGTACTAGTGAGTCAGCTAAAGTTCTATCAAAACACTCTGTATCACAGTATCACACATTGCATATATATCGTCAAAGCAGATTTCAATTATTTTTTGTCACATTAATGAATGACCTACTTTTGGGGAGAGGGGTGAGCTGGGGATACAGTTGGAAATGTATTCTGTGATGTGTCACATTAATGGCCTAGGTTTTGACGTCCTTTCACCTGACATTTGCAGTAAGGGCAGCATTTCATATCTAGTTGTCTGCAGACACAGCGTTTAGTAGAGCAGGAGGTACATTTACAGGGCATTGCAAAGTCATCCGGTAGCAAGACTTGAAGATGGTCATCTTCTTCAATGAAACCAAAGTCTCCGGGATCCAGTTGAGGATTGCTTAGGCAGTGTAGCTGTAGATATGTCCCAAAGAATGCCCTGAGGACATGACCTTTGACTGATCGGCTGGTGGAAGGCAGTTCCAAAATGGTCTTTTTGCTGTGGTGGTAGAGGTAGTACCGTAATTCATCCATTGTTCTGCATGAGGTTCCTGATTTGTACACATTTACAAGGAACTCTTCCACCAAGATGAAGTTAACACAGTTCAATTCCTTTCCAAAATCAATCAGATAATGCACCGAATCTGCCTTCAGTGCAGCAGCCTTTGTACCAAATTTACTTTTGGAATCACAACCAGTTAGATGGTGCAGGGCAACTAAGATTTTGCAAGTATCTGATCCCAACTTATCGCCTAGAACATGAAGGGGTATGTATCTTTTGGTATTACCAACACCAGCACGAATCCACATCTCTCGTAGGCCATGTGCCTTCAGAAGCGACCAGTAGTGTAGGGCCAAGATTACTACATCAGTATCATTTGATATAATAACCACTCTCTTAGTCCCATTCTCAACTGCATGACGAGCATGTGGGATAATTCTGACGTCGGCCCCTTCAATCGTTGTGTCTAGATCAGGTAATGGTGACTCTTTTCCATTCAAAATAGCCAGGCATGGTTCAATTTCAGGTGGAAGTCCAATCGAGCTAACAACTGTATCTGTCATCGGTTTTGGCTTGGTTAAGATGCATTGTCGAATGAGTTTCTGTAGCTTGGATTTGTTTGCAGATGAGGCCCAGAATGCATCCATTGTGACTGGCAATTGCGTTCCTGTACCTATCCCATATAAATCAATTGGGCTGCAACCACACCTTCTAGTTCTTTCGCTGTCCTTCACTGAACCCTCAATGTATGTGTCAAAGACAAAGTCGACACATTTAGAGTTGCTGCCAAGTCCATATGACACCTCCAAGAACTTATCTCAGAGTTCACCAAAGATGTTCATCTGGGATACCCGCATACGATGAAGGCCTGCCATTACATCAATGATAGTCACTGTATTTGCTGGCTTCCATTTAGATGGTGGTATATAGTCTGCTTTTTCCAGGTGTTTTTCTAACTCAGTGCACAGTTCACTTTTGTTTGGTTTGGTCATTAGTCCATTCTTGTCAAAGAGGTAACTGCTGTCAATCAGGTCAAACCACAGCAAATGTTTCATGTCATATCCTCGGACACGAGCAATGTCATAGATCTTCTGGGTTTCTGCCATTTGCTTCTTGGTCTCTTTGCTTGTAGACTTATAGGTACTTTGGTCTCCCTTCATGGATTTGAATGTCTTAAGGTTCGTCCTGTGAATGGTATCAAAGATGGATCTGTGTTTCAGTACGATTCTTTCATTTCGGAATGTTTCATACTTCATCCTAGATCTTTTATCAAATTCGAGCAGATTGTCACGGATTTCCTTTGTCATGATTTCCTGTGTGAGGATGTTGTGAAGCTTGTCTTTGTCTCCTTCACACGGTAACGTCATGGGGTTGTCATGTTCTTTTACATTCTATCTATCAATCTATATGCTCAGGCCCAATCCCCATTTTGGGGGTAGCCGACTCAAGACAGAGCAAGAACAGGGAAAACACAAAAACAACATAAAACAAAAAATAAACACAGATAAAAAACACAAACTCTCACACATCCAGGTCACCCAGGAGAAGACCCAGAGACCAGGGTTACCAAGGTCGCTCCAGCACTCCCCCGGCCCCCGACCACCAGGAGAGGTTCCGATCTCGGCAGGCAGACATGCAGCGGAGCCAAAGCCACAAGCCCTCCCACCACACTTCCAGGCACACCCTTCATATTAATCGTCTCCCCGGGGCAGGCGCCTGATGGACTATTATCTAGTCCAACTTGCGCCCGACCCCTTACTCCAAATGACCACGTGTTCACTCAACTATTCACAAGCATTTTCCATTCACTCCTGTCCACCACCACTTCCCCTGCCTGATCTATAGTCATTCCTCTATCATCCAAAGCCTTTCTTACACAGTCTCTCCATCTCAATGGGGGTCTTCCTGCCCTTCTATCTCCCCTTGTACCTGACTCACATATTCTCTTTGTAAGCCTTTCATCTCCCATTCGTTCAGCATGACCATACCAGCTCAGCACCCTTCTGTCCACTCTGGCTGACAAATGTTCCTGCTGCCCCACTCTCCTACGTATCTCTTCATTTCTCAATCTGTCTCTACGAGTAACTCCACACATACTCCTCAAGCAGCTCAATTCCATCACATCTGCGTACTTCAATTTTTAAATTTTCAGTTAGGCTATCACCGCTGGTGGCCTATTTCTGCTTACCGGTATTTCATAATTTTTGTTTTCGGTTAGGATAGGCTATAACCCCTGGTGGCCTATTTCTGTTTAAATAAACATAAAATTGTTTTCGGTTCAGCTATCACTGCGTATTCAAATTTAATTTAGTTTTGTTTTAATTTTTGTTTTAATTATACCGCTGATAACCTATTTGTGTGTATTTCAACATTTTTGTTTTCGGTTAGGCCTATTTAAGTAAGTGAAGCGACCTGAAGGGAGTGAAGTGTTTTTAAAGTGAGTTTAGTGTTTTTAAAGTGAGTTAAGTGTTTTTAAGTGAGTGAAGTGATCTGAAGAAAGTGATCGTCACCATGCCTCGTGCCTGTACGAACTGCGCCGGTAGGTTTGGTGCTTCCATGTTTGCTCCTGTCGATCCACAAGTCTGCCGACTCTGCCAGCAACGAGAGGATTTGACAGCAAAATGGGATGAAGCCCACAACAAGATCAACGCCCTCACCAGGAAGCTGGAATCACTCCAAGAGTTTGTAACACTCAATGTTGGAGTATCACTAACTCCAATTGTTTCAACTCCAGCATCCACCACCGCCCCAACGTCATCTGCCAACAATCCAACACCTGCAGTAGACACTGCAGCAGATGCTTCTGACGAACCTGAGCCGACATCAAACCAGGACTGCCGCCCTGTTCACCTTAGTCTCTCCCCCACTCCTCGTGCAAGAAGCCTGCTAGCACGAACAGTACTAACCCCTCGCCCCCGTTCTAACCACTCCTCTCCCCGACCTGTACGTAGAGTCCCGCCACCACAGGTTTCCGGATTTACACCAGTGAGGAACGGTGCACGGCCAACGCAGAAAAGGTCTCATCTACCAGTCACAATGTCAAACAGATTTGAGATATTGGTAGAGATGGAAGACGAACCAGAGGAGACCAGGCTCGTTGGGGATTCCATCCTACGAGGACAGGTCGAAGAGTTCTGCGACAGAGTCCCAAATCAACAAAAAAGATTTTGCATCCCAGGAGCTGGACTGGACGACATTGTGGAAGCCTTCGAAGATACCACAAAGGATGCAAATGAAAATACCCTTTTTGTCATCCATGCTGGTTCAAATGACGTCATGCGCACCAGATCCGAAGAGTTGATGGAGAAATATCGCAAGATGATCCAGCACTACAAAAACAAGTCAAGGAATATCATCATCTCAGGCATTCTCCCCAAGATCGACGCACCTGACAAATTCTACGACAAGGCCTTCAGCACAAATAGCCGACTAAAATATTTGTGTCTGAGGGAAGAAGTTGATTTCATCAACCT
The DNA here is from genome assembly GCA_032716605.1 of Paralithodes platypus. Classification (NCBI taxonomy): domain Eukaryota; kingdom Metazoa; phylum Arthropoda; class Malacostraca; order Decapoda; family Lithodidae; genus Paralithodes; species Paralithodes platypus. The sequence continues at coordinate 19,991,403 of CM064552.1, read as the reverse complement.
CTGGGACAACTTCTACAACCAGCCTACTCTGTTCCGCAAGGATGGCACTCATCTAAACCCTGTGGGTACAGCACGCATGGGTCGTCTCCTACACGAAGCAGTCCGCAGCCATGGATCAAAAAACGCCATCCGAGAAGAAGCAGCAGTGACATAAATCATCCAACGCCAAGAAAAAAACAGAGGCAACCGAGGACCACCAGCGATAAGGACCGAAGACAGCGAGGACCGAGGACAGCCATGAACATAAATGTAGATCCGACAAGAACCAAAAATATTATTAAAGAGCGTTCCGTGAGTTCTAAAATAACAAATTTAAAGGTTTTCTATGCAAACGCTCGTAGCATACGCAATAAATTTTCGGATTTAGAGGAGCTAGTGTTTACAGAAAATTATGATGTGATTGGCATAACAGAATCTTGGCTCAATACAGAAGATAGAGACTTTTTAGCAGAGTATTCACTTCCCGGTTATGTAATGTTTGAGAAAAGCCGAATAAATCGAAATGGAGGTGGCGTTTTACTTTATATCAAAGAAAGTCTTAACCCTACCCTCTTGTTAAAACCTCAAATTGTGAACGTCGACGCATCTTTTGTGCTAATAAAGAATAATAAAGGTACAAAAATAATACTTGCATTAATATACAGACCTCCAGCTCAATCAGTGCAAACTGACCGAGAAATTTACGAACAAATTGCAGATGTAAGTAACTCACAAGATACCGTAATTTTTGGCGACTTTAATTTACCTGTGACCAAGTGGGGCGATACTCTTACTTCACACTCCGGACATGACTTGTATACGAACTTGCAAAAGAGTTCGCTTTATCAATTTGTTCGAACGCCAACCCGTGGTAATAACGTTCTTGACATTGTACTTGCAACAAAAGAAGAATTAATAGAGAATTTGATTGTTGGTGATGAATTCAGTAACAGCGACCATCGTACGATAACTTTCACTTTAAAGTTTACTAGTAACGAACCAAATAGTAGCATCGAAAAAGTCCCTAATTTCAAGAAAGCAAACTTCCATAAACTTAGAGCTATGTTTAAAGAAACTGACTGGAGCTTTTTAATTCACAATAACGACATAAATACATCTTGGAAGTTATTCGAAGCCACTTACCTAAAAGCAGTGCAAGACTGCATACCATCAAAAATACGGCGTCCAGGCCATAATAATAAGCCCAAATGGTGGAATAAAGATATTTCAAACTGCCTGCTTGCTAAAAAAATTGCTAATGATAGATTAAAATCCTCACAAAATGACGAAGAACGGCTGAAATTTGTAGAGCTACGACGCAAAGCCAAAAAGTGAATTAAGCAAAGTAAAAAGACCTTTGAGTTACATATTGCGAATCAAAGTAAAACAAACCCGAAAGAATTGTATAGTTATATCAGAAAGAAAAAAGTAGTTACTTCAACTGTTGGACCGTTAGTCGATGAAAATGGAGAATACACCAAAGACGAAGTACAAATGAGTAATGCCCTCAATACCTTCTTTGCATCAGTTTTTACAACAGAAGACCTCAGTGATATCCCTACACCATCGCCGATTCAGATTGATAATTCAGATGTTCTAAGCAATATCACCGTTACAGAGAGAGAAGTATTGAATTGTTTAGATAAACTCAAGGTAAATAAAACGCCTGGACCTGATACAATCTCACCTAGAGTTCTAAAGGAAGCTAAGGATGAGCTCTCCAAACGACTGACATTACTATTCAATAAATCCTTGCAGTCTGGAACTATGCCCGATCAGTGGAAGCTAGCCAACGTTACACCGATATTAAAAAAAGGCAGCAAATCCCTACCCAGTAACTATCGTCCAATTAGCTTAACCTCAGTTGTATGTAAAATGCTAGAAACGGTCATACGAGACAGACTCGTAAATCACTTAGAGGAAAATAACATACTTAAAGATACTCAACACGGCTTTCGTAAAAAAACGTTCTTGTTTAACAAACCTCTTAGACTTCTTCCACGATATCCTTAACCTCTACGATGAGAGTAAAGCTGTAGATATTATATACCTTGATTTTCAAAAAGCCTTTGACAAAGTTCCCCACAAACGTTTACTGCTAAAACTAAAAGCGCATGGAATACAAGACGGTGTTGAAATGGATAGAAAATTGGCTCAGCGACAGAAAGCAAAGAGTAGTCATAAACGGTAAGGCATCTAAATGGACCAATGTAAGTAGCGGGGTACCCCAGGGATCGGTACTAGGACCAATTCTCTTTCTAATTTACATCAACGACATAGATGAGGGTCTCACCTGTACAATCTCAAAATTTGCTGACGATACAAAAATTGCAAATAGCGTACTCTCAAAAGAACAAGTTGACGATATGCAACACAATCTTGATAAATTGTCATGTTGGGCCCAAATTTGGCAAATGAGTTTCAATGCGGATAAATGTAAAGTACTACATATCGGATACCTAAATGAGAAAGCAAACTATTCGATGAATGGCACTCAGCTTAACACCTTAAGAGCGGCCTATGCGGTTTATTTATATGTACCGCCCAGCGGGGTGTTTTTAGCCAAAATAGGGCTGTTACGTGATTTTCATGCCTAAATAAGACCCAGAACGTAAAACAAGTACCTATCCCTGAAAGGGCATAAACAGAGCTTTCGAATGACACCATAACGATCCTTTTATGATGGCTAGTTTTCTTGCAATAACCGTGCAACGCGAGTGCAAAAAGCATGTAATTAGGCCCTTTCCCATACAATTCCTTATATAGCGAGTGAGAGAGGTAGGAGGGAGGTGAGATTCGTGTCAGTAGGTTCGCCGCGGTGGTCTGGAGCAGTCATATGCTCGCTACTCTCCTGCCACCACTTGTCTCTCTCTCAGCAACATTACGTGCTGAAATTGCCACTCGAGTTATGTCGAACGCCGCCACATAGTCCAGCTTTATTTAACTCGACTTATGTGGTGAGCCGCTAATTAAGGGTTAAGAATGTAAACAGAGAAACCGATCTGGGAGTAACAATATCGAGTAACCTAAAACCGAGTCAACAATGTTCAGAAGTTGTTAAGAAGGCAAACAAAATAATTGGCTTTATAGGCAGGTCATTTGAGCATAAATCCAAAGAAGTTATCCTAACCCTTTACAATTCCTTAGTCCGCCCTCTTCTGGAATACTGCGTTCAATCCTGGTGCTCTTATTACCAAAAAGATATAAACAAGCTAGAACGAGTTCAACGTTAGAGTTACCAAAATGATACTTAGCCTAAAGAACAAACCATACGAAGAGCGTCTTAGAGAATTAAATCTATTTCCTTTAACCCAGCGCAGATTAAGAGGTGACTTAATTCAAGTGTTCAAAATCATCAAAGGCATCGACAATATGAACTCTAGTAAGTACTTCACTATCGACCAATCTAATTACACGCGGGGAAACGGTTGCAAAATTATTGGTAAATCTTTTAACTCACACGAATCTAAGAATTTCTTCTTCAATCGAGTTGTCAACTTGTGGAATGGGCTTCCCCGAAACGTTATAGACTGCATCACCGTTGATTCATTTAAACTCCGCCTAGACAAATATCTCGCATCAAACCCGCGACTGACTGCGTTGGTAAATGAATAACTTTATTTTATCCCCCCCTCAGTTACTAACCCATCTGTCCCCTACTAACTTCCTAATCCTGCCACGGACATTAGTTCCAGGGCAGTAATTCCCTTTCCAATGTTCCCTTACCCACTCTAAACCACTGTTTGGACACTTGATCCTCAGTGTTTTGGAGGACAAGCAACCTAGAAGGGTCACTAGATATGTTGTTGCTTGATTTCCTTTGTACTCCTTTGTACATCCAGCCCTCTTTTCTCCTTTTTCTTCAGAGCCCATGTCTCAGCCCCATACATCACTGTTGGCACAACAATTCCTTGATACAGTGCACTTTTTACTTTCACTCCGAGATTTCTCGTCTTCCACATACTTCCCATTGCTCCGAAAACCTTCCTTCCTTCACACACTCTCTGTTTTACCTCCACTTCCATACCTCCACTCCTGCTTATTGTTCCTCCTAGATAATTAAAACACTCTACTTGTTCCAATATTTCCCCATCCAGCCTCACATCTAGATTCACCCTATGCTCTCCCCTATTGCACACCATTACTTTACTTTTATTGACGTTCACCTTCAGTTTCCTCCTTCCACAAACCACACCAAACTCTTTGACTACCCGCTGCAGTTTCTCATCAGAATCCGCCACCAATGCTGTGTCATCAGCGAACAGCAACTGATTCAACTCCCAATCTCTACCATTCTTTCCTACTAAACCCAATCCTCTTCCCATAGTTCTCCTTTTCACCTCCCTCACCACACCATCCATAAACATATTAAACAGCCATGGTGACATTACACAACCCTGTCGCAAACCTACCTTTACCTCAAACCATTCACTCAACTCACCATTTCCTACTCTCACACATGCTCTGCTCCCTTCATAAAAACTCTTAACTGCTTCTAACAAATTTCCTCCAATTTCATAAATCCTTAACACCTTCCACATTGCTTCACGGTCCACACGATCATATGCTTTTTCCAAGTCCATAAAAGCCCAAAATATCTCCTTATGCTTCTCTAAATACTTCTCGCATAACTGTCTTACTGCAAACATCTGATCCACGCACCCTCTTCCCCTCCTAAAACCGCACTGTTCATCTCCTATTGCAACTTCCGTACACTTTATTATCCTCTTTATTATTCTTTTACATACTCAATCATATCCTGAATCAATGTCTCAGATGACCTTGTTGCTGATAAGTTGAACTCGTGGTTTACTAAAAGTTCTGTGCTAGGTGTGACGACTCCACTGACCTGACATTGGAAATTGACAACAGCTAACATTTCATGGTAAATGATCTCCCACTGAGCAACGAATTGCTTCTTTTTGGTGCTACCGATGATACCCCCAGCACTCTTCTGGGATCGATTTATCGTCTGCTCGAGACACATGTCTGCCCCTACAGCACTGAATGGTCCATCTGTCCGCTTCACAACGAACTTGCCTGCCAGGAAACTCTTGTACACATCTTCTGGTAGCTTTCTCATATCTTCTAGGTATAATGAAGCCCATCTAAAATAGTTGACCCTTTCACATCCAGCAAATAGCGGCAGCACAGATTGAACACTTTGGAGATGGAGTTTCCAGTCTCCCTCACGGTCTGCCCTAACCAAGTCCTTTAGAACAGCCACCATTCTGACGAAGTGGTCCCAGAATGTAAAAGTCTCTGACGCTGCACTTCTCTGACATCTAAATTCATTGAAGTCTTCAACCATGACTTCTGAGTTTGACATAAATGCCTCCAAATGAACCTTGCTTTCCTCCCTCTTCTTTTCTGCTACAGAGTTTTTCAACAGTCTCAGATGCTCAAGCTCATCCCTGTACCTCTCAATTCCTTCCACTTTGAAGAACTCCGCCCACTGCAGCCTTTCTATACACTCAGAAAGCATGAACAAACCCTTCAACGACCTTGTATAATGTGATCCATCAAGAACTGATCTTACTACATTTTGGCCAAATGCTTTAGACTCTACCAATATAGTTTCTGCTCCACTGCCATTAATGAGCTTTCCTATCGCACCCATGACTACCTTAATCATATGAAAAGAGCCCAGACATAATACCAAGTTATTAAATTCAAATGGTTTGCTCTTGGTGATTTCACGGGCAATGTGATACACCCCCTCATCACATACCAGGGCAGGTGTGTTTGGTCTAGTTGACTCAAAATATTCTGGAAGTTTTTTAATGCTGTGTAAACTGTGCCATATTCCGTAACAGGGTGGGGAAGGACTGGTAGGAAACCTACAACCTTCTGACACACATTCTCATCAGTAATAAGAGAGTTAAAGGCACTCCAAGAGGGCATTGTTTGGTCCATAGTTGTTTCTTTAACACCCTCCGTCATACATGATAGATCCATTCTACTTACAGTCCAAGCTACGTCCTTCCTGCTGACACTTTTTGCATGTGATTTTGTCTATTTTGTACAGTTCTTCCGGAACTTTGTAGATTGTTGGAAGGCTTGGCTTTTTAGCAGTTTTCGTGTAAGGAAACAAAGTCTGGCAACCTAACTCTTGTGTGAATTGTCTCTCTCTGTGGGTGACACCAGTCTCCGATATTAGGCTTACTATTCAGAGTCACTCCTTGAAGTTTGTCCTGCATAAGAATCATAACAGTGTCATGACTTCCTCCTATGCCAGATAGTGTTGCTTCCTCATGATCAAAATTATCAAAGGCCCCCAACGTGAAGCTTGATGTGTTTAAATGACTAGGAAGTGGGACCTGACCCTGACTTGCTTCTGTAACAAATGATGCCATATCAGAATGATAGCAGAGTAGCTCGTCATAACTAATTGCCAGTCCAAACCTATTGAGACTAGAAATAAGCGTTTTTGACCTACACACATTATAAATAACTTCAGAGTTCAACATGTGCAAAGAGGTTCGCTTTTCACCATTATTTACAATGTAAAAGATGACTTGATACACAGATAGTACTTTTTTTATCTTGGAAGATCTAGTGTCACTCTCCTCATAAATTTCAGGCTCACCATCTACAATATTGTCACTGTGTAAAATATCAACATCAAAAAGAGCTGAAAAAAAGTCTGCAACGTCACTGGGAATTATCATGTCAGAATATGCTTTCTCAAGTTCATTGGCATCACAGAACCTGTCATTCAGCTCAAAGTCTTCGTTCAGGATGCAATCTCTCAACATGGTACCACACTTTCTTACTGTTTCCCTATCTAACGACCTTTCACTTCTCTCTGGCTCTGTCTCAGCTGCACCTGGCTTGAAAACAATGGTGTTTTTTTTTTAACCGATTGGGACAAAAAATGAGACATCCCCCCCCAAACAGGTGGATTAGGTACATTTTCACATCCCTGTTTGTGTATGTAAAACGAGTTTGATCATTACTCCACGCTTCATTACAGCACTTGGAAATATAAGTCAGGTTATAGCATCTCCCCGAGTTCAACCCTGGTTCTAAATCTTTCATAAAATTTGCAAAGATATCAAACTTCTGCTGGCCAGTTGGCGTTGACGATGATTCAGTTGCTACTTTCTCTCCTTTCCTGATGTAGTTACGAATACACTGGCTGTGACAGTAAAGATCCGCTCCAAATACGGCATTCGCATCTTGCAAGTCGGAAGTTCGGGTAAACACATCATCCTGAAGTATCATGGCTGCCTTTAGGAATGATTCAGCCCGTCCTTTTTCAGAAATCCTCCATTTATCGTATACGTTGTTGTGTTTTGGATTTCCACAAATGACGCATTTCTTTAAAAACTTGTTAATATTAGCTGGCAGAGATGCGGGGTCTCGAGAATCCACCATAGACCGTCTACTCCTTTTAGAGGATGAGCTATCCTTTGGGGAATAAGCAGCAATATCCGTGGAGACTTCGGTTAACTGCTTGAGTTTATCCAGTGTTTTCTTGAGGGTATACTGTTTATAACATTCGTTAATAACATGGTATAAGAATTTGCCTTTGTCCACTTGCTTCAGTCTTTCAAAAATTACGTTCTTTCTCACTTCCGCTGCTTCAATGATACGTGCCCTGCCATTCTCTGTGCTGGTCGTTTCACATTTATCATCATACTTTTGGCAGATTATGCATTTCTTGGGATCGCAAGAACCACTTGAGGATGGTGACTGTGATGCCCTTAATCTTTTCTTTGGTAAGCCAGACATTCTTCACTGAAAAAAAAAAAAAAAAAAATAGTTTTCCCAAAATTTTAAATGAACAATATATGAACAGAGAACATAAAATATACTGGATTAACTCATTTTTGCATTCCTATTGCAATCCTAAAGAATACAAATTACGGCATATATCTGTTATGCTTCAGTACGTTGATACGGTATATATACCTTTTATTGATTGCTACACAGGGGTTAAAATATGTAATCAACTTTTCCAACTATTTTCAAAAACTTGCCTATGGTGTACCTAACCAGAATATAAAAGCATTAAACGTTCAATCCATTTACCTATTTTTCACAAATATTTAATTTTGAAAAGTCATAAATTTTAGTTCCTCACCAGAAAAGGTCATACTTTGACCTTTTGTTACCTTGGGTATTGACCAATCTTATTGTGTTTGTATCCATTGAATAGATAATTCTTTAAGCTTTATTTTGAGTGGTGAAAGAGCTCTGTAGACCATTCCATTGCCGAGTTATTGCAATATATGTAACCGTCACACGTAAAAAAAGGAGTTATTTTGATTTCATTAAATTCAGCGAAAACCCCGAATAACACGATAACTGCCGGGTTTCGGGATGTCTACCCTCGCTAAAAAGGTGTCCCAGTGGACCCTCTAACTAAATCAAGCGGGTGATTTTCTGGCCCATTCATGCATGCAAACACCCCTTGGCTCCAGGACTTCGTAAATCACTTAGAGGATAATAACATACTTAAAGATACTCAACACAACACGGCTTTCGTAAAAAACGTTCCTGTTTAACAAACCTCTTAGACTTCTTCCACGATATCCTCAACCTCTACGATGAGAGTAAAGCTGTAGATATTATATACCTTGATTTTCAAAAGGCCTTTGACAAAGTTCCCCACAAACGTTTACTGCTAAAAGTAAAAGCGCATGGAATACAAGACGGCGTGTTGAAATGGATAGAAAATTGGCTCAGCGACAGAAAACAAAGAGTAGTCATAAACGGTAAGGCATCTAAATGGACCAATGTAAGTAGCGGGGTACCCCAGGGATCGGTACTAGGGCCAATTCTCTTTCTAATTTACATCAACGACATAGATGAGGGTCAAAATTTGCTGACGATACAACAATTGCAAATAGCGTACTCTCAAAAGAACAAGTTGACAATATGCAACACAATCTAGATAAATTGTCATGTTGGGCCCAAATTTGGCAAATGAGTTTCAATACGATAAATGTAAACTACTACATATCGGATACCAAAATAAGAAAGCAAACTATTTGATGAATGGCACTCAGCTTAAGAATGTAAACAGAGAAACCGATCTGGGAGTAACAATATCGAGTAACCTAAAACTGAGTCAACAATGTTCAGAAGTTGTTAAGAAGGCAAACAAAATAATTGGCTTGATAGGCAGGTCATTTGAGCATAAATCCAAAGACGTTATCCTAACCGTTTACAATTCCTTAGTCCGCCCTCTTCTGGAATACTGTGTTCAATCCTGGTGCCCTTATTACCAAAAAGATATAGACAAGCTAGAACGGGTTCAACGTAGAGTTACCAAAATTATACTTAGCCTAAAGAACAAACCATACGAGGAGGAGCGTCTTAGAGAATTAAATCTATTTCCTTTAACCCAGCGCAGATTAAGAGGCGACTTAATTCAAGTGTTCAAAATCATCAAAGGCATCGACAATATGAACTGTAGTAAGTACTTCACTATCGACCAATCTAATTATACGTGGGGAAACGGGTGCAAAATTATTGGTAAATCTTTTAATTCACACGAAGCTGAAAATGTCTTCTTCAATCGAGTTGTCAACTTATGGAATGGGCTTCCCCGAGATGTTATAGACTGCATCACCGTTGATTCATTTAAACTTCGTCTAGACAAATATCTCGCATCAAACCCGCGACTGACTGCGTTTGAAAATGAATAACTATATTTCATCCTCCCCTCAGTTACTAATCCATTTGTCCCCTACTAACTTCCTAATCCTGCCACGGACATTAGTTCCAGGGCAGTAGTTCCCTTTCCAATGTTCCCTTACCCACTCTAAACCACTGTTTGGACACTTGATCCTCAGTGTTTTGGAGGACAAGCAGCCTAGAAGGGTCACTAGACCTGTTGTTGTTTGATTTCCTTTGTACTCCTTTGCACCCTTTGTACTCCTTTAATCGGCTCAAAATCGCGTCATATGTCGGAGAGGGTTAATTGCTGGAGGCCCTTTTTAAACTGCCTAAAATCGTCTAAATATAGCTGGAATAAAACCCAAAAGCCAGACAGGGTTAACACCACCGCCACGTCCAGCCCATCCACCATCCATCTCCAACACTTAAGGGGGGAGGGCCGTATTGATTTGTTCATGTATTTATATTTTCATTATATATCTTTCATCTTCCATCAAGTTTAAAAAGATACCCCCTAGACTCCCATTGGAGATACATTTGTAAATTTTTCGGTAGAAACATTTCCCGGGCAAAGGCCGGTTCCTTCTAAAATTACAGGCTCGCTATCGCTCGCCAGGAAAAAAATCGACACCTAAAAGGGACGAAAGGTCCAAATATTCACAAAGAAATGGGGTGAAAGGTCGTAAAATTTCCAAACTAACAGGGAAAGTGTCTTAACATTGCAAAACTAATGGGGCTAAACATCAGGTAGACGAGGGTCTAGAAAAATGACCTATCTCCCCTTAAGCCCACCCAGCACCCCGTCCATCACCATAACCACCACCTTCCTTTGATTACACTTATATTATGACAATTTTATTCAGTTTAGGAAGGGATGGTGGGCATCAGGGGGTTAACTGAGATGGAAAGTGCACCCTTACAGTTACTAGAGGGCCTTCCATAGCTGATTAATACAGTTAATTAGCACGGAAATGGGTAAGAACTAACATAGGGAAGCGGTGAATGGATGAGGCGAGTGTGGTCATAAACTCGGCTATTAACACGGCCCTCACGTCTAACATTAGTGTGTGTGTGTGAGAGGGTGAGGGTGGGTGGAGGAGGAGGGGGGGGGGGGTATTTTGCCCTCAAGACCTCTACAAAGCTTTAGAATTACCCCCTTAAGACCCCCCTGTGAGATAAACTTTTCGGTAGAGAAATGCCCCGGCCCCTCCTATATTGCCGGCTTGCTATCGACACCAGGAAAATATTGTCACCTAAGTGGCACGAAAGATCTTACTATTGACAAAACAAATGGGGCGAACAGTGTTTTAATCGCCAAACTAATGGGGCGAATATCTGAGGGCTAATGGGGCTAAACATTAGGGAGAAAGGGGGCCAGATAACCTCCTCCTTCATCTCCAACACTTCAGCCAACAAAACACCCCGCTAAACCGGGCGCTAATCACCACCACACCAGAGCTGAGTCGCGTCACTTTTCGATCGGTAATATTTTGTCAGGTGTTTTTGTCTTAATTTCGGTATTTAGATTCTGCAAATATAAACACTCCAGAGCTTTATCGGACATTTTTCGATCGGTAATATTGTAATAATGTGTCGGCGGTTATTCTTGTTTGGTAATGGGATTCTGCAACTATAAACATGCCATGGCTTTATCTGACACTTTTCGATCGGTAATATTGTGTCAGCTTGTTTTTTTTTTTTTTTTTTTTATTTTCGGTTTTGGGATGCTGCAAATAGCAACCGGACGACAAACTAGAAGCGATTGCTAAATATTAAACCCCATGGCAAATATCAAGGTTAGAAACATAAAGTTCTATGCAGTAGTAATGGATTTGCAAGGGGCATTTGATAGTGAATTGCGAGGGTCTGTGGGAGGTGTTGGCAGTGTATGGAGAGGGAGGGATATTGTTTATGGCAGTAATGAAACTTTTCAGGAATGCATTGGTAAACCTAAAAATGGGCTAACTGAGTTAAGTTATGGATAGCATTATGCCTTACGGTCGTTGATATTATGCTGTCCTTGTAATATTTTCTTCGACTTTTTATTTTATATTTTTATGTATTTTATTTATTTTGCTGGCTTACTTCCCTTGGTATATTTTGTTCATTCTACCACCTTAACCCCTTGAGCATCATGGCGGCGTTTTTTGACAGTTTATTCAGGATATCATTAGACGATTTCATACAGATTAGGAACGGTATATGGAAGTTAAGAGGGTTGATTCGGCCATTTTTTTCCCCTTTTAACTCCCGCAGATCTTCCTAGGCTGTATAAAATCGTCTAATGATAGCCAGAATAATCTGAAGAAATGAGTCATGATCCTCAAAGGGCTAACAACCACATAAACCCCCATCCCCTCACACCAAGCGGGTTTGAAGGACCTGTCTTGATTCCTAACCTCAAAACGACCAGCTTCTGACGAGGAAGTCATACAAAAGACTTATGGCAGACATATCCTGTTTTCCTCTAGTGTTCATAATGCTTTAATTATTAAGTTATTGTTCTTGATATATGTTTTCTATTTTCTTCTTATTGAAATATTCCTTGATGTACAAGGTGGGTTTGCTTCCATATTGGTATAGCTCCTACTGTCTTCGTTTTATGTTATGGTATTTATTTTATTTTATCTTCTTCCTTTTACTAATTACCATTATTGATATATTATAGGTCCTTGTTGCATTGTTAATTAGTTGTGTAAATGCTATCACGGTGTTTTTAATCGCCACCACACTACCAGATCACAACCACCACCATCATATCTCATTTTAATCATCTTTTTCATTCCTACTTTAAACCCACAATATATGACCGTGTAGATGAGAAATAACATAAATTAGTGTTGAGTGAATGAGGTGGATGGGGTAATAAACTTGGCTATTAACACCACCATCACATTCAGTCCATCTACCACACCTCCACCATGACATCCTAACCACACAACCACACCCCCACCCCCACTTCCTAACCACAAAACTGTAGCACCAGCCCCACATCACAACCACCATAATCATATCCCAACCACAAAACCAAACTCCCACATCACAACCACCACTATCATATCCCCCCCGTCCCACCACCATCAAATCCTAACCACACAACCACATACGACCCCCCCCCCCCACCGCACCCCTCTACCGCCACACCCACCACCACCACCGTGTCAAGGACCCCAGGCCTGTCCTTGCCATAACCTTCATAACGACCAGCACTAAGGACTCGGTCACAGAGCAGGAATACTAACATCCTCTTATTGTCTACAGTATGTCGTTGTTGCTGCTTTATTGTCGTTTTCTCTCTCTCTCTCCTGTGTCTGCCTTCTTGTTTTTATCCTCGCTGTCTCTGCTTTATTCTCATCATTACCTTTCCTATGTCCTCTTTATTTTACTTCCTTGCGGTTTTTCCTTTGTGGTTGACTTCCATCTTTGTTTTTTTATACACTAAAACTCCATTCCTTATAAGCCGGCCAGAAATCGTGACCATATACCTCTATAACTCATAAGCGATTCGGGTAATCGAGCTAATATGTCTACCCTTTAGGAAGTGTCAGCCAAGGAAAAGGTTTGAAAATTTACAACCCATTTTACTCTACCCCGTTTTGAATTACAGAGGTTAGGAGTCACGATTGCTGGCCTACCTATAATGAATGGACTATAGTTCCTTGTTATCATTCCTGTTTGTATTATCTCCTTCACGGTGTTTGTCTTCCTGTTATTCTTGTTATCGCTTCTGTGTGTGTGTGTTTTTTTGTTTTCATTCCTTCGTCTTGCCCGTATTGTTGTTTTTTGGTATTTGAATAGACTAAGAGTCTTCTGCTATACTATCTTTGTCTTCCACTAGTATCAACTGCTAGTTTACATAAAAAGGTCGGTCTGCCTAGTAGGAATCAAAAGGTCTGTGCAGTGTGAGTAATTGTGTATCTCTCTCTCTCTCTCTGTCACACACACACACACACACACACACGTCTTGTTCTCCCCTTATTCTTTCGTTCCATCCTTCACACCCATCTTGTATGTCCCTATTTTTCGCTAGATTCTCGGCATTTACCTTTTGTATTCAACATTTTCTTTGCCCCTGTCTTTCCTCACTCATTCTTTATATACACGTCACGGTATCTCATCTTCCTTGGTCGCCTGGCTTGATTCTGTCTTCCACACATTTATGTCTGTCTGTCTTTCTGTATGTGGTGTTATTGTTAGTGTCGTCTTCTTCCTTTTATGTTTATTGTTCCCATGTTTATTCTCTCTTGTCATGTTTCACGTTATCTTGTCTTTATCTTTTCTCACGTGCTTAACCCCTACTGTATCGGCGACGTCTTGTTAACATGTGTCTAGATATATTTACACGATTTTGTGCAGTTTTAAGAAGGATCTGTGTTAATAAAACGAGTTAAGTGAGATAGTTCAAAGCCTGTTAATTACTGGAGGCCCTATTTAAGCTCAATAAGATCGTAAAATAGTAGCCCGAAAAAAGTTAAAAGGACGGCACCGGTACAGAATTGGTTAACATAGGTGATTTTTTTTTTCTGCACCTCCATCCCTGTAATTTTGTGACTTGTTATATATATATATATATATAACAAAGTGAACAGTGCACATCTATCAACGTTAATTATTTCTACATACCCCACCACTCCACGCCACGCCATGCCCCGTAATAAGAACCTAACCACCCCTGTAAAGAGGTGTAAGAAGACAGCAAAGGCAGCAGCAGTGGTAACCAATGTGGCATTTGCAGATGAAGAGGTCCCCGACCTGTCCCTACCACCACGCACTGACACACCTGATGCCATTGAACCGACGCAGGAGGTTGCTGGACCAAGCAACGAGCAGGCAGAGACACCACCAGCACAACACCAGGCAACACCAACACCAACGAAAGGCAAAAAATCACGGAATCAGAAGGAGTACGCCATGTTTGCGGAGGATGTGGAGAATGAGCTTGGGGAGTGGTACCGGGATAATGCCCTCTTTTACAACAAGGGCCTTCGCGATTTTAAAAACGCAGACAAAAAGAACCGATTGATGGAGGAGAAGGCCGGCTCCCTGAAGGCAATTTCATAAATGTTTAACATGTGCAATCGTATTAATAGGCCTAGGCTATATATCAGTGCCACCCCGTCATTACCATATATACACCCGATAAATACTGATGAAAACCAACTGAGATTGAGAGGGAAAGTACGGGCGGACTGAACAGTATAACCTTCACCTACGGTGAAATTCCACATATTATTATTATTATTTATTTTTTTTGAAATCTTATATAATAACCTTTCCTCTTGCCGTTCATCAACAAATTAAATACAAAAAAAACAATTATTATGGGTGAAAGCCAATTGAGAGCGAATATGTTGGTGCGGCTGGGATTCTATACAACCAAAAAACTATCGTTATAGTTTTATTTCTATAAAATCCAATATTGATGATAGCATATTCTAAACACCGCCATCATGTTCAGCGGAAAAAAATGCTGTGATTTAGTATGAACATAAAAATAACGATAAAAAAACCGATATGCCGGTACCGGTATATCTCATATAGTATTATAATATAACAGTGCGTTTAATCTCCACAGGTAGGCTACACTTCGTGTTTCGGTAATCATACCGGTACACTGATTTTTCATTTGAACTTATTAACTCGTTTGATATAAGTTGATTATGGAAAATTATATACGGTATATACGGTATAGGCCTATACCATGTCAGGTCTTTATTTATTCATCATTTGCGTATGACAACCCTATAAATACGCACATGATTAATAAATAAATACCTAATATGGTATAGGCCTATAGCGTATATAATATATCATAATCAACTTATATCAAACGAGTTAATAAGTTCAAAGGAAAAATCAGTGTACCGGTATGATTACCGAAACACGTGTGTAGCCTACCTGTGGAGATTAATTGTCGAGTGAGTGTGTGTGCGTGTGTGTGTGTGTTCTTGTACTTGTGTGGCTATATCGACCGCCACTGATACACGGTATGCTTGGGAGGTGTGTAGAGTGAGGTACAGGTACCAGAACCGGCCCCTTTTATATCGAATTGTGTCTATCACCCTGTCTGTCGTTCTGGCGTCGTGTTCGTCGTGTCACGCTCGTAACACCATCGTAAGTCCATCCCCCCCCTCGTCGTCTTCCCCTCGTGCCACATCGGGGTAGGATTTTGACCAGTCGAGGTACGGATTTGACCGGAATTTGGACCGTTAGGGCATTGACGTGGCGCCCTCGTGTTGCAACCGTGGTACCATCTGGCCCGTCGTGGCTACGACGTGTCACCGTCGAGGCTTCGTCGTCAAACGCGTACATCATGTCACTGTCTCTGCCGATGTACCAATTTGTGTACCTCGGGGTACATCGGGACCAACATCGTGAATGTGTGAAAGTGGCTTAATGAGGGTGACCATACACAGAAGGCACCCAAGCGGATCTATTTCCTGCAAGATGGACAACCCGAGCCAGTTTACTTAAGGACTTACAGGATTGACCACTCAATTTAGGGTCCGTCTGACCCCGAGGCCCTCTTGTGTATCTTTTTAGCACTATTTCTCTACAGTGGTGTTTGGCTAGTCCATCCACTAACCTGCCTTACCCTTATGTAAGCAGTACGGATTTGTATCAGGTGTAGACCCCTAGACAGGTTGCCGACCAAGGCTCACGAGTCCCATCCACCCAGATTTGTATAAGGTTGTCTCCCCTAGATGGGTTACCGAACAAGGCTAACAAGTCCCATCACGTGTCTGCCTTTCTATATGCAATTTACATATTTGTATTTATTATTACTTTGTATTATTATTATTAAGATAATTCTCTAGACTTCCATCAAGCTTCAACTAATACCCTCAACACAACCGGCCGGATGTAGGTTCCTCCTAAATTGCAGACTCACTATTGCTCGCCAAGAAACATTCGACACCTAAATGACTTGACATTTTCTATTTCTTTCTTTTGTTTTACATATTCTTTTATTTTCTTCACTTGCTCTTAATATCTTAAAATTTCAAAACTAATGGAGCTAAACATGAGGGAGATGGGGGTCCAGAAATGTCCAGCTTAATACAACCCCAGCCATAGATGTAAGCCTCGCATGATCTACGGCTAAGGCGCGCGACTGTCTTTGAGGTTAACCCTATCAGTACCGGTGCTGTTTGTTATTGTATTTCAGCTACATATAAGCGATTTGTTTACGCTTCGGAAGGATATATAATAGCTAAAAGGATTAATTTAGTTAGTTTGTAGCTTTTATTGGGCAGACGTCCTTCCTAAGGTAAATCAAATCGTCAAATAGTTGCCAGAATATAAAGAAAAGGATGTTAACGGTACTGAAGGGGTTAATATCATCCCAGCGATAAATGTAAGCCTCTCGTGGTCTACTGCTAAGGCGGAGGGACTGTCTTTGAGGCTAAACCTTTCAAGATCCAATTACGCCTTACTTTTCTGTTTCCTGGCTATTATTACACAACTTTTTTCAGATTACGATGGGTATATCTCGATCTCGATCTTATTCATAATGTGTAGGGCGCTGGACTTGCGCATATCACACATATAAGGGTATTAGGGTGAAGGATGGGGGATCAGGATATAGGATGGAGAGAGCTAAGTGGAGGGTTTATGACGTGTGTGTGATGTGGGCGAAATGTTCGTTTATTCTGTGTTTGAATGTGTCTAGTGTAGGGCTATTAATTGTATCTTCTGGGAGACTGTTCCAATCTCGTATGGTTCGTGAAAAGAATGAGTGCTTGTAGAAGTCAGTATTAGTGTGGTATGTTTGGTACTTATGAGAGTGTGTGTTACGAGTGTTGCAGGTGTTTGCGTTGTGTAGGTATTCATGTTTTTTAATGCCAATATAAGTGTGTGTGATTTTATACATTACTGTGAGCCTGTGCCTGAGTCTTCGTGTGTTAAGGGTTTCCATGTTTATTTGTTGCTTGATACGGGTTGTGATGCCTGGGGTTTGCGTGTAATTGTGTGTGATGAACCTGGCTGCCTTTGTGTTAATTTTTTCAAGTGTGTTAATGTTAGTTTGTGTGTATGGATCCCAAACTGCGGCGCAGTACTCCAGTGTTGGGCGAACAAGGGTGTTATATGCTATGTGTTTGATGTCTCGTGTACAATTGTGTAAATTCCTCCTCAAGAACCCTAGTGTGCGGTTTGCCTGACTTTGTATGTGATGAATGTGGGTGTTGAATCTTAGGTAAGTTAGGTTGGTGGAGAGGTGGACACCAAGATATTTGTATGAAGGAACTGATTCTAGTGGTTGGTTGTGTAATGTGTAATTGAAAGTGATGGGTGATCGGGAGCGGGTAAAGCGGAGAAGTTTACATTTGTCGGGGTGGAAAGACATCTGCCAGGTGTTCTCCCAATGTTCGAGGGCATTTAAGTCGTGCTGGATAAGTCCACAGTCGTCTCTAGTCTATACGGGTCTAAAGATCAAACTATCGTCGGCAAATAGTCTAGTAGAAGAGTTAGGTGTTGACAGAGGAAGGTCATTGATATAAAGAAGGAAAAGAAGAGGGCCAAGAACGGTGCCTTGTGGGACACCAGAAGAAACAGGGACCGAGTCTGAGGAAGAGCCGTCAAGGAGTTCTCGTTGAGTCCGTTTTATAAGGAAATTAGTGATCCAGTGAAGAGTAGGTCCAGTTATACCGTAGAAAGCTAATTTAATATGTAGGTCAGAGGGTTGATTGTAATAGTCTTTACCCTTAGAATCCCCACAGATCCTTTAAGATATCTAAAATCGTCTGTTGATCACCAGAGAAACTGTCAAAAAGCTTCATGATTAAGCCTCACCTGGTCTACCTCTAAGGCAAGGGAGGACTGTCTTGGAGGTCAAGGGGAGATTTTTAATTAAATGCATCTTTTTCCGGACACCCTTTCCCTTCATGCTTAGCACCATTACTTTTGACATTTTAAAACGTTTTCTTCATTAGTTGGACGATTTTAAGTCCTTGTGCCACATTTCTGTCAATTTAAGATCTTGAGTGTCATTTAGGTGTCGATGTTTTTCCTGGCGAGCGATAGCGAGTCTGTAATTTAGGAGTAGTAGTCTACCGAAATATTTACAAATTTATCTCGAAGGGGGGGGGGGGGGTATTGTTTTCCATCTATGTCCTTAATCTGTAAATTACTTGCGTTTGCTTTCATTTGTAATATCGTGATACTATTCGGTCTATTGTTATTTTCATTATATATATACTGTATATACATTGTTCTTGCCATTATGTTGTCCTTGCAGATGCCTGACTTCCGTAAGCAAATTCTGTTTCCTTCTCATATAACGTTTTTGTCTCCAGTCTTTCTTTTCTTTCTAGACTTTGATGTCCCAGGATTTCTTGTTCTGGTTTTCATATTAGCCCCCCCCCCCATAAATTTGCTTGGTCTGTGATTCGTTAATCTTTTGTTTATTTGTTTACTTATTTGTTTCCATGCACAATTTTGTACTTACATAATTTTGCTTGGTCCGTAATTTCTCCATGTCTCGCCCGGTTGTGACATTGTGGGGGTATTCTTTTCTCTTGGGTGTTTAACTATGGATTTGGGTTGGTTGCTGCACTACACATTTGTTTTCGTGTCTGTTGTATATTTTCCTCTTTCTCTTCAGTGTTTAGCTAATTGACCAGTTGCGAGTTTCGGGCTGTAAGGGAGTTGGAGTCGTAATCGTCGATATTTAACATAAATACTATAATTATGTAAGCTTTTGATGGTAGAAGGTTTGCTGACTATTTTATGTAACTGTATATGCACTACAACCATATTTTCAATGGTGATCCTGATAAATATCGATATATACAGCTCCAACTGTCTTATATACCTAAACTTGCAAGTGTTGAAATGTAATAGTTCTCTCTGACTTGTCACAATTTTATATTTCTTATCTTACAGATATATACTGTATATTTTCTCTTTGCCATTTACATTTACAAGTGATGCTTTCACGTGACTTAAATGGTTGGCTAGGATGACCATATGTTTACCTCATGTTGTATAACTTCAGGCACTTACAATCAGCTTCAGAGAGACGTCTGATAACCAATGTGTCAAAACAATATATATATTACCTGGTATTTTATAGCTTGGTAATTTCTATACCAATATCATGGCATATAGATAAATAATAGTAGCCTTGGATAAAAATGAAAATATATATATAATGTCATATTAATTATATATATATATAATGTCATATTAATTGTATATATATAATGTCATATTAATTATATATATATATAATGTCATATTAATTATATATATATATAATGTCATATTAATTATATATATATATATATAATGTCATATTAATTATATATATATATAATGTCATTAATTATATATATATATATATAATGTCATATTAATTATATATATATATAATGTCATATTAATTATATATATATATAATGTCATATTAATTATATATATATATAATGTCATATTAATTATATATATATATATATATAGTCATTAATTATATATATATATAATGTCATATTAATTATATATATATATATAATGTCATATTAATTATATATATATATATATAATGTCATATTAATTATATATATATATAATGTCATATTAATTATATATATATATGTCATTAATTATATATATATATAATGTCATATTAATTATATATATATATAATGTCATATTAATTATATATATATATAATGTCATATTAATTATATATATATATAATGTCATTAATTATATATATATATAATGTCATATTAATTATATATAAGGTGTGGGGGGGAGGTGTGGTGGAGTGGTCTTGCCACTGGCCTGGTAATCCAAAGGTCCCGGGTTCAAATCCCGATGTATCAATGGGAAGATATTATTGGGATGGAATTTGTGCTGTACCTAGTATCAGTGCATAACCACAAGCCCACCGAAACGTCAATAAAATACCCTCATTGTTCCCTGATTAAATAGCACTGTATGAATATTCCCATATTCAAAATATGCTATAGGGGTGCAATGCCTGGTGAGTTATCTGCTCAACAGGTGGCGTTGTGTGTGTGTAAGTGTGAGAGTCCGAGTGTAGGTGGTGAGACAGTGAAGCACGGGAACGAGGTGGCTTCAGAGATGGGGTCGTTTCGGGCCATGAGTGAGCACCGTGCCTCATGTGAAGGCAAGATGGCAGGTGCTCGTTGTACTCTACGTGCTTCACATGTCTCACTCCCTAGACTGGAACAAGACCTCACGGGCTTCACTGTTCATTGTAAAGCGGTGAATGTTAAGGCTCTCAGCCTATGCCCGAGAGGAAGTAAGTTGGAATATAGAAAAAAAAAAAAAAAAAAAAAAATATATATATATATATAATGTCATATTAATTATATATATATATAATGTCATATTAATTATATATATATATAATGTCATATTAATTATATATATATATAATGTCATATTAATTATATATATATATAATGTCATATTAATTATATATACTGTATATATAATGTCATATTAATTATATATATATATAATGTCATATTAATTATATATATATATAATGTCATATTAATTATATATATATATAATGTCATATTATATATATATATAATGACATATTAATTATATATATATATAATGTCATATTAATTATATATATATATAATGTCATATTAATTATATATATATATAATGTAATATTAATTATATATATATAATGTCATTAATTATATATATATATAATGTCATATTAATTATATATATATATATATATATATATAATGTCATTAATTATATATATATATATATAATGTCATATTAATTATATATATATATAATGTCATATTAATTATATATATATATATAATGTCATTAATTATATATATATATAATGTCATATTAATTATATATATATATAATGTCATATTAATTATATATATATATAATGTCATATTAATTATATATATATATAATGTCATATTAATTATATATATATAATGTCTTTAATTATATATATATATATTGTCATATTAATTATATATATATATATATATATAATGTCATTAATTATATATATATATAATGTCATATTAATTATATATATATAATGTCATATTAATTATATATATATATAATGTCATATTAATTATATATATATATATAATGTCATATTAATTATATATATATATAATGTCATATTAATTATATATATATATATATATAATGTCATATTAATTACATATATATATATATATAATGAATATGACATTATATATACTGTATATATAATGTTATATTAATTATATATTAATTAATGTTATATTAATTATATATTAATTAATGTTATATTAATTATATATTAATTAATGTTATATTAATTATATATATATATATAATGTCATATTAATTATATATATATATAATGTCATATTAATTATATATATATATATATAATGTCATATTAATTATATATATATATAATGTCATATTAATTATATATATATATATATATATAATGTCATATTAATTACATATATATATATAATGAATATGACATTATATATATATATAATGTCATATTAATTATATATATATATAATGTCATATTAATTATATATATATATAATGTCATATTAATTATATAGACTATTCAAAGAATGTCAAAATGACTCTAGACTAACCTTAAGACATAGCTGGACAAATTCTCTCTCTCTCTCTCTCCTTCCTCCTCCTCCTCTATGGTAACGTTAACCACCACTACATTGGCCACTATCACCACGAATATTCTTAACCCCTTCAGCACGATGACGTAATTGTCGTCGTAATCCGGTTACCATTAGACGATTTGGTTTAGCTTATGATCAATCTCCGGGAATCAAAGGGATAAATGCGATACTCAATAAACCCTCTGAATAACTTAGGTCCTTACTGCATAAACTCGTCTAATTGTAGCCAGAATCACAGGTAACAAGGCGTCATCGTACTGAAGAGGTTAACAACTCATCATTATAGATAAATGACTATTATGTGAGAGCTAATTGCCATCATATAGTATCTTTTAACCTTTTCGGGATTCGATTACGCATTTCTGTTTTTTTCTTCTGTGTATTAATAGACGATTTTTGTTTTCAAAATTTGGAAAGGTACATGGAAATCAGAGGGTTAATTGAGATGGCCTTCACCCTTATAATTTCCACAGATCGTTCCCAAGCTATTTAAACTCGTCTTAAGGCGGCGGCCAGAATGAACTGGCAAAGTGCATCATAATCTTCAGAGGGTTAACAGTGCGCCGGTCAGCTTCACCCCACATCTTAACATATAATAATATAATCTAACTTAATTATTGCCAAACATAAGCTATAATAATGCCTAACGTCACCTAAGCCTAACCTAATACTAAATTTTACACACACACACACGCACACACATACACACACCGCGTGGCTAGCTCAATGGTACCGTCCCTGCCTTGTAACCCAGCAGACCAGGGTTCAAATCTCGCTCAGGTTGATGAAGGTTTTCTGAGATATAGCCGGCGGTTACCATCTCCCTTGAGCAAGGAGATGGATAATTGTCATTGATAATAATGTTTAGGAAGCGAGACAATATGAGCCAAAAACTCAACTCCTGTCAAACTGCAATTATGAATACTCACACACAAGCTATACAGTAACAGAGAGTGAGATGTTAGATCCACTTCCATCATAACGCTTGCTTCCCGCCCCCCTTCCCCACATCACACCGACCCCCTCTTCACCCCTACCACCTTTCCCTTCACCACCTACCTTTCTCCCCACCACCTATGTCTCCCCATCTCCCCTCCCATCCGTCCCCGTCTATCTCCACTCCCTACTCTCCCCCACCGCCTATACCCTACCACCCCCATCTCATCCAACAAACACCCCCCTCTCCCTAATTCCACCCATCTCTCCCCAACACCCACCTTGTCTCTCCCTCTCTCACCACCACCAACCACCCACTTCTCCCCACCAACGCCCCCCTCTCCTTCACCACCCATCTCTCCCCAACACCCAACACGTCTCTCCCTCTCCCACTACCACCCACCTCTCATCTCTCCACCCCCCCCCCCCATCCCCTCCCAACCTCTCCCCCCACCTCTCATCTCTCCACCCCCCCATCCCCTCCCTCCCTCTCATCTCTTCACCCCAACACCATCCCTCTCCCATCACCCCCCCCCCCCCCCCCCCCCCCCGCCCGCCTTCCACACCTCTCATCTGTTTAACATTCTCCCCGCCTGCCGCTACTTGCGCTTTACCTTTGGCTCTCTCTTCTCTACTGTATATAGCATTTTTCTTTCACCTTTTTGTTTTTTTCTTATTTGTTGCATTGTCAGTTTTGCTTTCTCTTCATGGCATTGTCATTTTTCCATTTTCTCCATAGTATTTATATTTGTCCTTTATTATCATATCACTGACATTTACCCTTTCACTCCATAGCATTAATATTCATAGATTGACATTTTCCCTTTCTCTTCATAGCAATGTCGTTTACCTATTTTCATAGCATTGACATTTTATCTTTCTCTTCATAGCATTGACATTTGGTTTTCTCTTCATAGCATTGACATTTTCTTTCTTCATAGCATTGCTATTTTCTCTTCCGCATCATAGCATTGACATTGACCCTTTCCTCTTCATAGCAATTACATTTTCCCTTTCTCATCATAGCACTGCCATTGACCCTTTCTCTTCATAGCATTGACATTTTATCTATCTCTTCATAGCATTGACATTTACCCTTTCTCTTCATAGCATTGATATTTTTAATTTTTCTTCAAAGCATTGACATTTACCCTTTCTCTGCATAGCATTAACATTTACCCTTTCTCTTCATAGCATTGATATTTACCCTTTCTCTTCATAGCATTAACATTTACCCTTTCTCTTCATAGCATTGATATTTTGAATTTTTCTTCATAGCATTGACATTTTCCCTCTCTCCAGAGTCCACACCATGCCATTCATCCTCACTCTTCATAGCACTGACATGTTCTTCGTTTTCTTTACAATATTGGGTACCATTGGCACTTTTGTCTTTATTTCCTTAGTAACTTTGCTAGTATACCCCTGTGTCCTTCATACCATTGCCATTGTTTTACTTTTTTCTCCATAGCGTTATAATTTTTGCATTTTTATAGAATTGTTACTTTTGTCTGTATCTTTATAGCACTGTTACTTTTGTCTTTCCTTTTATAGCACTGTTACTTTTGTCTTTCTCTTCATAGCACTGTTAATTTTGCCTCTCTTCATTCATAGCATTGTCGTTTTCCCTATTTTTCTCCATAGCGTTATCATTGTTTTTTGTCTTTCTCCTTATAGCACTGTTACATTTGTCTTTCTCTGTATAGCACTGTTACTTTTGTCTTGCTCGTTATAGCACTGTTACTTTTGTCTTGCTCTTTATAGCACTGTTACTTTTGTCTTTCTCTTTATAGCACTGTTACTTTTGTCATGCTCTCTATAGCACTGTTACTTTTGTCTTTCTCTTTATAGCACTGTTACTTTTGTCTTTATAGCACTGCTACTTTTGTTTTTCTCTTCATAGCACTATAAATGTTGTCTTTCTCTTTATAGCACTGCTATTATTGTCTTTCTCGTTATAGCACTCTTACATTTGTCTGTCTCTTAATAGCGCTTTAACTTTTGTCTTTCTCTCCATAGCATTGTTACTTTTGCCTTTCTCTTCATAGCATTGGCATTTTCCCTTTCTGTACATAGCATTGCCACTTTTGTCTTTCTTTTTATAGCCTTGGAAACAAAATCTTCTCTTTTAATCATTGCCCTTATTGTCTTGGTCCTCCTGTATATTGCGTTGTCCTTCATATCAATGCCTATTTGTCCTTTACTGTACTGCAGTTTAATATTTATCATTATATATTTTGTTATTCATATGTCCTTCAATTAAATGTGTGTTTCTCATTCTATTTGTCTATTTGTTTTCACCAGGGTCAATTTGCCTTATGGAGGTATAGTTCATTTATTTGGTATACTGTTTAATATACAGTATATATATACTAGCAGGGGTACCCGGCGTTGCCCGGGTTTAAATTCTACCATAATCACCATCACTACTACCACCACTACTACTACCATAATCACCATCATCAATCACTACTACCACAATCATCACAATACTACTACTACCATAATCACCGGCCTCGACCTCCCTGTGCCTCATTAAACGGCGACCTCGATTTCGGCCGCTAAATGACCTCCGATTTTGGATCTGACCTCATCTGTACCCGCAATTTGGGGGGCTGCGAACAACTTTCATTCCATACACCTTTTCGATCGGGGGCCTCCTTCTGCCCCAAACGGCCCTTTTTCCGATTTCGCGCCCATTTTCTCCGTCCCTTTCACCCTGGGGAATTCTATTTTTTCACTAAAACCTGCCTAGGGACCCCCTTACTATGCATACCAAGTATGAACGCTCTTGCTTAAAAACTGTGGCCGTCTATTAAGAACAGACAGACAGACAGACAAACAGACAATCGAAAAAATTATACAGATATATATATTTATTAATTTATTTTGAGTTTCCTCGCTAGACCTCCATCAAGCTTAGAAAAACACCCCCTAGACCCTAGGCCGTAGGCCGGTTCCTTCTAAAATTACAGACTCGCTATCGCTCGCCATGAAAAATCGACACCTAAATGGCACGAAAGGTCTTAAACAAGAGGCTGAACCCTCCTCTGAGCCCAGACATCACAATTTCTAATTATTGTGTTTTTGCTCTATAATGCTTCTTTCAACATAGGAGAATAGCATAGGAAGGAACAAAAAAACATATCGCATCCATTACCCCCCGGGCCGGGGGTTCGACCTCGACCCCCGAAAAACGTTTTTTTTCTTCTTTCAGCCACCCAAATTTGTTGTTTGTGTCTGTAGTCTAAAGGGCTGCTGTAAGCAATAGAAATGATCATATGAGGGCATAAACACCCATATGATATCCCTAGGGCCCCCTTGGGGGGGCCCCAAAATCATGGATTTTGGTAAATATTCACTTCATAAAATCAGTGAGGCCTTCCCCTGACGAAAATTTAGTTTAGTTTGCCATAAATCTCGATCTTCTATGTGCGCGATATGGCAGAAAATGGAGGGTAAGGAGGACTAACTGTTTTATCTGCCCCCAAAATAATTTTGAGTGATGAAAATCTATGAATTTGTGTGGTTTGCTATCATTTTTTTGCACTTACGAGTCCATCTATATTTTTATGTATTGCTCAAATGCATTCCCCTTCTAAATAGAGTACATAGGGGTACATAGGAACGCCTGTACGTTTAGATAAATGCTGTTTTGCCGAAAATGTCCGAGTTTTGACCATTTTGGTGTCAAATCAGCTGTAACCAAAAATAATAATGTAATATATTTTTTTCAGCACTTTCTATTATTCAATAGGGGTATATTTAAACGCTACGTTGTAGGGGATGCTTGTACGCTATGCCATGCAAAAATTGCGGGAAATTTGAACAATTTTGAGTGACTAGATGATTTTACGAAAGTGCACTGAATTTTTCGCTCGTGCGCGCGCGCACCTAGAGATCTGATTTTTTCAGCGAGTCTTAGTATGACCATATGTAATAAGATGGTATAATGCCAGAAACACAATCTCTTATACAGGCTGACTTGGGGGTGTAAGGTTCAGCCTCCCCTATTGAAAAACAAAATTAAGCGATAGGTCTCAAAATCGCCAATCAAATGGTAGGAACGTCATAACTTCTCAAAATTAATATGCTAAGCATGAGGGAGAAGGGGATCCAGAAAAAGCGACTACCTCTCCCTAAATATTTTATGAGTTTGCCCCTGTGCGAGTTAAAAAGGGATATATACCCAAGTATCTAGTACTATTTGCATGTGGGGATGTTTCAAGAGGAGAGTCAAAAGCATTTCATGTAATCAACCTACCTCTTCATACTAATTCTCTATAATGTCTCTTTCTACCACTATTATACTAATCAGTGTTCTTCAGAACCTTGTCAGTGTATGCCTCCTCCCATATGGAGATTAGGTGCCTCCCGCCTGTCAACACATTCCCACTCTTATTTTGTCCCACTTTCTAGCCAAAGAGTGAACCGATTTTCCCAGTGTTTCTTCCACTTAACAAGTACACTCTGAAACTCTCTCCCTCAATCTATCTTCCCCTTCATGCTACGACTTATACTGATTTCAAGCTCCGTAAGGCCAGACTTTTTTACTAACGTACCTTGCATTTGTCTCTCTGTCACTGTATAATTTTTGAGGGACACTCGTTACAAGCAGCGTTGCCTCTTGTCTCCTTACACATACCACATCTCTCGTACTTGTTTCGTATGTTATTCCCTTGAGTCCTTCTTAACCCCTTCAGACTCATATGATGCAGAGGTTGCCAGATTAGCAATTAGAAATAGAGTTCTCTCACTCTTATTCTCACTCTCACCTCTCCAAAATTAGTTTTCTGCCCACAGCTAACTCAAAGACAACTGCAGAGGTTGAAGTAACTAAACTAAAGGTTTCTAAATACCCCTGATGGTAACAAAGGTTTTAAAGTATCCCTAATAGGCTCAAAATAGCGTCATATGTCGGAGAGGGTTAAGATACACCTAATCCTCTAATGATAGCCGCAATAAAGTGAAGAATAGCGTCTTATGTCTTTATGTCCTTCTTAAGCTGTCCAAATTCGTCCCATAATACCCACCATAAAAATTAAGAATAGCGTGGTAATACTGAATTGGTTAATATGGCCGGAGTAGCTCCCCCCCCCACCCACCCCTCCCCACCCACCCACACACACACACACACACAGAAAATGTTGTTGCCTTTAATGCTTCCAAAACCCAATTTCTCCATCTATCTACCCACCCGGAATTCCCAGTGGACTATCCCTAATTCTTCAACAATAACAAAATCAGTCCTTCATTTTCTCTCAATATTCTTGGTGTGTCTTTTTCTTCTGCTCTCACTTGGAAGAACCATATTACCGGTCTTGCTAAAGCAGCCTCCCAGAAGCTGGGTGTGCTCAACCGCCTCAAGGGGTTCTTTACCCCTGCACAGCCATTTGCTCTGTACAGAGGCACAGTACGTCCTTGTATTGAGTATTGTTCACCTGTGTTGGGAGGATCCTCTCACATCGCACTCCTAGACAATGTAGAAAGGAAGGTCTTTCGTATCATTAATCCCCGCCTACTCACAAACTCTCTGCAAACTCTCTCTCTTCGCTGCAATGTTGCATCTCTCTCGCTATTCTATCGCTACTACAATAATCAGCGCTCCTTACAGCTCTCCCAGGGTATACCACCTCCTCTACGTCGAGTACGTGGTACCCGTCTTGCAACACAACCCCACCCCTACTCTGTGCAACTCTCCAACCCAAGAGTGAAACGTTACTCTCAGACTTTCTTCTATTCATCAGCAGAGCTCTGGAACTTTCTCCCAGAATCACTTTCCCTACTATGACTTAAATTGCTTAAAACTCCGCGTCTCCTGGCATTTTGGCTCGAACGTCCCTTGATTTTGGCCCTGTCACTCTTTCAATTATGGGGGAGGCACTCGCTACAGGCAGTTCTGCCTTTTGTCTCCCTCCAGCACATAAAAAAAAAAAATAAAAAAAAAAACCCGCACACATCCACCCACCCACACACAGATACACGCACCCACACACACACATATACACACACCCACACACACACACACATACACAGACACACCAAAACACACACAAAGGAGTACAAAGGAGTACAAAGGAAATCAAGCAACAACAGATCTAGTGACCCTTCTAGGTTGCTTGTCCTCCAAAACACTGAGGATCAAGAGTTCAAACAGTGGTTTAGAGTGGGTAAGGGAACATTGGAAAGCGAATTACTGCCCTGGAACTAATGTCCGTGGCAGGATTAGGAAGTTAGTAGGGGACAGATGGGTTAGTAACTGAGGGGGGGATAAAATAAAGTTATTCATTTACAAATGCAGTCAGTCGCGGGTTTGATGCGAGATATTTGTCTAGGAGGAGTTTAAATGAATCAACGGTGATGCAGTCTATAACGTTTCGGGGAAGCCCATTCCACAAGTTGACAACTCGATTGAAGAAGAAATTCTTAGATTCGTGTGAGTTAA
This sequence comes from Paralithodes platypus, assembly GCA_032716605.1. Lineage (NCBI taxonomy): Eukaryota > Metazoa > Arthropoda > Malacostraca > Decapoda > Lithodidae > Paralithodes > Paralithodes platypus. The sequence continues at coordinate 19,961,727 of CM064552.1, read as the reverse complement.
AAGATTTACCAATAATTTTGCAACCGTTTCCCCGCGTGTAATTAGCTTGGTCGATAGTGAAGTACTTACTACAGTTCATATTGTCGATGCCTTTGATGATTTTGAACACTTGAATTAAGTCACCTCTTAATCTGCGCTGGGTTAAAGGAAATAGATTTAATTCTCTAAGACGCTCTTCGTATGGTTTGTTCTTTAGGCTAGGTATCATTTTGGTAACTCTACGTTGAACTCGTTCTAGCTTGTTTATATCTTTTTGGAAATAAGGGCACCAGGATTGAACGCAGTATTCCCGAAGAGGGCGGACTAAGGAATTGTAAAGGGTTAGGATAACTTCTTTGGATTTATGCTCAAATGACCTGCCTATAAAGCCAATTATTTTGTTTGCCTTCTTAACAACTTCTGAACATTGTTGACTCGGTTTTAGGTTACTCAATATTGTTACTCCCAGATCTGTTTCTCTGTTTACATTCTTAAGCTGAGTGCCATTCATCGAATAGTTTGCTTTCTCATTTAGGTATCCGATATGTAGTACTTTACATTTATCCGCATTGAAACTCATTTGCCAAATTTGGGCCCAACATGACAATTTATCTAGATTGTGTTGCATATCGTCAACTTGTTCTTTTGAGAGTACGCTATTTGCAATTTTTGTATCGTCAGCAAATTTTGAGATTGTACAGGTTAGACCCTCATCTATGTCGTTGATGTAAATTAGAAAGAGAATTGGTCCTAGTACCGATCCCTGGGGTACCCCGCTACTTACATTGGTCCATTTAGATGCCTTACCGTTTATGACTACTCTTTGCTTTCTGTCGCTGAGCCAATTTTCTATCCATTTCAACACACCGTCTTGTATTCCATGCGCTTTTAGTTTTAGCAGTAAACGTTTGTGGGGAACTTTGTCAAAGGCCTTTTGAAAATCAAGGTATATAATATCTACAGCTTTACTCTCATCGTAGAGGTTGAGGATATCGTGGAAGAAGTCTAAGAGGTTTGTTAAACAGGAACGTTTTTTACGAAAGCCGTGTTGAGTATCTTTAAGTATATTATTTTCCTCTAAGTGATTTACGAGTCTGTCTCGTATGACCGTTTCTAGCATTTTACATACAACTGAGGTTAAGCTAATTGGACGATAGTTACTGGGAAGGGATTTGCTGCCTTTTTTGAATATCGGTGTTACGTTGGCTAGCTTCCACTGATCGGGCATAGTTCCAGACTGCAAGGATTTATTGAATAGTAATGTCAGTGGTTTGGAGAGCTCATCCTTAGCTTCCTTTAGAACTCTAGGCGAGATTTTATCAGGTCCAGGCGTTTTATTTACCTTGAGTTTATCTAAACAATTCAATACTACTCTCTCTGTAACGGTGATATTGCTTAGAACATCTGAATTATCAATCTGAATCGGCGATGGTGTAGGGATATCACTGAGGTCTTCTGTTTTAAAAACTGATGCAAAGAAGGTATTGAGGGCATTACTCATTTGTACTTCGTCTTTGGTGTATTCTCCATTTTCATCGACTAACGGTCCAACAGTTGAAGTAACTACTTTTTCTTTCTGATATAACTATAGAATTCTTTCGGGTTTGTTTTACTTTGATTCGCAATATGTAACTCTAAGGTCTTTTTACTTTGCTTAATTCACTTTTTGGCTTTGCGTCGTAGCTCTACAAATTTCAGCCGTTCTTCGTCATTTTGTGAGGATTTTAATCTATCATTAGCACATTTTTTAGCAAGCAGGCAGTTTGAAATATCTTTATTCCACCATTTGGGCTTATTATTATGGCCTGGACGCCGTATTTTCGATGGTATGCAGTCTTGCACTGCTTTTAGGTAAGTGGCTTCGAATAACTTCCAAGATGTATTTATGTCGTTATTGTGAATTAAAAAGCTCCAGTCAGTTTCTTTAAACATAGCTCTAAGTTTATGGAAGTTTGCTTTCTTGAAATTAGGGACTTTTTCGATGCTACTATTTGGTTCGTTACTAGTAAACTTTAAAGTGAAAGTTATCGTACGATGGTCGCTGTTACTGAATTTATCACCAACATTCAAATTCTCTATTAATTCTTCTTTTGTTGCAAGTACAATGTCAAGAACGTTATTACCACGGGTTGGCGTTCGAACAAATTGATAAAGCGAACTCTCTTGCAAGTTCGTATACAAGTCATGTCCGGAGTGTGAAGTAAGAGTATCGCCCCACTTGATCACAGGTAAATTAAAGTCGCCAAAAATTACGGCATCTGCAATTTGTTCGTAAATTTCTCGGTCAGTTTGCACTGATTGAGCTGGAGGTCTGTATATTAATGCAAGTATTATTTTTGTACCTTTATTATTCTTTATTAGCACAAAAGATGCGTCGACGTTCACAATTTGAGGTTTTGACAAGAGGGTAGGGTTAAGTCTTTCTTTGATATCAAGTAAAGCGCCACCTCCATTTCGATTTATTCGGCTTTTCTCAAACATTACATAACCGGGAAGTGAATACTCTGCTAAAAAGTCTCTATCTTCTGTATTGAGCCAAGATTCTGTTATGCCAATCACATCATAATTTTCTGTAAACACTTGCTCCTCTAAATCTGAAAATTTATTGCGTATGCTACGAGCGTTTGCATAGAAAACCTTTAAATTTGTTATTTTAGAACTCACGGAACGCTCTTTAATAATATTTTTGGTTCTTGTCGGATCTACATTTATGTTCATGGCTGTCCTCGGTCCTCGCTGTCTTCGGTCCTTATCGCTGGTGGTCCTCGGTTGCCTCTGTTTTTTTCTTGGCGTTGGATGATTTATGTCACACACACACACAGACACAACAACACACACACACACACACACACACACACACACACACACACACACACACACACACACACACCGATCTGGCACTAACGGTACACTTTAGGATTCTTGTGGTGGCTTGATGGTTGGTGAACACATCGACAATGAAGTAACAGCAACGAACAAGAAAGACAATAAGAGAAACCACCCACCCCCCACAACACGACGCCGCTGCACAACAAATCAACCAAACCTACTACAACACAACCCAACACTATCGGCTACCCAGGTAGCTCAACATGCAACTAGAAGAGCTAAAAAAGAAGGGATCAGTCGCAACAACATCAACAATAAAGCAGCAACAACGGTCAAGAACAAGGACAACATCAAACAACAAATACAGGTAGGGGTGGGAGGGGGGCAAGGGGGAGCCACAACCTGTCCCCATCTCACGCGCTCACACCCCAGCCGCTCACGGCGCTCAGCTGATCACCACACCGCCAGACTTACGATGAACAGTAACAGAAAAATATGTATAGTGTGCGATATTGGATTCAACAAAAGGAGTACAACTTCACAATGTAGTAGTTGTAATGAAACAGTACACGGTCGATGTACTTACGTTACTAGCAGAAAAGAAGTGGAATGCGATAAATGTAGGGAAGTAGCTATTAAAGGTCCTAAAATAATTTGTGAAATATGTGAATCACTCATAACAAGAAAACAAAGGATCCTAAACTGTGTTAAGTGTAAAACTGTAGCTCACATGAAGTGCATCTCTAAGAAGACCAACAGTGAAGAACGTGAATTCCTATGCAATAAGTGTGCCTTGCATTTATTACCGAATGTCAATGTAAATTAACCAAGTATTAACAACTCAGAATCCAGCAAGGACAAATTCAAAGATGAATGCAGAGTGTTCACCAACAAAGTGCTCCATCTTATCCACATTAACGCCAGATCAATGTACCATAAATTGTCAGAAATAAACATGTTAGCTAACAAGGCCAAAGCTTCAATAATTGCAATTACAGAAACCTGGCTGGACTCGAGTATAAACGATGGTGAAATAAACATTCAAGGTTTCAATATGGTTCGTAATGATCGCAATCGACAAGGGGGAGGAGTATGTCTGTATGTAAAAAACAACCTCACACACACAACTAGGACCGACCTCCATGTAGAAAACCACGAAGCTCTGTGGATCGACTTACACCTGCCTAGGACAAAGCCCATCACAATTGGGGTGTGCTATAGGCCACCAGACGACACACAATTCTTGACCAAATTTGAACGAACTTTGTCATTACTAGACCCCCGGAATGAATCCATTATAGGCCTACTAGGGGATTTTAACTTGCGCTACAAACAACGAAATAATAGGCTTGTACGAGAATATAGGCACATACTGACAATGCACAATCACAAACAACTCATCACAACCCCCACACGTATCTCTGAGAACACTGCTACCACATTATACCATATAAATTGTAACAGAGAAGACAAAATATCACAATCAGGGGTTATACAGACTGGGATAAGTGATCACTTCGTCACATATTGCACACGGAAAACCACAAACAATACCCTAGAAAATCACAAGGTCATCAAAACAAGGTCACTCAGATACTACAACAAGGAAACATTTTTGGACATTTTATGGAATACAGATTGGTCTCCAGTGTTCGGAAATACAAACGTTAATGACGCATGGCTTGGCTTCAGAACCATCATCACAAACATCCTAGACGAAATAGCTCCACTGAAAGACATACGAATTAAGGCAAGGTCAGACCCATGGATCAACAATGACATACTACACCATCTGGAACATAGAGACAATCTGTTAAAAAGGCTAGTGAAACATAGACAGGATCAAGGTCTGAAACATGAGTTCAACAGGGCTAGGAATAAACTAAGTAGGAAAATTAAATCAGCGAAATCTAATTATGTCCACAGTAAGGCAGAGGAATATCAGAATAAACCCAACAAACTATGGAGGCACTTAAAAACAACAGGCTACAGCAACAAGGAAAGGGATTCGTCTAACACTAATATTACTCTCAACATTAATGATCAGGTTTGCCACGATAAACGACACATCTCAAACTACTTCAACTCCTTCTGCACCTCCATAGCAAACACACTTGCACAGAACCTACCGCAACCTCTCAATAAATACACGACAACAACGGCCACCTTTCGAAATTTCTACAGGGATAAAGGCATACACCAAAACACATTTGGATTGCAAAATGTTACACCAAAATACACATTTGACGAGCTTTCTAACCTGAATGTACATAAAAACACAGGACCAGACAAAATTCCTGCCAAATTTCTACGAGATGGAGCCATTAGTATAGCAGGTCCCCTAACCCACATCATCAACCTGTCAATTAACACCAACACTGTACCTGCTGAACTGAAGGAAGCTATTGTAACCCCTCTATTCAAGAATGGAAATAAACTAGATGTTGGCAACTACAGACCAGTTAGCATATTATGTATTATATCTAAAATCCTTGAAAGAGCTGTATACACCCAAATTGAACACTACCTCAAAGAAAATTATCTATTCTATAAGGTTCAATCAGGTTTCAGATGCATGTACTCGACAGACTCCTGTCTCATCCACTTAACAGATCACATTCGTAAAGAAATGTCAAAGATAACACAGGTATGGTTCTTCTTGATCTACAAAAAGCATTTGATACAGTAGACCATGATATCCTCTGTAATAAACTACAAGCAATGGGCATTGAGTCAGTGAACTGGTTTAAATCTTATCTTAGAGGTAGAACACAAAGAGTCAAAATTGATGATAATATATATGATCCTATGCCAATTTACTGTGGGGTCCCGCAGGGAAGCATCCTTGGTCCCTTACTCTTTCTCTGTTATGTGAACGACTTGGAACTGAGCGTCTCGTGTAAATTATTACTGTATGCTGACGACTGCGTGCTTCTGGTTTCAGGAAAAGACTCAATAAGTATTGCCGCTTCACTTTCCAAAGAACTAGAATCATGTAGTGATTGGCTAGTGGGCAATAGACTATCTCTTCACCTGGGTAAGACGGAAGCCATCTTATGTGGAACAAAACGCAAACTGAAAGACATTGTGGGCTTCTCGGTCAACTGTAATGATATTCCTATAACAACAGTGTCACAAGTTAAATATCTCGGACTAAAACTGGACTCGACTCAGGTGTCAGGTGAAACAATTTTGGAATCTATCCTGAGTAAATGTAGAGCACGTATAAAATACTTTTATAGACAGGTGGGATGCTTGCCAGCGGCGACCAAAAAGACCCTATGCCAAGCGCTTGTTCAATGTCATTTTGACTATTCTGTGTCATCCTGGTACTCTGCATCATCTAAATCAGCACAGCATAAACTTCAGGTCACTTAAAATAAAATGGTTAGGTTCATGCTGAACCTAGGACCCAAATCGCATGATGGCCAGGAACAACTTCGGTCACTAGGTATGCTCAATGTCCCTGACAGGACCGAACAAATCAGGCTCACTAATGACTTCAAGATATTCTATGACAGAGGTCCAGAGTATCTAAAGAGTAATTTTGTTAAAGCAAATGAGAGGAGTGGACATAATACAAGAAATAGGATGTTTAATTTTACGGTCCCGAGAGTCCAAGGACAGGGGAAGCTAACATTCTTCTTCACTGCCATCAAAGACTGGAATGACCTACCCCAGTCAGTCCGTGAAAAGAGAACACTGTATTCCTTCAGACGTAGTCTGAAGGAGCACCTGAACCGGACAGCTGCGAAAAGGGAGCACCAAGCTTATGATTGTCTACTACTAAATATGACATAAGAGACAGGCAAAACAAACTGAAATGATTACTGATTACTGATATTTACTATAGGATGTAAGGTATCTTAAAATAACCCCCAAGAAATACTTTCTCTAAAGTATCTACTTCTTTTATCCTCCCCTCTTTCCCCAGCCAACCTAATCCCACAAGGACCCCAATGGAAATACGCCTAACGGCCTTATTGGGCTATCCTTAGTTGGAATTATGCAAGGCTGGTACATGTCATATTTGTAACATATTATGTGGTACCATCACTGTAAAATGCTAACTGAATAAATATTATTATTATTATTATTATTATTCTCTGATAGCCTAGTGGTGGGTTTCCTCTCTTTTGGTGCGGCCACTTTCTCCCTCTACGCTGCCCGTGGAGTAATTTAAGTAATGCAACAAGGGGAATTTCTCGCTCTCATTCTCGCTCTCGCACTTTCTCTCTCTCTCTCTCTCTCTCTCTCTCTCTCTCTCTCTCTCTCTCTCTCTCTCTCTCTCTCTCTCTCTCTTTCTCTCTCTCTCTCTTTCTCTTTCTCTTTCTCTTTCTCTTTCTCTCTCTCTCTCTCTCTCTCTCTCTCTCTCTCTCTCTCTCTCTCTCTCTCTCTCTCTCTCTCTCTCCGAGAAGAAGCAGCAGTGACATAAATCATCCAACGCCAAGCAAAAAACAGAGGCAACCGAGGACCACCAGCGATAAGGACCGAAGACAGCGAGGACCGAGGACAGCCATGAACATAAATGTAGATCCGACAAGAACCAAAAATATTATTAAAGAGCGTTCCGTGAGTTCTAAAATAACTAATTTAAAGGTTTTCTATGCAAACGCTCGTAGCATACGCAATAAATTTTCAGATTTAGAGGAGCTAGTGTTTACAGAAAATTATGATGTGATTGGCATAACAGAATCTTGGCTCAATACAGAAGATAGTGACTTTTTAGCTGAGCATTCACATCCCGGTTATGTAATGTTTGAGAAAAGTCGAATAAATCGAAATGGAGGTGGCATTTTACTTTATATCAAAGAAAGTCTTAACCCTACCCTCATGTCAAAACCTCAAATTGTGAACGTAGACACATCTTTTGTGCTAATAAAGAATAATAAAGGTACAAAAATAATACTTGAGTTAATATACAGACTCAATCTGTGTAAATCTGTGCAATCTGTGCAATCTGTGCACTCAATCAGTGCAAACTGACCGAGAAATTTACGAACAAATTGCAGATGTAAGTAACTCCCAAGATACCGTAATTTTTGGCGACTTTAATTTACCTGTGACCAAGTGGGGCGATACTCTTACTTCACACTCCGTACATGACTTGTATACGAACTTGCAAGAGAGTTCGCTTTATCAATTTGTTCGAACACCGACCCGTGGTAATAACTGAGATGACGGGCCCCAAACCAACGATGCACAGAGTGGCCAGCATAACCACTCAGGCAACCTTAAAACCCCAGGACAGACGACGAGGATGTTTACCTGAGTTCCCCCTACGAGTCTGCCGGAATCTACCTGAGTTGACCATGCCCAGCCGCCCATTCCACAGTTCTCTTTCACACCCCCAGCCATATAAGAAAACGAAGGACTCTCTCAGCCAGTCACAAGCCACCATCCTCAGCCAACCACAACCTCCCTGGGACCACCAATTAGAACCCTCCTTTTACGTAGCCTCCACCAGAAGTGACGCTCCCTTTATTGTTCCGCCAGATTTGGAATATGATGAGCACTCCCTTATGCAATCTACTCACCAGCACCCCGGATATTGCAGGAACAGATGGACCTGATGACGCCTGACTACTCCAGGCCCCCGAGGATACAACTACAATCCCCTATGTGTATGTCTGAGTATAATTGGAAGACCTGCAAGACAGCTGCTCCAATTTTAGCTTTAAGTGTTTTCTATTTTTCATAGGCGCCCTGAACCTTCCAGCTGCCCCATATAATATTGTAATATTACCTTGGAACCAGGCCCATATGATAATACCTGAGTTTCAAGGCTAGGATGTATATGTACCTCACAACAACCATTTTTCCTCTTTCCTCTATACCCCTTTTCCCTCGAGTTCATTGACCCCTGAAGTAAGAAAATATTTGCATAGGACCTCAGAAAAACCTGAGGAAAGTACACACCACCTCACTTACTGACTAGGCATTACCTCACTGGGACGGTCTAGTTAAGGTCAGAGTTGCTACGGTGCCCTCACCACCTCACTTACTGACTAGGCATTACCTCCTTGGGACGGCCTAGTTTTTTTTTTTTTTTTTTTTAAAGAGACAATGAACGGAGGAAGGAAAAACACAGATAAAACAAAAAGGTCCATGTGCCTAAAGGCATCCTCCATTCATAAAATGTTTATAACAACTGGATTTAAACATTTGTAAATTGTAAGTTTGTGGAAAGCAATTAGAGGGAAGTGAATTCCAAAGAGTAGTAGCTCTGGGGATAAATGAATTCTGATAAGCAGCAGTTCTGCATTGTGGAGGAGAAAGTGTAAATTCATGGGCGCTCTCAGCTGCCCTAGTTCTGCGGGGAAAGATGTGGAGAGGCGGCACAATTGAAGCAAGTTCCTCGGAACAATAGCTGTGAAAATATCTGTAGAATAATGCAAGGGATGCAACGTTTCTTCGTATGGATAATGTAGGAAGGTCCTGTGTGATTGCAGGGTTATTGATTAATCTAATAGCTTTATTTTGAATTTTGTCCAACTGCCTCAATGCAACCACTCCACTTCCACCCCACAGAGGTGAACAGTAATCCATCTGAGAACGCACATGACTTTTATATATTACGGCCAACTGCTCGTCAGTGAAGAATTCTCGAACTCTGTACAGGAGTCCCAGTTTTTTAGAGGCATTCTTAGCAATGCTTCTAACATAATGTGTCCAGCTCAAGTTAGTAGTTAATGTTACACCGAGAATGTCAATACTAAGGTCAGTTAAGGTCAGTGTTGCTACGGTGCCCCCCCCCCCCCTCGAGAGTGCCCCCTGGACGTTGGCCCCCCTTCCGGATTGCTGAAGGGCCACCTGTCTGTTGCCTGACACCCTGAACCGAGGACCCCTGCTCGAGCTATGGATGTAGGCTTGACCTAGGACCCCTGCTCGAATTACGTAAACAGGCCTGGACCTAGGACCCCTGTTCGAATTACGTAACCAGGCCTAGATCGAGGACCCCTGCTCGAGGAGGTAACCAGCTGTGCAAGATTGGCTACTACCCTCTACGCCGGCCAGACCAGCACTCTCGCCCCCCTGCCCTCCCAAATACTTAAGTGTTTCTGTGTCTTTCTCTGTTGGTTTTTGTTGTGAAGTATTGATTATGTAAATATGTGAACCGTGTTGTGCCCTGATTTACTTGTGATCTGTGCCCAAGATCCCGTACTTGCGTAATAAGTTTCATCCTTCTGAACCTGTGTATTCCAGTGTTAATCTTGTTTTAATTCCTTGACCCTTGTTCAAGACTTGATTTAATTTATAACTTACGTATACATTACATATCAGTGTCATTTGCATATATTCAGGCCCCCCACGCTCGCAGATTTACTGACTACTTGTATGTTGATTTATTACTTGTGAGTTGAAGTCCCAATATATTCCGTGATCAATCCATTTATATAATCGCTATTTACCTAGAACTTACGCCCAATTTTCCAACGAGTGCTCAGTGTAATTCCTAAAATCTCTATTCAGTAATCGCATATGAAATATATCTTATAGACGTGCTTTTATGTTCTTGTAAATCTTGATGTTGTGATATTTCGAATACCGTGTTTAGGAATTATTTCCTCCGTGTTTCGTGTCATTTACATCCACCATACACTAATTGTATCTGTGTATTTTATTCACCTCGCCCTGTTAATCCATTCAGGCCCGAACCTGATACTGCCTGTTTTAAGTATCAATGAGTAGGGCTTCGTCACCTACGCCTATGTACTAATTGTGCCTGTACATTTTATTTACCTCGCCCTGTTTACTAGTCCAGAAGCGAATCTGATATTGCGTTAAATATCAATGAGCTAAACTTCGTCATTAGCGCCAATTTAATTACTAAGTACGATCTACCGATCGATATCTGTTAGTCAATCAGTTCTCACTGTTTGAGATTAAAACTATAAGTATTCATTCAAGTCTGAGTCTTTTGGAACTCAGTTAGTATTTTGCTTATCTTCGTGTGTCATCTTAATTACGAATATTGAAGATCATATCTTGATCTAATTTATACCAACCCGTAGATCTATTAGAACTACCTTTTCACTCTTGTTAAATTCACGTTATTACTTTGCTTTATCTAAGAAAAATATAGAAACACAAATTCCTAAGTTCAGTTCGTTATCGTAGCATATGTTCAAGTAATATAATTCCATAATAAGATATATCTTCTTTGAGAGCGAGTTTGATACTTCTCAATTACTATAATTAATAATCTCAGCCTTTTCCTGAAAAGTAAATTAACATCGCACTGCAGCTAGGTTCATAGTTGCATTAACTAGAAAAAGTATTATTTACCATCTCAGTGCACTTGGTGACCTTCCCAGTGACCTGACCAGAGGGCAAGCTCACACGGTCAGTTTTAAAAGGGTCAGCTGAGCCCCACGCGTGACTCACCTTGTCTCTTGTGACAGTATCTTTATAACCTCAACTCATCATAGTCACCCTAGGATCATTATCTAGGGTATTGAAGTCCCTTTGAAAACGGAAGATATTCGCCTCTCATTTATTATTGCATTGAAGGTTAAAATTGATTCTTGTACATTATGCCTCTATGTATGTTTTCCACATGATCTGATTTAATGCTAGACTCTCACTATTGAGTTATTCTGGTATCAGTAACATTGTTCTGAAGTAAGGACAATATATATTTGTTACTATTGTGGGATCCTCCCCTATGATCCTGACCATTACCATAATCTTCTATCTATCGCCTGACGCCGTGATCCCCGAAGGGGTGGCCACGAACGAACCGCCCCCATGCACCTCTGTCCCCAGTCAGTCGACGCCCCTCCCCCCAACCAGCACCGCCTTCGTTCATGTACTTCCTCACTCCATCCTTCCACCTCTCATTCGGTCTATCTCTCCCTCTCTGTCCCTCCACCTCGCTCTCGTACACCCTCTTAGTCATTCTCTTGCTTTCCATACGTTCCATATGGCCGAACCATCTCAAGTTGTTCCTTTTCACACTTTCCAGCACATCTACCACACCACACCTCCTTCTTACTTCCTCATTAGTCTGTCTATCCCTCCATGTAACTCCGCACGCACTCCTTAAGTAATTCATTTCCACTGCTCTCACTCTTGGTCTGAGTCTCTCAACCAACGTCCATGCTTCGCTTCCGTAAGTCAGTGTCGGGATTACCACACTGTCATGCAAGGACTTCTTGACTTCCATACTGACCACCCTATTTCTTGTTACTGCTTTTAGCGTTCCTACAACCCTCTTCCCCTGTTGTACCCTCTCCCACACTTCTTCATCCATAGTCCCATCTTTACTCAACACACTGCCCAGATACTTAACCCTTTACGAGCGGCCTATGCGGTTTATTTATATGTACCGCCCAGCGGGGTGTTTTTAGCCAAAATAGGGCTGTTTACGTGATCATTTTCATGCCTAAATAAGACCCAGAACGTAAAACAAGTATCTATCCCTGAAAGGGCATAAACAGAGCTTTCGAATGACACCATAACGATCCTTTTATGATGGCTAGTTTTCTTGCAATAACCGTGCAACGCGAGTGCAAAAAGCATGTAATTAGCCACTTTCCCGATACAATTCCGTATATAGCGAGTGAGAGAGGTAGGAGGGAGGTGGAATTTTTACATTCCTATGTACTCTGATTGACTCTGTTGTACACTGTTGCACTCTGCATTTATAACTGACTGTACTCCAGCATTCCCATAACAAACTATGTTAGGAAACAGACTAGAACAGAATGTTACTCTGTCCTAGTCTGTCCTACTCTGTTCTACCCGGTCTTACTGTTAATTTGTCGCACTCTGCACCCTTTCTCCCAGAGTAGCACAGAGTCGACACTCCTAGCGACTCTGCTCTAAAGTCCTTGATGTGGGATCGCCCCTTAATCAGGATATATTTTTGAGGCCTCGTGCCTAGTAGGTATTGAATTCAGCCGTCTTCCCTAAGTCAAATATAAAAAGGAATGAGTTTTCAGCCATGTTAAACAACTGGCTAATAATCCTTTTAAACAGCCATTGTTGTTTATTTTTAGGGTTAATATTTAAAGATACTTCAGGTGCAGCACCACGCATGATGAAAGTAAAATGTCTGGCTAATTACAGATTATTTTGAAAACACCTGCACCTGAATGTTTGTGAATAATTCATATAGAATAAGCTATTCCACCGTCCAAGACAAAAGCATACCGAAAATGGAAGTAGATTTTGTGATTAATAATATACTTTTTGTAAAATGATCGGCTACTCCCTTTGTTAGCTGATATGATTTTTCGATACTGTGCCTGGAGTGGGAATTTTGTGTATATATATGAAATAATAATAATAATAATAATAATAATAATAATAATAGTCAGAAGGGTAATGGTTAATGAGTAAGTTTCCTTAAGGGGGTCACCGTTTTTTTTTTTATCTTTCTCTCCTGTTCTCTCTTTCCCTGGCTTGTTTACATTCGGCCCCATTCAGCCAACTGTTTTAAGACGTTTATCCCCATCCAGGTATCGATTTCTTCCTGGCGAGCGATAGCGAGCCAGCATTGTGTGGAGAAATCCGGCTTCGCCGGAGAAATTTTTCTATCGAAAAATTTACAAATTTATCTTGCTGCCAAAAAAAAATATATATATATATGCTGGCTCGCTACCGCTCGCCAGGAAAATATTGACACTTGGATGGGGGTAAACGTCTTAACCAGTATGCTGAATGGGACCGAATGGATACAAGCCAAAGAGAGAGGGAGAGAAAGAGAAAAAAAGCGAGGTGGGCTCCCTTAAACTTGTTCATCCCATGCTCAATTACCTCGTCTCCATCCATTGTTCGTTATGTTTGTATTAATTTTGTCTCGTCAAGCCCATCTATCTGCTTCAAACGATAACAATTTCCATGTGCTTATGCTTTCAAACTTATGTCCTTTACTGCAAGTTTCTTTTCATGTTTTAAAATTAGTTTTGTCATTCAACTTCTGCCTTTATGCTTTCAAACTTTCTTTTGTTTTATTTTATCTTTTTATTGTTTTACTTTTTGTTTTCATTTCCCTCCTCGTCCAAGTGAATTATGTTATCACCAAGGTGTCTCAACATTTTCTCTTCTCTAATATGAAGTCCCCGCTCTCGAATATCTTCTTTCTTATGCCTTCTTCGCCTCCTTCACACTGGCTACGTATTTTCCTTCGATTCTGTTATCCCTTTGTTTTATATTTCGCTTCTTCTCTCTTTATCTTGTCTTTATTATCCTGTCATTATTGTATCCGTGTTTCTGTGTATTATGTATGTGCTGACATTTAAATATTATTAATTCCGGTTTGTCAAAATGTCCTTGTCACGTTAACTTTGTTTTACCGTTTTTTGTTCTATGTTAGTGAGGGCTATGCCATTATTGCCCTAATTTTTCAGTGCTGTCAATTCTTGCTATATTCTCCTTACATTTCTTTTTCATCCTTCCCTCCTCAACTTTGTCCTCATTACTGCGTTTCCTTTTCTCTCCCGTTTCTGCTTGTTTTTTCTCAAGTCTTCCGAAATATTGTATGTGCTATCCTCTTGTCCTTCTTACTATCTTCCTCTGTCTCCTTCTTCCTCCTATTGTCTTTCTCTTTTACCCTTCCATTTCTTTTCCATCCTTTGCTCTTTGTCCTCATTACTGCGTTTCCTTGTCTCCCCTATTCCTTCTTCTTTCAACAATCCCTCCTGATCATTTTCCTTCTCTCTTCCTATCCTTCTTCATTTATTCCTCTCTCTGTCTCTTCCTCATTCTGTCTGTCCCATTATCCTTCAGTTTCTTTCCCACCCTTTCCTCTCCAACTTTTTCTCGGTCTTCCATTTATACCGACTTATTATATCTTCTCCCTTCCATTCTTCGTTCTTCTTCCAATTCTTCCTCCTACTCACTATCTTCTCTCTTCTTCCAATTCTTCCGACTCATTCTATCTTCTTTCTCGTCTTCCATTTCTTACGACTCATTCTATCTTCTCTCTCTCTGCTTCCAATTCTTCCGACTCGTTCTATCTTCTCTATCTTCTTCCAAATCTTCCGACTCATTCTATCTTCTCTCTCACTTTCCTCGTTCTTCTTCCAATTCTTCTTCCAACTCATTATATTTTCTCTCTCTTCTTCCATTTCTTCTTCCGACTCATTCTATCTTCTCTCTCTTCTTCCATTTCTTCCGACTCATTCTATCTTCTCTTTTCTTCCAATTCTTCCGACTCATTCTATCTTCTCCCTGTTCTTCCATTTCTTCCTCTGACTCATTCTATCTTCTCTCCCTTCTTCCATTTCTTCCGACTCATTATATCTTCTCTCCTCCATTCTTCGTTCTTCTTCCAATTCTTCAGATTCATTCTATCTTCTCTCTCTTCTTCCATTTCTTCCGACTCATTCTATTTTATCTCTCTTCTTCCAATTCTTCCGACTCATTCTACCTTTTCTCTCTTCTTCCATTTCCTCTGACTCATTCTATATTCTCTCCTCCTTTCCAACGCCCCCTCCTCCCCCTCCTCCTCGCTGAATCCCGTAAATAATAATACAGGTCGGGACTCGGGGATGTTCAGTCACTCACCATAAAATCTTGGGGCCCATGTTGCCTAAATTCTTCAACTTCATTAACTTCCATTTAGTCAGTCAGATCCGGTCCCAATTTTGGCCGATCATTTTGAGTCAGTGTGGCAGATTTTAGGTGTCTGTGTACATTAGAGACGCGCAATTCTGTACATTATCGATCGCTAGGCACGCTGTTTCTACTATACCCTGTTCCAAATTAGTAAGCCAAAGCTTGTGAACATCAACCTCTATAACCAACACACGACTAAAGTAATCGAGTTAATATTTCAGCCATTTGGGAAGGGTCAGCCAGTGAATAGGTGTGGAAATTTACAGCCCATTTGCTCTAGCCTTTTTTTTAGTCATAAAGGTTAGGGTTCACGATTTCTGGCCTACATATTTTGAACAGGGTATAGGATTTTGTTGTGTTTACGGAGGATACTTCATAATGGGTGAGCATTCGAGTGAGTTTCAAACGTGATTATCGTCTTGTCAATATTATGAACATAAATATTACAAGAGCGCTGAATATCGCCGCTGTTCGTTTATCTTCGTGACATTCCATCAGTTTTACTCTTATTCGCTCTATCGGATTTGGGCATTAGGTAGCTTTAACCCTTAAATAGCGGCGAGCAACATAAGTCGAGTTAAAAAAAGCTGGACTATGTGGCGGCGCTCGACATAGGTCGAGTGGCAATTTCAGCACGTAATGTGGCTGAGAGAGAGAGACAAGTGGTGGCAGGAGACTAGCGAGCGTATGACTGCTCCAGACCACCGCGGCGAACCTACTGACACAAATCTCAGCTCCCTCCTCCCTCTCTCACGAATTACCTGCTTTTTGCACTCGCGTTGCACGGTTATTGCAAGAAAACTATCCATCGTACAAGGATCGTTATGGTGTCATTCGAAAGCTCTGTTTATGCCCTTTCAGGGATAGGTACTTGTTTTACGTTCTGGGTCTTATTTAGGCATGAAAATGATCACGTAAACAGCCCTATTTTGGCTAAAAACACCCCGCTGTGCGGTACACATAAATAAACCGCATAGGCCGCTCGTAAGGTGTTAAGGGGGGTCACCGGCTTTCTTTTTTATCTTTCTCTCCTTTTCTCTCTTTCTCTCCTTATATATCTTTCCCTGGCTTGTATCCATTCGGCCCCATTCAGCCAACTGTTTTAAGGCGTTTATCCCCATCCAGGTGTCGATTTCTTCCTGGCGAGCGACAGCGAGCCAGCATTGTATGGAGAAAACAGGCTTCGCCGGAGACATTTTTCTATCGAAAAATGTAAAAAATTCGCTTGTCAAAACAAAAATATATATATATATGCTGTCTCGCTACCGCTCGCCAGGAAAATATTGACACATGGATGGGGTAAACAATAGGCTGAATGGGGCCGAATGGATACAAGCCAATGAGAGAGGGAGAGAAAGAGAAAAAAAGCGAGGTGGGGTCCCTTAACTAAGTAAACTAGCATAAGATGGGTAAGATGAAAGTAATTAGGATTGCTTTATATTGATAATTTAAGTCTCAAGTTTTGTTTAGTATTTTTAGACGATCTTCAAGCTAAATGTGTATTTATTTATTTATTTATTTGTTTTCGGTAGAAAAATGTCAAGGCCAAAGGCGGGTTTCTCATATATTACAGTCGATTTATCACTCGCTTAGAAAAACAAAAAAACAATCGGCATCTGAATAGACCAAAGCTTCTCTCATAGTCGCCAAACTACTGCGGCGAAACCTTTTAAAATCGCCAAAGTAATCAGAAGAAAAAACATCCTTCCACCCTCCCCTTAGATTTAGATAGTTAAAACGATTGGTGCCCCTACCTTGGTTATACATGGTCTACAATGTCTTGAGTATGATTGGTGTAGTGTCTGCTGCTGAGGTATTAGAGAGTAACACTTCCCAAGGACGACTCATTTAGGCTTACATAATCGATTTATTATCAGATACACGCCGCAGTGTTGCATCTCTTTCACTTTTCTATTGATATTACAACAACCAGTGTTCTACAGAGCTCTCTCAGCGTCAAGGTCTATATACAAGATCTTGCTCAGTATATAACCTCTCCCTTGCGGCGAGTGCGAGGCACTCGCCTTTCAACACAGTCCCATTCCTATTCTCCCCAGCTCTCCAACCCAAGAATTGGCAAATTTTCTCAGTCTTTCTTCTACTCAACAAGTTAACTCTGGAACTCTCTCCCTCAATCAATCTTTCCTTCATCCTATGACTTAGACTGCTTTAAACTTCGTGTGACCAGCATTTTGACTCCAACGTCCTTTGAATTTGGCTCTGTCACTCTTTTACTTTGGGGTAGACACAGGCTACAGGCAACCTGCCTTTTGTCTCCTCCATACACATAGGGGGAAAAAAACTGACGGTAAACTGTCGTATCTTCATCTTGAGTAGTAAACAATTACGAAGATTTTGGACGGAGATAGGAAGTTAATTATGAAAACTTGGCATTAGTATGATGCAAATACAGAGCATATCATTATTGATGCAAATACAGAGCATATCATTATTGTCACAACAAATACAGAGCATATCATTATTGTCACAACAAATACAGAGCATATCATTATTGTCACAACAAATACAGAGCATATCATTATTGTCACAACAAATACAGAGCATATCATTATTGTCACAACAAATACAGAGCATATCATTATTGTCACAACAAATACAGAGCATATCATTATTGTCACAACAAATACAGAGCATATCATTATTGTCACAACAAATACAGAGCATATCATTATTGTCACAACAAATACAGAGCATATCATTATTGTCACAACAAATACAGAGCATATCATTATTGTCACAACATTTATTGAAAAATCAGGTGCTAAGTGATAACATTTATCGTTAGCTGAAATCAAACTAGTTATATATTTAACATCCAGAGGCTTTTGAAAATGGGTTTTAACCACATCAGCACCATGACGTCTTTTTATTTTTGATTCTGGCTAAACATTATATGATTTTTATGCAGTTTAAGAAAGAAATATGTTACTAAGAGGGCTTATTGAGATCGTATTTACCCATTTGAGCCGTATAGGTAGATTACAATCTATTGAAAATCGTCTAATGGTAACCAGAATATAATTAAAATTACGTAATAGTGGTGAAGGGGTTAATCTGGTACAGAATAAGAATGATTCTCCCATATTCTTTATCATGTATCCTGATTCTTAACGTTCCTTTCTTAATTTCTTCACTTCTTTCCTTAATAATAATAATAATAATAATAATAATAATAATAATAATAATATCTTTATTTCGTACATAATTATGTACATAAAGTGGTTAAACAAAAATATTACAGAGACCAGATACAATTAAACAGTATACACAAAAATAAATAAAAAAATAAATGCTGCGCAATTCACACACACACACACACACGTCAAGACATATCATTGACCATACTTAGTATATATGTGCTGTTGTTTTCTATGTGCTAAAGAACTTTGTACTTTGAAAGTAGTTAACATTTATAGAACTTTTAATGATGATGTTTGACGACCTACGCAACCTATGAATTAGTCCTACGACAGCCCTCCGTTGTACCTCCTGGGAGGTGGGTAATTGGTGTTGTAGGAATAGTTCAGACGCACTACAGAAGCGATCTGCCCCCATCATTATTCGTAGGCTGTTATTGTAACAAATGCGTAAGCGACTCATAGTTGAAACTTTTGATTTATTAACCAGGCATAAACCTAAACCTCTAAACCTCTGAATAGTGTGTAAATATTATCTCATATTCCTTCTTTATCATGTATGCCGATCCTTGTATCTGTCATGACTTCTTTCCCTTCCCAACTCTTATTCTCGCTAAACCTTTGTTTTAAGGGGGGTCACCGGCTTTTTTTTTATCTTTCTCTCCTTTCCTCTCTTTCCCTGGCTTGTATCTATTCGGCCCCATTCACCAAACTGTTTTAAAACATTTATCCCCATTCAGGTGTCGATTATTTCCTGGCGAGCGATAGCGAGCCAGCATTGTATGGAGAAATCCGGCTTCGCCGGAGACATCTTTCTATCGAAAATTGTACAAATTTAGCTGGCTGTCCAAACAAAAATGTATATATGATGGCTCGCTACCGCTCGCCAGGAAAATATTGACACCTGGATGGGGGTAAACGCCTTAAAACAGTAGGCTGAATGGGGCCGAATGGATACAAGCCAAAGAAAGAAGGAGAGAAAGAGTAAAAAGCGAGGTGGGCGCCCTTGAATAGCTTGTATATATTCTCTCATATTCCTTCTTTTACATGCATTTCAATCCTTTTCTTTCCTTTACTTCACTTCTTTCTTTCCCAACTCTTCTTCCCGCGAAACCTTTGACTAGTGTGTAAATGGTAAGGGGGTCACCTGCTTTTTTTGTATCTTTCTCTCCTTTTCTCTCTTTCTCTGGATTGTATCCATTCGGCCCCATTCAGCCAACTGTTTTAAGACGTTTATCCCCATCCAAGTGTCGATTTCTTCCTGGCGAGCGGTAGCGAGCCAGCATTGTATGGAGAAATCCGGCTTCGGAGAAATTTTCTATCGAAAAATTTACAAATTTAGCTTGCTGTCAAAACAAAAATACATATATGCTGGCTCGCTCCCGCTCGCCAGGAAATTATTGACACCTGTATGGGGGTAACAGTCTTAAAACAGTAGGCTGAATAGAGCTGAGTGGATAAAAGCCAAAGAGACAGGGAGAGAAAGAGAAACAAAGTGAGGTTGGCCCCCTTAACCTCTCCGCGGCGCACAGGGGGTTTTCTACAGGGTAAGACTGTGCGCACCTATGATGATTTTGGGACCTATTGCCAATTTCGATAAAAAGTACATCATCGTGTAGGGAATGTTTGCGTGCATCGGCCCATATATATTTGACCCCCCAAAAAATGTCTGGGGGGGGTAGGGGAACGGTCCGTAGTTGAAAAATGTGGAGCGAATGGCACCGCGCGGCTAGATTGTCATCGAGCGGCGAGATTTCCCTGCCGAATATTTACGCGCGCAGGGGATAGAAGGAGAGGGAGGAGGGGGTGGGTTACCGCGTATTATCACGTATATCTCCTTTTTCGAGCCCTTTTAGGCTATTTAGAGTATGTATACATGTGTAGGGCACCCATATAACAATGAATATGCCTCATAGTGACCAAAAATTGCAATATATAAGGGAATTATAAGAGAATATTTAGGCGGGAATGAAGATGTGTTGGAGGTTTGGCGGCAATTTATGAGCTGAGAGTGTGGTTTACGCCATACATATCACGTATATCTTGTACGTAGAGCACTGTCACGCTATAATACAGACTTGTACGTATGTATACGTGCCATATATCAAAATATATACCGCATATAAACCAATTCATGCGATATTTACGCACATTATCAATGAGTTTCTATGCGTGAACCAAGGTGTGAGTGAGTTGTGGTGGGAATGAAAGGGGGAGAGGGTGTGTTACGCCATAAATATCACGTCAATCTTGTATTTAGAGCACTCTCATGCTATAATAAAGACGTGTACATATGTAGGCGTCCCATATAACAAGGAATATACCGCATATAGCCCAATTGATGCGATATTTACGCAAATTGTGAATGTGTTTCTAGCAGACGGAAGCCTGAAAGGGGGGGTTGGGGGTGGGTGGGTGGGAGGGAGGCATGCAGGGGTGCAGTGAGTGAGTGAGTCGTGGAGAGATGGAAGTCAGGCAGATCTCTAGATAGATAACCAGCTTAGTGATAATTGTGGAGGCACACCCAGGCGTATTGATGTTTGGTATTTTGACCCTTATGTCTACCAGATGGCTGGTGTTCGTTGCCATCAACAGGTCTACAATAACATGAGTCAGGAATGGAGAGAGAGAGAGAGAGAGAGAGAGAAACTGAGACATGCGTATGTCGTACATATAAATGGACTTCAGAATTGCATTTTTATGCAAGCAGACATTGCATTTTAGACACATGTGAAGTACCACAGAAACATGTAGGCCATTGACTGTAAATAAAGTACTATATTTATAGACCACCAGCGACGGTGCTGAGTCAACACAGGCAGATTGCCTGTTGTGATAGAGGGCTAAATATAGACTGGTGTCTCCTTACACCTGCGAAAGGGTAGATTGCCACCAGAGAAACGTTTACTTATTTATTTCGAAGTAATATGCAATCTAAATGTATATTCGAGACCTACTGCAATTATTTGTATGACAGTCATGACTATGTATAATCCAATATACGCGCGTAGGCGAGACATAAGAAAGCTGGTTGAGCAATTTTCGACACCCACACAGTTATTATTCATTTTTATTTACAATATTATACAATACAAATGTATTTGTGAAGAGTATTTTATCCATTATTGTATTTATACCAATTTTGTTCCCAGACAGAGCTGCTGTAGCTGGAGAATCAAGGAGCGGCAAGGGTCACCTCGTGACCGCCTGACCGTGTGAAAATGAGTGGAGTCACACTGAGAGGGGCAATTTTGCTGAGTGTTTGGGCAATTTTTGACAGAATAAAGTTATATAATTACTAATTCTTGACAGAGACAAACTATTATAAACCTTGGCATGATATAATTGATAATCCCATCAATTTACAAACGTAAATTGGTGGGATAATTCATTTTTTTTGTATATTGTCATTTCGATTGTAGACACGAAGTTTTGAGTGATATTTGGTATGAGCTCCTGTGGCATGGTTGGTAAGGTCGCGGACTGGAAAACTCAAAGTGTCGTAGGGTAGTGGGATCGAATCCAGGAGGGGGTTATGGGGAAGGTTTTATATTGTCTAGAAAAAAATTTATAAGTTTTTTTTTTTACAAGATCATGCCATTGTATTCAAACAATATGAAATATTCATAGAATATATCATATTGTAAGAATACAATGACATGACCTTGTTTTCTTTTTTTCTTTTTTTATTGTTTTATTTTATTATCATAGTAGGTTTGACATGATTTATTGAAACATATTTATTTTTGTACAATTCATTTGAGGTAAGAAAATAATTATATACACATTACTTAGGCTAATAACAAACATATATATTGATATACTAAAAAAATAAGGCATATTACATGTAAATCTTTGAAACTTATAAACTAAATAATGAAACATACAATTATATAATGTAAAAGCTATATCACAGGGACATCTTTGGAACTTATACATTATATAATATATATGTTACATTATGAGGTAGCGTGATCAATTAGGTCAGGTCAGGTAAGGTAGGGCGCGAGTCCAGGGCAGGGCAGGGCAGGAGGCGAGTCCAGGGCAGGGCACGGGGCGAGTCCAGGGCAGGGCAGGGCAGGGCAGGGGCCGACACTCAGTAGTTCTTGAAGGTGTGGTAGTCCCTGAAGCAGTCACCCAGGCAGAGTGCAACTTTGCACTCGGCGCACATTGAGGTGACTCTTTTGGTCACATGGGGTTTCCTCACACTGGAGCTGCAGACGGTGCACTGCACCTGCCTGTGACGAGTGCCAATCAGCTCGGTGTTGGTTGTGTAGTGTCTTTCGACACCCAGCTGGATGCGGTCAGGAACGTGATCCCCACGCCATGCCGTACGTCTGTGAGTGGTGGTGCCATACTTCTCCAGGAGTTGGTAGGAGACGTTGTACACGAACTCCCGGAATTTCAGCTTCTGGTTTGGGGCCATATCCTTCTTCACCAACCACAAGTTGTAGGCGTTCAGCATCGTTATGTCAACTAGGTGGAGGAAGAGCTTGTGATACCACTTCACAGTCTTCCTCAGACACTCAACACCTGACAGCTGACAGTCAGACTTGTCCACCAGGCGCATGTTTTTGGTGTAGTCCACTACCATGTCGGGCTTGTAGATTGTCTTCCTGGTTCGGTAGTGGATTTTGCCAGAATCCACCTGGGCACCTGTGTGGACGGTGGAAAGCAGGTGGACGTCTCGCTTATCCTTCCACTTCAGGGCTATCAGTTTCCCACACTTCTCGAGCTGCTTGTATTTCTGCCCCTTTCGTCGCCTTCTTCGCACATGCCTCTCGCGGTGTTCCTGGGCCAGGTCGTCTTCTGAAGGTGTGTCACTGGAGGAGGCATCTGTGAGAGGAATGACATCACCTGTGAACTTTGGCATAAACTTTCTTGTCTTTCTGACAGTCCCACATGACCCCGTTTGGTTGTCATAAAGAAACTGGCAGAGAGCAGGAGAAGTATACCAGTTGTCAGTGTAGATGATGTGGCCTTTGCCCAGGTAAGGTGCCAACATTTTCCTGACGATGGCACCTGACATGCCCATGGGGTCATTGGCAGCGGCTTTCGGTACGTCAATGTCAGTTCCTGTATACACGATCATGTCAAGCACTATTCCAGTTTCACAGTCGCACAACACGAAGAGCTTGATTCCGAACCTATGCCTCTTCAAGGGGATATACTGCTTGAAAACAAGACGTCCTTTGAAGAGCACGAGCGACTCATCAATCACCAAATTGAGGAAGGGGTAAAAGTATTTCCTATACCTCTCCAACAACATGGTGAACACATCCCGAACTTTCCATATCCTGTCAATCCTGTTAGGATTTTCGTTGTCTGCAAAGTGCATAAATCTTAGCAGCAACAAAAATCTGTCACGAGTCATGAACTTATTGAAAGTTGGGGTGGCGATGAGAGGGTCGTGCTTCCAGTAGTGTTGCAACACATGCTTCTTGATCAGAGGCATGAGGAACAACAAGGCAAAGAACGTCAGAAATTCTGCCACAGTCGTATCCACCCAGCCTCGTATTCTCGCTTTTGGAGAAAGGACGTCCAATCTGCCAAACACCCACCTGTAGTAGGCGTTTGTTTGGGCAACGATGTACGTCATTACCTCCATGTCGAAAAAAGCGAGGAAGAAGTCGCTTTCGTTCGCTTGATCATCACAGGGCCAGTCGTCAGTTGTTCCTGACGTCCCAGGATTGAACTGGGGCACGTCAGGTACAAAATTGACCCCGTCAGACCAATCGAACGAAGGCATGCCAGGGATCGGAATGTCGTCTGCGTCTGCTTCTGCGTCTGAAATATCGCTTCCATGGTCGCGATACAGCACTTCATCATCATTACCCTCCTCTTCACTCGACAGACGATGCCCTTCCTCGTTTTCGTCACCGACGTCGGACTCACTCCCACTGTCCACTCCCAAATCCCCCCACCCTTGGTCCCGTGCTAGGGCTTCGTCGTCGAAACCCGGGCTGCCAATGTCCTGCGAATCACCATCAAACAGCAGGGCGGCATACTTAGATGGTGTAAGAGTTTTCCGGGTCACTTTGGCACGTGCGGGAGTCTTATGGACAGGGACAGCAGAGGTGGTGGCAGGGGCGGCGGCAGGGGCGGCGGCGGGGGCGGCGGCGGCAGGGGCAGCAGTGGTGCGTGGCCTTGATGGCAAGATGATGGTGGTGCCTGTCGCCCTTCTCTCTGTTCCTTGGGCAGGGGCGGCAGGGGCGGCAGGGGCGGCAGGGGCGGCAGGGGCAGCAGGGCAGGCAGGGACACCAGGGCCAGCAGTCGATTTCCCTCTCCCTTTCCCCTTCCCCTTCCCTGTTCCTTGGGCAGGGGCGGCAGGGGCGGCAGGGGCGGCAGGGGCAGCAGGGGCGGCAGGGGCGGCAGGGGCAGCAGGGCCGGCAGGGACACCAGGGCCAGCAGTCGCTTTCCCAGTCGCTTTCCCTCTCCCTTTCCCCTTCCCCTTCCCTGTTCCTTGGGCAGGGGCGGCAGGGGCGGCAGGGGCGGCAGGGGCGGCAGGGGCGGCAGGGGCAGCAGGGGCGGCAGGGGCAGCCGGGCCAAGGGCGGCTGGTGGTGTTGGTGGTGGTAGGGGCACTGTGGCTGGCGTACGGGTTCTTTTCCCTACGCCCGTGCCTTTCATTTTTCCTGCCCCCGCAGGTAATGCAGCCCTAGGGCGGCCTCCTGCGTCGCTGGTACCGGTGGCAGGGGTGGCAGGGGTGGCAGTGGTGGCAGTGGTGGTGGTAGTGGTTGTTGCAGTGGCCTGGGTCGTGGTGGCAGTGTCCCGAAAGACCAATGACCTCTGTGCCATTGCCCTGCTTGCACGTGTTTTACGTGCTTTTGGTGCTGGTGATTCGTCCTCTGAGCTGTAGGGCGTGTCGTACTGGTAGCTAGGGTCTTTGGCAGCCACCCTCTGCCTTCCACGGCGGCTAACACCACCAGAAGGAGGGCTGGTTGTGTCATCAGGGAGCGAGCGTGAGGGACGTGTAGGCTCCATGACTAGTGCGTGGTTACTGGCGCGGTGGTGCTTGCACGAGTGCGGGGCGAGCGTTTGGCGGGGTGGTATCGAGAGTTGACATGTAGTACTATACCCACACCAATTTTCAGCCGCCTGGCTATAAACGCGCGGTTTTGGTACGTGTTCAAAGTCTCTGCTCTTAAGAGTCTACCCGCAGTGCGCCGGGGGAACTCTTAAGAGTCTCCCCGCAGCTCCCGGGTTAAAGGGCTCCGAGAGTGTTTAGTCGTTCACAGTAAATCCTGGGCCCTGTAACCTAAATCATTCCCGAGCGAGGAAGAATGTCGTGGCAATGGCTGGCGGTTGAGGGGGGAAGACTGGTAAATAAGAGAGAGAGAGAGAGAGAGAGAGGGGAGAGACAGAAACATGGGTGAGGAGACATACAAAGAAAGATAGAAAAAGAGAGACATGGGATCGAGTGAGAGAGAGAGAGAGAGAGAGAGAGAGAGAGAGAGAGAGAGAGAGAGAGAGAGAGACACAGACAGACAGACAGACAGATAGAGACAGAGAGAGCTATGCATTAGAGAAAGAGGAAGGAGTGAAACCGAAAGTGCATGTACATAAGATATGAACAGAAGAGAAGGGGAAACGAGAAAAGCAAGAAATGCAGGACAGAGAAATGAAGAAAGATAGTGCAAGGCTCTAACTCTGTCGTCCCAAGATAAGACAAGAATGTCTATGGTCAGTTTCCTTTCAAGCATGCGGTAAATTGTCATATCCCCTTCTTGATAACTCGGCTATTACGAACATTTTGTGGCGAGATATGTTGTTAATTAAGAAAAGTGTGCAATATTAGCAAGTTGAGAAATCCGTTGCAAAGGGAATCCATTTACCATCAACTGGAAGCGAACCGAATTTATTAGAGCACATCTATGGCATGCGTGTAATATTTTGAGCAAGATCAATATTAGTAAAAATTCAGTGTGTGAGATTCTTAGGTAACCAGTATCATCAGACGATAAACTGCCTCAAGCTCCTTGTGTCCAGATATGTTAACTCTTAACGTATCATGAATTTGGCTCAGTCACTCTTTCAACTTTGAGGAAGACAGATATTACAGGCAGCGCTGCCTTTTGTCTCCTTCATTCACATAAATAATATATTAATATAAAAAGCTTTGGAAGGACCTCTTGGAATGTAAGGCGTCACAAGTAACTCTATTATGTCTCTGACTCCCACAAATCTTTCCTAAGCTGTATAAAATCGTCTAATGATAATCAAAACAAACAGTTATAATGTGTCATTACTCTCAAGGGGTTAAATAAATGTTGTGGGTGAGTCTACTCTGAGATGAGGGCCGGAGCGGTTATCAGATGTTGATCAATATGTTATTGTTTCTATTCGGGTAGTAAATTAAGGTGCTGACCAAATTTCGTTCAAATCTGTCTATAAATGAAACACAACGATGATCAGATGGTCTCGGCAAAAATAAATTTAGGCTATAATGAAAATAGAATGATATTGTACTTTTTTCAAATACGTCTTTGCATTTTCCCTCATTCCTCAATGTTGTGGGGTTTCGTTGCATTAACAAAAAAGAAAGGAACAAGTCAAGTCAATGAGAGGTAATATTCTAAATGAACTAAGTTTAATAAGAAGAATAAATAACAGATAATTATACGGTGAAGAACAGTGGGAGATAATCATGTCAAAATGAGCTCCGAAAAGTTGACAAAATGAATAAAAACATAATCTTACCAGGATTTGATTAATTATATCTGACAAAGATAATATAATTCACGTTACCAAGTTTTGACTAATATTCGCTGTTAGTAGTTTTCTATGTAATACATTTTTTGGAATTTTATGCTAAACTCAAATTAAAATATATTAGTATTTAGACGTTTGAATTTTTGTTGTTATTGTATATATATATATATATATATATATATATATATATATATATATATATACAGTATATTTTATTTACATATATATATATATATATATATATATATAGTATATATATTATTTGTTTTTCTATGTGGATGAGGGAGACAAAAGGCAGAACTGCCTGTAACGAGTGCCTCCCCCAGTTTAAAGAGTGACAGGGCCAAAATCAAGGAACGTTCGAGCCAAAATGCCTGGACCCACGGAGTTTAAAGCAATTCAATTCATAGGATGAGGGGAAGATGGATTCAGGGAGAGAGTATATATATATATATATAAACACACACGCGATAGTTTTACTCGTAAGTAACTTTGACAACAACAAAGCAATAATCCATAAAAACAATATGTTCACGCGGTTGAATGTGTGAAATAAACGACTAACATTTATATTCATCGATAAGTGAATAAAACTTGCGTTCCTATTATGCCAATCACATATTTAAACTGGTCATTATGCTTATTGCAGTGCGCGTTGGAATTCAAAGCAACCAATCAGGCTAGTATATTATCTCCTATAGGCTTTTGACAAACAGCGCTGGACTAAAGGATATATAACAAATATACCTTTATCGTAATTATTCTTCATGCAAGGCAGTTTTGATCTGTAATAATCATGTAATTCTAATTAAGTGCAATGAGGTAACATTATTTACTGGCCGAATTGTATGTACTTGTATTAGAGTTTCATATAAAGCCCTTCTGTACCGGCGACGTCTTCTTGATTTTATTATAGCCATATATATATATATATATATATATATATATATATATATATATATATGATTTTGTGCAGTTAGAAAGAAGGGTCTGTGGAAGTAAAAAGCCTTTTTCTTTTTCTATTATTAATATTGATGATTTTTTAAATTTATTGTTCTTGTTAAAAGAGTACTCTTTGTTTAAATCTGTTGTTACTTCATATTTTGCAATTATTTGTCTTTATATTATATGTATTCATTGTCGATAGTATCAATTGCTTACTTTTGCGATTTCCTTAGTTTATTTGTGCTATAAATGTAGGTTATTTGTAGGGTAGTTATTGATAGGGGTCACTTGAGGCATGCTATGCTTACAGGTACCTACCCGATAGCACTATCGTTAGTGAGTGCTGTACTGTATTTATATATTTTGTAATAGTATAGATATCTTATCAATATTTGTATTTGTACTATTGTTAATGTCTTGTCATGTTGCAAATTTGATTTTAAATAATATTTTGACATTTAACATGTAGTTTCTTTATTCATGCAGAGTTTAGTAAAATTTGCCAGAACGTCCCGGACTTCCCAAACTTGACTACTTCCTTTAACGTGACGATAGTGCGTTGTTATATGTGCGATTAGTTTGCTTGGGAAACAGATTAACTTGCTCATGTAGTAATGTACACCCTATGTGGTGGATTGTGTTCTTTTATTTAATAATTTTCATTTTAGTAAGCGTTGTTTCCACATAGCGATTTTGATAATTTAATTTGACTTTATATTGTCCTTGTACCAATTTTGGTTTGTTTAGTTTGCAAGTTTTACATTTTAACTTGCATAGGTCCTTTTTAAACTGAATAAAATCGTCTAATGGAGCCAGAAGACAGTTAAAAGGACAGCACCGGTATAGAAGCCCTTCAGTATTTGAGGACCCACTTATTCCTTGTATTCTGTCTATCACTAGACGATTTTATTTAGCTTAGGAAGGCTTTTTGGAACTCATAGGGGGGTATTTGTGAAATACTTTACCAACCAACGCTGACTAAAATCGTCTAGTGATAGCCTGAATGAAGTGGAAGAAAGGTGTCCTACTATTGAACGAGTTAAGAGGGAAGTAGTTTCATTTTTTTGGTCTCCCTCCTTCCTCATGTTTAACCCATTAGTTTTGAGATTTTAAGACATTCCTTACATTAGTTTGGCGATTTTAAGACCTTTCACCTAATTTTTGTGTCAAAATTGGGACCCTTCGTGCCATTTAGGTATCGATTATTTCCTGGTGAGCGATAGCGAGCCTGTACATTTAGGAGGAACCCAGCCGATTTTGTTTACCAAAATACGTACACATTTATCTCGAAGGGGGATCTTGGAGGGTGTTTTAAACTTGATGGAGGTCTAGCTGGGAAACTTAAAAATATAACAATATATTTAATAGACCAACTAATAAACCCTACCCCCTTAAGAGACAGGGAGGAGGAGGAGGACTGGGGTTGAGACAGAGACAGACAAAAAAGTAAGGAAGAGAGAGAGAGAGAGAGAGAGAGAGAGAGAGGGGGGGGGGGGGTCTTGAAATTGGGTCTAGTGGATGGTGGAAGAGTCATCAAAACTTACACAAGCGATAATCACTTTACAAAATTTCGTAAAGTGTATGAGTAAAGTTTTATTATATCTTTTACACCCACGTACCCACAGAAAATGATCTCTCTCGCTCTCTCAGACACATACACAGACACAAAGGAAATCAAGCAACAACAGGTCTAGTTACCCCTCTAGGCTGCTTGTCCTCCAAAACACCGAGGATCAAGTGTTCAAACAGTGGTTTAGAGTGGGTAAGGGAAAATTAGAAAGGGACCTACTGCCCTGGAACTAATGTCCCTGGCAGGACAAATGGGTTAGTAACATAACACAGTTATAAGTGATCTTTCGTATATCTGGGAAAGAGAGAGTAACATCTTAGTAATATACAGTATATACGCAATAATCCTTGATGAATTTGAGGGTGGAATAAAATATAGTTATTCATTTACAAACGCAGTCAGTCACGGGTTTGATGCAAGATATTTGTCTAGGCGAAGTTTAAAAGAATCAACGGTGCTGCAGACTATAACGTCTCGGGGAAGCCCATTCCACAAGTTGACAACTTGATTGAAGAAGAAATTCTTAGATTCGTGTGGTTTAAAAGATTTACCAATAATTTTGCAACCGTTTCCCCGCGTGTAATTAGATTGGTCGATAGTGAAATACTTACTACAGTTCATATTGTCGATGCCATTGATGATTTTGAACACTTGAATTAAGTCGCCTCTTAAACTGCACTGGGTTAAACGAAATAGATTTAATTCTCTAAGACGCTCCTCGTATGGTTTGTTATTTAGGCTAGGTGTAATTTTGGTAACTCTACGTTGAACTCGTTCTAGCTTGTCTATATCTTTTTGGTAATAAGGGCACCAGGATTGAACGCAGTAATCAGAAGAGGGCGGACTAAGGAATGGTAAAGAGTTAGGATAACTTCTTTGGATTTATGCTCAAATGACCTGCCTATGAAGTCAATTATTTTGTTTGCCTTCTTAACAACTTCTGAATATTGTTGACTTGGTTTTAGGTTACTCGATATTGTTACTCCCAGATCGGTTTCTCTGTCTACACTCTTAAGCGGAGTGCCATTCATCAAATAGTTTGCTTTCTGATTTCAGTATCCAATATGTAGTACTTTACATTTATCCGCATTGAAACTAATTTGCCAAATTTAGGCCCAACATGACAACTTATCTACATTGTATTGCATATCGTCAACTTGTTGTTTTGAGAGCACGATATTTGCAATTTTTGTATCGTCAGCAAACTTTGAGATTGTACAGGTGAGACCCTCATCTATGTCGTTGATGTAAATTAGAAAGATAATTAGTCCTAGTACCGATCCCTGGGGTACTCTACTACTTACATTGGCCCATTTAGATACCTTACCGTTTATGACTACTCTTTGCTTTCTGTTGCTGAGCCAATTTTCTATCCATTTCAACACACCGTCTTATATTCCATGCGCTTTTAGGTTTAGCAGTAAACGTTTGTGAGGAACTTTGTCAAAGGCCTTTTGAAAATCAAGGTATATAATATCTACAGCTTTACTCTCATCATAGAGGTTGAGGATATCGTGGAAGAAGTCTAAGAGGTTTGTTAAGCAGGAACGTTTGTTACGAAAGATGTGTTGAGTATCTTTAAGTATGTTGTTTTCCTCTAAGTGATTTACAAATGTGTCTCTTATGAGTGTTTCTAGCATTTTACATACAACTGAGGTTAAGCTAATTGGACGATAGGTACTAGGTAGGGATTTGCTGCCTTTTTCTAATATCGGTGTTACGTTGGCTAGCTTCCACTGATCAGGCATAGTTCCAGACTGCAAGGATTTATTGAATAGAAATGTCTTTGGTTTCGAGAGCTCATCCTTAGCTTCCTTCAGAACTCTAGGTGAGATTGTATAAGGTCCGGGCGATTTATTTACCTTGAGTTTATCTAACATATCAATACTTCTCTCTCTGTAATGGTGATATTGCTCAGAACATCAGAATTATCAATCTGAATCGGCGATGGTGTAGGGATATCAATGAGGTCTTCTGATGTTGTTGTTGTTGTTGTTTCCTAAGCTGCCTGGCCGAACAGCCCCGAGTCCCTGAGGAAGGCCATGGCCACGATCGGGCTTTCCCACAGAGCTCTCATTGAGTGTAGATTGTGTTGTTGGCGTAAGTGGTTGTGTGAAATGCAGTCTTCTATGATGTTTTTAATGGTATGGGGTGCTGTGTTACATCCCGGGCAGGCGTCGACAACGGAGTCATCCAGTCTCTTCTGAGAGCTCAGGAGAGCTGGATGGTGTCCGCATCTCAGCCTGGCCAGGTGGACTCTGTCCTCGCGAGGGAGGGAGGATTCGGAAGGATGGATTTCGGGAGGTCGTGCATGCAGCTGCGTGTTGTCTGTGAGTGAGTGGATGGATCGGCGAGAGATATGAGTATGGATGTGCTTCTGGAAGTTTGTTCGGGGTGGGCAGGGAGGGAGACAGGACAATAATTGTGTGTGATACCGTGTGCTGGGTGTTGTTTTGATATTTCTTGGTGTCTGTGGGTGTGTTGCCATGTAGTTTAGTGGGTGGTCTTGGTTCGTGGAGGCTGCTGCCAGGAATTGAGTGCCTCTCATGTACAGATGGTCTTTGACTTTGAGGATTTTGGTTTCTTGATGTAGGTGATCTGTGGGTGCAGTAGCTGTGCAGCCTGTAATGATCTTCAGGGCTTTGTTTTGAATAGTTTGTAAGGTCTTATGATGTGTTTCAGCTAGGTTAGAAGCCCAGGCTGGGCTTGCGTATTCCATCACTGATCTTATGTATTGTTTATATACTGTGGTGGTAGTTTCTTTGTTGTGTCCAAATTTTGTGTGAGCAAGAGACCTGAGGGCGTTAAGTCTGGGTGTCAGTTTCTTTTTAATGTTTGTGGTGTGCTGTTTGAATGTCATATGAGTATCATATGTTACTCCTAGGATTTTGGGTGTGTGTGTATGTGTTAGGGGTGTGTTGTTTATGGTGAGTTGAGGGATGTATTCGTGTTCTCCTGTCCAGCTTGTGAGCAGGGTTGCGGTGGATTTGGCAGGGGCTAGATTAAGTATGTTTGTAGTGCACCAGCCATGTAGTGTGTTGAGATAGGGTTGAAGGAGATCTGTTGCTCTTTTTGGGTCATGGTGTGTGCATGTGAGTGTTATGTCATCTGCATAGGAGGCTAAGTTTATTTGGGGCGTATTGAGTGTAGTTATATCGTGCATGTACAGATTGAAGAGTGCGGGCGATAGGACGGATCCTTGTGGGACTCCGTTTTGAAAGTTTCTGATTTTAGATGTCTGACCGGCAAAAGATACGTGTGCACATCTGCCTGCTAAAAAGTTGGCCAGCCACCTTTTTGTGTTGTTGTGCATGTTTGTGTTGTAGATTTTGTTTGTTAGGTTGTGGCGGGGGATGGCATCGAAGGCTTTACTAATGTCGAGTGTGGCTAATAGTGATCTGTGTGGTGGTCTAGCTGAGTTGATGCCGTCAAAAGCTCTTTGTGTAAGGTCTGTGAGAAGAGTGTTTGTGGAGTGCAGTGGCCTAAAGCCATGTTGTGTTGGAGCTAGGGGTAGGTCGGGTGTAATTAGTTGTAATACTAGGCGTTCCATGACTTTGGAGGGGGAGCAAAGGAGTGTGATGGGGCGGTGCGAGGAGGGTAGCGTGGGGTCTTTGTTGGGTTTGGGGAATGTGATGATGATACCATGCTTCCAAATGTCTGGTATTGTGTTGTGTGAATAGCTGTAGTTTGATATGTTAGTGAGTGCTTGTATGCCTTGTGGTCCCAGGTGTCTGAGGTGTATGTTGCTTATGTTGTCTAGGCCACAGGCGGGTGAGTGCTTGAGATTGTTGATGATATGCTTTGTCTGGTGATTAGTGAAGGGTGTATAGTCAGGGTCTGTGGGGAATTGTCTCTTACGTCGGATGACACGTCAGTCGTCTTTGTGAGGTTTTAGGTGGCTGACTTGTGAGAAGTGATTGATGAGAGTGTTTGCTTGTTGTTTACATGAAGGAGTAGAGTCTGTTGTTGTGATTGCAGCATGTGATTGTGTTGTGTTGCTGTTGGAAAGTGTGATGCTGTTTAGTGTTTTGTAGAGTTTTTTGGGGTTTGTTTTGTGATCAAGTGTTTGTAGGAAGTTATTCCAATTTAGTTTTTGTTGTTCTTGTATTTTGTTGTTAGTTTGGGTGTTGAGTGCTTGAGTTTGTTGTGTGATGTCTTGTGTGTGGGGTGCTGGGGAGTGTTTCAGTGTGTCGCGTTGTCTGATGAGGTTTTGAATTTCTGGTGTGAAGTTGGGGTTGTGTCTTTTTCTGTTACCTCTTGGAATGTGTTTCTTGTCAGCGTTTTGGATAGTTTTATTGAGTATGTGTACAGCATTGTTGATGTTAGTGATGGGTGTACTGTTTAGAGTTGTGAAGTGTTGTTCTGTCTCATTTGTGAATGCTTCCCAGTTAGCTCATTTATAATTGGTGTATGTGTGTTTGTGGCTAGCTGGGGTGAGTCTGGTTTTGGTGGTGATAATGATCGGGAGGTGGTCAGAGCCTAAGGTTCTGACCACCCTCCAGGATGTTGTGGGGGCGAGTTCTGGGGAGCAAAAGGTGATGTCTGGAGATGATGGGTTATAGAGGGCTTGGTGAGGAATATGGGTATGTTGATGGATGTCGTTAAGGATGATGAGGTTATCTGTTTGGTTTTGTATTACCAGCCCTCTGTCTGTGTCGGGGTTGTCGACAAACCAGGCCGACGTCTTGGCGTTGAAGTCACCACCCAGGATGATGTGTGGGGTGTTTGTGATATGTTGTAAGTGTGGTCTGTATTAATTTGGTACTGTAGGGGATGTTTGGGGAGGGATGTATGTGTTTATGATGGTTATGTTGGAGTTGTTGCCAGTGCGTATTTTAATTGATTGTATTTCTGTTGTGTTATCATTTGGGGGGAGGAGGGATTTGGTTTGTACACTGGTTACTATTTATGATATTTCTTTGTGTACCAGGGTGATGAGTCCACCGCCCCCGCCGACAGCCCGGTCTTGTCTGATGGTGGTGAAATTATGAAATGTGAGTGTTTTTTGTGTTGTGCGGAGGTTTGTTTCTTGTAAGATGGCAATGTGTATGTTGTGTTGTTTGATGAAGTGTGAGAGTTCGTGTTTCTTTGTGTTGATGCCATCTATGTTCAATTGGAGAATGTTAATGTTATGTGCACGATGTATGTTGGGTGCTGCTGCACGAGGATGGGGTGGGGGGGTGAGGGGGGGGGGGGGGTGAGGGAGGGGCTGGGGGTTGGGATGGGTGAGGTGGGGGGGGATTGGGGACCAGGAGATGGGGGTTGGAATGGATTAGGATTGGGTGTGGTGTGTTGAGTTGAGGATGTGGATGGTATGGGAAGGTTAGGTGGGTTAGGGAGGTGAGGTGAACGGGTTTTAGGGGGGGGAGTGGATGATATGGGAAGGCTAGGTGGGTTGGAGAGGAGAGGTGGACGGGTTTTAGGCGAGGGATTTGCCTGGGAGAGGGAGGGGCATGAGGAACAGGTCCAGGTGTTCGTGTAGTGTTTCTTGGAGGCAAGTGTTGTACAGGTGAAGGTGAAGAGGGTCCAGTTCCTGCATGAATTGCAGAGAACTGAACCCTTAGTGTGGCGACTCGAAGTGATGGGTTTTGAGCAAGTTGGACATATGTATGTGTACGTGGGTCCGGGGTTGCTCTCAATGTCTCCGGCTAGAAGAAGTCTTCGAGAAATGACAGCCGGAGAGTCATTTCTCGGTGTAGGAAAAACTGTGTGATGTGTGTGTGTGGTGTGAGAGGTGTGGAAATTCCCGGCGCGACCGAAGCCGCTCCAAGGACCCGTGCCCCCAGGGAGGGGGCAGGGGATGGTTGTGACGGTTTGGCTCCCGAAACTGCTCCCCGCGGCTGGCATCCGGTTGTCCTCCACTAGTCGTTGATCTTGTCTCCGGCCGTGGAGGGTCGGCAGCCATCTGCGGTTGGCAGCTCCGGGAGGTGGTCCTACAGCGTAGACGCCGCCACATCAGGACCTGAGGGCTTCTGTTGTAAAAACTGATGCAAAGAAGGTATTGAGGGCATTACTCATTTGTACTTAGTCTTTGGTGTATTTTCCATTTTCATCAACTAACAGTCCAACAGTTGAAGTAACTACTTTCTTCTTTCTGATATAACAATAGAATTATTTCGGGTTTGTTATACTTTGATTAGCAACATGTAACTACAGGGTCTTTTTACTTTGCTTAATTAACTTTTTGGCTTTGCGTCGTAGTTCTACAAATTTCACCTGTTCTTCATCATTTTGTGAGGATTTTAATCTATCATTAGCAAACTTTTTAGCATGCAGACAATCTGAACTCTCTTTATTCCACCATTTGGGCTTATCATTATGGCCTGTACGCCATATTTTCGATGGTATGCAGTCTTGCACAGCTTTTAGGTAAGTATTTGCAAATAATTCCCATGATGTATTTATGTCGTTATTGTTAATTAGGAAGCTCCAGTCAGTTTCTTTAAACATTATTCTAAGTTTACGAGAGTTTGCTTTCTTGGAATTAGGAACTTTCTCGATACTGCTATTTGGTTCGTTACTAGTAAACTTTAAACTGAAAATTCTCGTACGATGGTCGCTGTTACTGAATTCATTACCGACATTCAAATTATCTATCAATTTTTCTTTTGTTGAAAGTACAAGGTCAAGGACGTTATTTCCACAGGTTGGAGATCTAACAAATTGATATAGCGAACTCTCTTGCAAGTTTGCATACAGGTCTTGTCCAGAGTGTGAAGTAATACTATCTCCCCACTTGGTCACACGTAAATTGAAGTCGCCAAAAATGACGGTATCCTGCGAGTTACTTAAATCTACAATTTGCTCATAAATTTTTCGGTCAGTTTGCACTGGTTGAGCTGGAGGTCTGTATATTAATGCAAGTATTATTTTTGTACCTTTATTATTCTTTATTAGCACATGGGATGTGTCGACGTTCACAATTTGAGGTTTTGACAAAAGGGTCGGTTTAAGACTTTCTTTGATAAAAAGTAAAATGTCACCTCAATTTGTATTTATTCGGCTTTTCTCAAACATTACATAACCGGGAAGTGAATACTCTGCTAAAAAGTCTCTGTTTTCTGTATTGAGCCAAGATTCTGTTATGCCAATAACATCGTAATTTTCTGTAAACACTAGTTCCTCTAAATCTGAAAATGTATTGCGTATGCTACGAGCGTTTGCATAGAAAACCTTTAAAGTTTTGGATTTGGAATTCACAAAACGCTCTTTATTCAAATTCTTGGTTCTGGTCGGATCTACATTTATGTACCTGTCTGTCCTCGGTTCTCGTCCCTGGTTGTCCTCGGTCCTCGTCCCTGGTTGTCCTCGGTCCTCGGTCGTGGTCCTCGGACCTCGCTGTCCTCGATCATTGTCACATAGGCTACACACACACACTTCTCCACCTCACCTCTCTCCCTTTCACATACACAGACGCGAGCTCACTCACTCACTCACTCACTCTCACTCTCTCTCACAGACCCAAATGGTGGAATAAAGATATTTCAAACTGCTTGCTAAAAAATTTGCTAATGATAGATTAAAATCCTCACAAAATGACGAAGACCGGCTGAAATTTGTAGAGCTACGACGCAAAGCCAAAAAGTTAATTAAGCAAAGTAAAAAGACCTTAGAGTTACATATTGCGAATCAAAGTTAAACAAACCCGAAAGAATTCTATAGTTATATCAGAAAGAAAAAAGTAGTTACTTCAACTGTTGGACCGTTAGTCGATGAAAATGGAGAATACACCAAAGACGAAGTACAAATGAGTAATGCCCTCAATACCTTCTTTACATCAGTTTTTACAACAGAAGACCTCAGTGATATCCCTACACCATCGCCGATTCAGATTGATAATTCAGATGTTCTAAGCAATATCACCGTTACAGAGAGAGAAGATTGAATTGTTTAGATAAACTCAAGGTAAATAAAACGCCTGGACCTGATAAAATCTCGCCTAGAGTTCTAAAGGAAGCTAAGGATGAGCTCTCCAAACCACTGACATTACTATTCAATAAATCCTTGCAATCTGGAACTATGCCCGATCAGTGGAAGCTAGCCAACGTAACACCGATATTCAAAAAAGGCAGCAAATCCCTACCCAGTAACTATCGTCCAATTAGCTTAACCTCAGTTGTATGTAAAATGCTAGAAACGGTCATACGAGACAGACTCGTAAATCACTTAGAGGAAAATAACATACTTAAAGATACTCAACACGGCTTTCGTAAAAAACGTTCCTGTTTAACAAACCTCTTAGACTTCTTCCACGATATCCTCAACCTCTACGATCAGAGTAAAGCTGTAGATATTATATACCTTGATTTTCAAAACGCCTCTGACAAAGTTCCCCACAAACGTTTACTGCTAAAACTAAAAGCGCATGGAATACAAGACAGTGTGTTGAAATGGATAGAAAATTGGCTCAGCGACAGAAAGCATAGAGTAGTCATAAACGGTAAGGCATCTAAATGGACCAATGTAAGTAGCGGGGTACCCCAGGGATCGCTACTAGGACCAATTATCTTTCTAATTTACATCAACGACATAGATGAGGGTCTCACCTGTACAATCTCAAAATTTGCTGACGATACAAAAATTGCAAATAGCGTACTCAAAGAACAAGTTGACGATATGCAACACAATCTAGATAAATTGTCATGTTGGGCCCAAATTTGGCAAATGAGATTCAATGCGGATATGTAAAGTACTACATATCGGATACCTAAATGAGAAAGCAAACTATTCGATGAATGGCACTCAGCTTAAGAATGTAAACAGAGAAACCGATCTGGGAGTAACAATATCGAGTAACCTATAACCGAGTCAACAATGTTCAGAAGTTGTTAAGAAGGCAAACAAAATAATTGGCTTTATAGGCAGGTCATTTGAGCATAAATCCAAAGAAGTTATCCTAACCCTTACAATTCCTTAGTCCGCCCACTTCTGGAATACTGCTTACATCCTGGTGCCCTTATTACCAAAAAGATTAATACATGCCAGAACGAGTTCAACGTAGAGTTACCAAAATGATACCTAGCCTAAAGAACAAACCATACGAAGAGCTCTTAGAGAATTAAATCTATTTCCTTTAACCCAGCGCAGATTAAGAGGTGACTTAATTCAAGTGTTCAAAATCATCAAAGGCATCGACAATATGAACTGTAGTAAGTACTTCACTATCGACCAAGCTAATTACACGCGGGGAAACGGTTGCAAAATTATGGTAATCTTTTAACTCACACGAATCTAAGAATTTCTTCAATCGAGTTGTCAACTTGTGGAATGGGCTTCCCGAAACGTTATAGACTGCATCACCGTTGATTCATTTAAACTCCGCCTAGACAAATATCTCGCATCAAACCCGCGACTGACTGCGTTTGTAAATGAATAACTTTATTTTATCCCCCCCTCAGTTACTAACCCATCTGTCCCCTACTAACTTCCTAATCCTGCCACGGACATTAGTTCCAGGGCAGTAATTCGCTTTCCAATGTTCCCTTACCCACTCTAAACCACTGTTTGGACACTTGATCCTCAGTGTTTTGGAGGACAAGCAACCTAGAAGGGTCACTAGAACTGTTGTTGCTTGATTTCCTTTGTACTCCTTTGTACTTTGTACTTTGTACTCCTTTGTACTTTGTACACACACACAGGCACACACGTTAGATCGTTAATATATCATCTCTCCGAACT
Organism: Paralithodes platypus; assembly: GCA_032716605.1. NCBI lineage: Eukaryota > Metazoa > Arthropoda > Malacostraca > Decapoda > Lithodidae > Paralithodes > Paralithodes platypus. The sequence goes on along the minus strand of CM064552.1, from coordinate 19,922,291 downwards.
GGGCAGAAATTACAGTCCCTCTTCTAATTGGCCCCCCGTAACTCAAAGAAAGTGGACAAACAGATGCCGCTGAAAGCCCTACACATTGTCAATTTATCGTTGGTGTGTTTCTTTTTATCATAAAGGAACAAATTTGGTTTGAATAGATATAATAGGTTAGCTCTGGGTCTGGTTAAGTTAGATTAGATTAGTTGGTTAAGCGGAAATTTTTATCTAATTGTTTATTCATTTTTGTATTTATGTACATATAGTTTCCTCCCTAAATGTCCATTAAGCTATAGCAAAAAAGTGGGCCACCTTCAAGATAAACTTGTGCATTTTTCGGTAAAAAGAACGAAATTGTAGGCTCGCTATCGCTTGCCATGAAAAAATCGACACCTAATTGGCACGAAATGTCTTAAAATCAGCCAGCTATTGGGATGCATGTCGTAATATACCAAAACTAATGGGGCTAAGCTTGAGGGAGTAGGTAGTCCTGACCCCCCCCCCCCCTTTAAATTGAGTAAGGTTAGGAAACCGTGGCCGTTCAGTTGGCAGCTGTTTTAGCTTGTAACAGCACAAACAGCATCTGGGGTCAAATAATGTGTCAGGCCCCATAACATAACAGGCCCCTCATCTAAAAAACATGGAATATTGTGCTAGCCTACTCTATGGTATGTACTGTATCATCGGCTTCTTTTCTTTGCTCAAACTCAATTTTCTTGTTGGAATGTATATATTGTTTACATTGGCTATTGTGGTGTATGCCATTATGTCGGTTTATCATTTGATTTTTTTTTTTTACTAGCGTTACTATTCTGGTTGTATTCGACTTTTTCTTGAAGTCGAACTCGTGGATCTTATGAGTGTGACATGGCAAATATTACGCATTATTCTATCTATCTATCTATTGCCTGACGCCGTGATCCCCGAAGGGGTGGCCACGAACGAACCGCCCCCATGCACCTCTGTCCCAAGTCAGTCGACGCCCCTCCCCCCAACCAGCACCGCCTTCGTTCATGTACTTCCTCACTCCATCCTTCCACCTCATATTCGGTCTACCTCTCCCCCTCTGTCCCTCCACCTCGCTCTCGTACACCCTCTTAGTCATTCTCTCGCTTTCCATACGTTCCATATGGCCGAACCATCTCAAGTTGTTCCTTTTCACACTTTCCAGCACATCTACCTCCACACCACACCTCCTTCTTACTTCCTCATTAGTCTGTCTATCCCTCCATGTAACTCCGCACGCACTCCTTAAGTAATTCATTTCCACTGCTCTCACTCTTGGTCTGAGTCTCTCAACCAACGTCCATGCTTCGCTTCCGTAAGTCAGTGTCGGGATTACCACACTGTCATGCAAGGACTTCTTCACTTCCATACTGACCACCCTATTTCTTGTTACTGCTTTTAGCGTTCCTACAACCCTCTTCCCCTGTTGTACCCTCTCCCGCACCTCTTCATCCATAGTCCCATCTTTACTCAACACACTGCCCAGATACTTAAAAGAGTTGACGATCTCCATAGCCTGACCGTTCAGCTTCACCTCACACTCTGTGACTTCACCCCTTTCGAAGACCATAACCTTGCTCTTCCCCGTATTTACCTTCAAATTCCGTTTTTCGCACACTGTTCCAAACTCATTTACCAGACCCTGCAACTCCCATTCATTATCACTCATCAGAACTGTATCATCCGCAAACAGCAGTATAGGTAGCTTCCACTCAATTCCCTCCCTTTTCAGCGATACACCAACATTCACTGCTCTTGATAGTATTTCTTTCATGACTCCATCCATATATACAGTAAACAACCACGGGGACATCACACACCCCTGTTTCAAACCAACATTCAGGTCAAAGAACTCGCTCTGCTCACTCTCCACACGTACTGCCGCCTTTGCACCCTCATACATGCTCTTCACTGCTTTCAGCAACTTGCCCTCTACTCCGTATATTCTAAGTACTTTCCACAAACCTTCTCTATCCGCATTATTGCAAAGGATTAAAAAGGAAATCGAGCAACAGTGTTTTTGATCCATATTTGGCCGTTTGCTGAAAAATAATGATTGGAAAAGAAAGGAAACTCACAACAAGAAAGTGAAGGTCTTCAACTTCCGAAACATATAATATAGATAGTCTTACTCGCTCAAATATTTGTTCGACTGTTTTGTTGTACTGTATATGTATCTTGAGAATATTTATTTGCTCCTTTCGTATTAAGCCTATTTTGTCCAAGGGGAATCGTCTTTACCTCCCCTGTTTCGCTCCATTATTTGGAGATTTTAAGACGTTTTACACCAATAGTTTAGCGATAAGACGCTTTACCCCATTCAGGTGTCGATTATATTCTAGGCGAGCGATAGCGAGCCTGTAACTTAGAAGAAATCGTCCTTCGTCTGGAACATTTTTCTAGTGCACAATGTACAAATGTAGCTTGAAAGGTGTCTGACTGTTTTTTTGTTTTTTTTTAGTTTGATGAAAGTCTAGGAAAGCGCAATGATTAGCCTACGGGACCAGCTTAATATACATTGCTCGAAAGTGGACATACCAATCAAAATCCTCAATAATACTTAAACAATATATGATAATAGCCCACAAGACGTCGGAACAGATTGTGATAACCAAGCTAAAAAAGTATTATAATGGACACACGAATCTGGTCAAGTACAGTCAAAAGCCATGTTCTAAGTGAAGCCAAACCCAAGATTATTGAAAATGTGACTGCTTCAATATATAGTCCATTCATTATAGGTAGGCCGGAAATCCTAACCCCTAACCTCTGCAGTAATCGAGCTAATATTTCTACCATTTTGGAAGAGTCAGCCAGGGAATAGGTGTGGATATTCACAACCCATTTGCTCTAACCCATTTTTGAGTTACGAAGGATGGGAGGTCAGGATATTTGTCCTACTTATGCTAAATGGACTATAGTTGGGTGGGATTGAAGGCTTGCAGTTGATAGGGGTTAAGGGGGGATGGGCGTATTTATTGGCTCATTTATGTATATGTTTGCTATTTCTTAGTTCCTCCCTAGCCCTTAATCAAGCTTAACAAATCACACCCCAAGACCCTCCTTCTAGATAAATGTGTACATTTTGATATAGACAAATTTCCCGGCCAAAGGCCGGTTACTCTTAAATTAGAAACTCACTATCGCTCGCCAGGAAAAATCCGACACCTAAATAACACGAAAAGTCTAAATATTGACAACGAAATGGGGCGAAAGGTCTCAAAATCACCAAACTAATGGGCCAAACGTCATAAAATCAGAAAACTAATGGGGCTAATCATGAGGGAGAAGTGTCCAGAAAAAACTACCCATCTCCCCTTAAAGATGTCAATGGTCTTTACTTTGATATTCTCTGAACAAAGGTGGAAAAGAACTGTGGCTTTTAATTGTGTATATGTTTTGGAAATGTGTTTTGACTATAAAGTTCTCATGAATTTGTGTATAATTTTGACGGTGAAAGAATACAATATCCTATTTGTATCAATGTTCTCAGATTTGGGAAAAGCAAGTCAATAATCATAAAAAATAAAAATAGTCTTGATGTACAGGCAAAATAAATCTAGCTTTCCCCTCTTCCTACTTAGCATGAATTTGCATCTATTTGCTTATATATGTTACGTTTGTATGCGCTATCTCACTGCAAGGCATATATAGAACAATTAATTATTTTGTTCTATCCGTGAGCTATTGTTATGTAGTCAGTATTATTTGCAATTTCTAGGGTGATTCAGAGTCATACCGTATAATATATTACTGACTAATTAAACCTTGCGTTTTTTGGAAGTGCCCTAGTAATTATATTTTGTTCTAGTTGACAGAGAGAGAGAGAGAGAGAGAGTTGTTGTTGTTGTTGTTCCCCAAGCTAACTGGCCGAACAGCCCCAAGGCCCCGAGTAAGGCCAAGGCCATAAACGAGCGCCCCCACAGAACCCTCCCTGCCGACCACAATAAAGCCTGGGTGACCGAAGCCACTCCATGGCGGGGAGCTGAGAGGGTGCGTAAACGCCCGGGAAACCAAAGCCCCACCCAGGGCCCTGTGCCGCTCAGCAATTATGAAGAGAAAGTTGAGGGGGAAAGGAATAATGTGACGCTTTAGCTTCCAATCTTGGTAGATTGGGAGGTCAATCCACGGAAGAGACGCCGTCACTTGAGATCTAGAAAATATATAAGTAAAAGGAACAGTCCGAGTAAGCTATGGGTATGGCAGAGATCGCTCAGGTCTCACTCTGATAGACCAGCCCATCACCAGAGAGAGAGAGTACTACAAAGCGCCAACCATCTCCCTTGATCTATGCAATCTTGATCTTGACCTGCTTCACGCGTCGGGGAACCAATTATCATATGATCATTGTGTTGTGTAATAAGTCTCTCAGGTGGGGGATCAAACACCTACAGATAGTATGTCAATGAGAGAGAGAGGGCGGGAGTGATATGGGAGGGAATGAGAGAGAGGGAGAAAGAATGTGCGTGGATGGAGGTAGAAGTGGAGGGGAGATACGAGGGTTTAATTTGTTTTAGAAATAATATTAACAAGCTAACTATATCAACCAATCTATTAATATACTGTATATCTAACACTATATACAGTATGTTATTTATATGTCTGTATAGCTCAGGCAATGGTGTTTAGGAAGCGATTTTGTGACTTTTACCAATTGATATTGGGTGGCTGGTTCTTCTCGTTAATGCCAAATGAAGCAATCTTTTTCAGTATCCCAACACAGCACATTGCGTTTGTTTGTAGGGAAATAACCGCTTTTATTTATTCAACCATCAGTCAGTTCGTTTTCCCATTCTTTTGAACCATCTAATTTTCCACGTCGTACGCGTGACCTGTCTTCAATAGCATTATAGTATTTAGATCTATGCTGAACATGATTTTTACAAGCTTGAAGCCCTTCAGCTCCATGACGGGTTTTTACCTTTGATTCTGGCTAAAATTATGATGATTTTATGCATTTTTTTGAGAAGGACCCATGTTACTAACAAGGTTAAATGAGATCGTATTTACACTTTTAATTCGTTACGGTAGATATCAAACCAAAAAATCGATATTTGGTAACCAGAATATGAGGAACATTACGTAACGGTGGTAAAGGGGATAAAATACTTGTTCTTTTTCTGGTTGAAGGGTGAACTCGGACGTGAAGACACGCCTGCACGAACCCTGCCTCCGGCCTTAAAATGCAATTTTACAATTAAATTAATTATGTCCCAAGACGAGATCTCTCGGAGTGAAAGTAAAAAGTGCACTGTATCAAGGAATTGTTGTGCCAACAGTGATGTATGGGGCTGAGACATGGGCTCTGAAGAAAAAGGAGAAAAGATGGCTGGATGTGATGGAGATGAGCTGCTTGAGGAGTATGTGTAGAGTTACTCGTAGAGACAGATTGAGGATTGAAGAGATACGTAGGAGAGTGGGGCAGCAGGAACATTTGTCAGCCAGAGTGGACAGAAGGGTGCTGAGCTGGTATGGTCATGTTGAACGAATGGGAGATGAAAGGCTTACAAAGAGAATATGTGAGTCAGGTACAAGGGGAGATAGAAGGGCAGGAAGACCCCCATTGAGATGGAGAGACTGTGTAAGAAAGGCTTTGGATGATAGAGGAATGACTATAGATCAGGCAGGGGAAGTGGTGGTGGACAGGAGTGAATGGAGAATGCTTGTGAATAGTTGAGTGAACACGTGGTCATTTGGAGTAAGGGGTCGGGTGCAAGTTGGACTAGATAACAGTCCATCAGGTGCCTGGCCCGGGGAGACGATTAATATGAAGGGTGCGCCTGGAAGTGTGGTGGGAGGGCTTGTGGCTTTGGCTCCGCTGCATGTCTGCCTGCCGAGATCGGAACCTCTCCGGGTGGTCGGGGGCCGGGGGAGTGCTGGAGCGACCTTGGTGACCCTGGTCTCTGGGTCTTCTCCTGGATGACCTGGATGTGTGTGAGTTTGTGTTTTTTATCTGTGTTTATTTGTTGTTTTATGTTGTTTTTGTGTTTACCCTGTTCTTGCTCTGTCTTGAGTCGGCTACCCCCAAAATAGGGATTGGGCCTGAGCATATAGATAGATAGATGTCCCAAAGCAGCTGTAAGAATGATCTCCAAAGGACTAAATATATCAAAGTGAGCTATGTATTATTATAAATGGCATATACGCTGATGACTAGAAAACGTATTGGATTTTGTGTTGATTATTTGTGTGGTATCGGATTTCTCGTATGTATTAAATATTATCATCATCATCGTCAAAGGACCTTGCTAGAAGATCAAGGTTGAAGTAAAAAAATAAGCTGCAGTCAAGTTTATAATTATATGCTTCATCAAATATAATGTTTATTGTACACATATATTTCATTTGCTCAGATAAGCAAGGAATATGATATCCCATAAAAGTCAAGGTTAAAGGTCTGCTATGTTTATATATTTTGTTTTACAATTAATTAATATTTAACCAAAATCATTGGCCTATGATGATTCTTACATTATTAGGATGCTCATCAAGTTTACACTGAAATATACTGATCATTTCCAAGGGTTGAGGTCATAGGTAACCTATTAATTAGGTTGTATAATCTGACAGATAGTGTCACCAAATCATTAAGGGGTTGTTGGTTATTTTTTGGTCTATATATATATATATATATATGTATTTTACAGTTTCCTCCCAGGCCTCCATCAAGCATTAAAAAACACCCCCTAGACACTCTCCAAGATAAATTTGTACATATTTCGATTGAAAAACGTCCCGGCCGAGGCCGGTCCCTCCTAGAATTGCAGGCTCGCTATGGCTCACCCCAAAACAAATCTACACCTAAATGGCATGAAAGGTTTTAATATTGACAAAGAAAATTAGAGTTAAAGTTCTTCGCATCACAAAACTAATAGGCCGAACGTTTCACAATCTTAAAACTAATGGGGCTAAACATGAGGGAGAAGGGGGTAAAAAATAACCCCCCCCCCTTAAGGTAAATTACAAATTACACATATCAGTTGCAGTGATGTGAACAATTATTTCAAACATTGAATTACTATAAAACTATAAACTAACTCTTGAGAGAGGCTAAATATAGGTGACTGTCCCACCACTTATCTCTTCTTCATCTGCCTATAAATGTAGATATATATCAACATACTATAAGTTAAGGGGAGATGGGTCATTTTTCTGGTCCCCCTTCTTCCTCATGTTTAGCCTCATAAGTTTTCAGATTTTAAGACATTCGGCCAATTAGTTTAGCTATTTTAACACCATTCGCCCCATTTCTTTGTCACTATTAAGGTTTTTCGTGTCATTTAAGTGTCGATTTTTTCCTGGCGAGCGATAGCAAGCCTGTAATTTAAAAGGAACCGGGCTTCAGCCGGAACATTTTTTCTATCGAAAAATGTACAAATTTATCTTGAAGGAGGGTCTTTGGCAGGTATTTTTCTCAAGCTTGATAGAGGTTTAGGGACGAAACTAAAATATTTATAATAGATACATAAATGAACAAATAAATACGCCCATCCTCCCTTAATTGCATTGTTTATTAATGCAGTATTACAATTTTATCATGCAGTTAAATATACTAGGTTCATGTTTCCTCCAATCATCGTCTCTCTCTCTCTCTCTCTCTCTCTGTCTTCCTTTCTTTTCTCTCTCTCTTTTGTCTCTCTCTCTCTTTTTTCTCTCTCTCTTTTTTCTCTCTCTCTTTGTACCTCTCTCTCTTTGTACCTCTCTCTCTCTCTCTCTCTCTCTTTCTTTCTCTCTCTCTCTCTCTCTCTCTCTCTCTCTCTCTCTCTCTCTCTCTCTCTCTCTCTCTCTCTCTCTCTCTTACTCAGAGCTCTTATAGAAATCCCTCTCAAACCTATGGGAGAATAGGCAATCTGCATCTCATTAAAACTAAGTGATGTAGATACCTCCAGCAGCCTGAAGTAACCTTAACAAAAGTTTTGTTCATACTCACAAAATGCTTAGCCTCTTAAATGCCTAATACAAATATCAATGGCTTCATCACTTTCGAAATTAGTGACAAAGATATTGTTCATAAAGGTTCATGTAAAATAAGACTACACAATGCTTTTGAGTTGTTGTTGTTGTTCCCCAGGCTGCCTGACCGAACAGCCTTAAGGTCCTGATCAAGGCAAAGGCTATAACCAAGCAACCCCACAGAACCCTCCCTGCTTTACCGGCCACTAAGAATGTCCAGGTGACCGAAGCCGCCCCCAGGCGAGGAGCTGAGGAGGGTGCGGAAACGCCGAGAATACCGAAGCCTCACCCACAGAGAGAGGGAGAGAAATAGTTAAAAAACAGGTGACCCCCCTTAAATGGAATACCTGTGGGGCAACATCGTCCCTGACCCGACTTTCGCTATATGCACTTCCCGTGATTGTGTCTGGAGCGGACTTAACCCGTGCAGTACCGGTGATGTCCTTTTTTGTTATTATACTTGGGCAACTATTAGACGATTTAATGAGCGTAGGAAGGACGTCTACACATTTGAAGGCTATAGACTTATCTCAATCATATTCGCTACCATTTATCATTACTGTTGTAGTATATTTTGGCAACTATTAGGTGATTTTATTAAGCTGAGGAAGGACGTTTACACATTTGAAGGCTGCAGACTACCTCAATTAATCATAGTAGCCATCATTTATATTTCCTAAGCTTCATAAAATCGTCTTCATGTAGCTGAGATCAAATACGAAAAGCAATACCGGTAGTGAAAGTGTTAACCCTTTGAGGATCATGACGCGTTGTAGCAGTTTATTTTGCCTTTTATTAGAGGATTTTGTGCAGCTTAGGAAAGACCTTTAGCAAGCCAAGGGGTAAAGTCGATCTTAATTAACCTTTTGACTCACGCAAAGGGGTCCACAAAAAAACTTAATAGAGTTTTAGCCTCTTTGATTCCATGAAATCTTTACCTTGACCATGTAACCGCCCTTCGCTACCCACTTAGCATGATTACATCCGGGCCGGACTTGTCTCTAAAGGAATACTGTTAACTGTAATTAATATTAAGGGGGTAATGCTTGTTTTTGTTTTTATATATATATATATATATATATATATATATATATCCGACAAGGGTTTGTTCATGGGGAACCGAATCTTAAGTAGGAACAGGATAACCAAAGTTGCAGTAAACAACATCATCTTTATTGCCAAACGTTTCGACATAGCTTATGTAATCTTCAGTGGACTCTAAAATGCGAGAAAAGGTATCTTAAAATTAATAATTACAAAATTATGATTTTTTAAAATACTGGAGACAAAAGACATTGAACAAGGGGGACCTGGGGGGGGGGGGGGAGCATGTATATTTAGAGTAAGCGGAGCAGCTGATTGACCATTATTTAGAGATGGTTTCATTCTATGTATGTAAAGGGACTCTTAATATGCGAATATCTCCGTCTGAACAATTATCTATTATCTTAAAATCACTAGATCTTACAGCAACATTACAGGTATATGCGTGATCCCTTACCGATGAGTGAGCAGGGGTGCTTATAGGAAGAGACGTCCTGCTCGACTGACCCTTGTGTTCATCGATTCTTACCTTAAAAGCTCGTAATGAGCTCCCAATATACCCTGCTTGGCAGCCTGGGCATTTGTAACCATAAACAATCGATGAGCGCAAGTCAGTCGGCAGTTTGTCTTTGTAGTTAAATATTGATTTAATCCTAAAATTATTTATATGTATGAAACTAAAATTTATTTGTGGCTAAGCATTTAGCAATTGCTTTTTAGGTAGGTTTTCAAGTTTTGTTGACACATCTCCAAGGTATGGTAAAGAAAAGTAAATGTCCTGCTTTCTCACGGTGTGGGTGATTAATTAACTTAGGTTGATAAATAGTACAGAGATATTTTCTAACAAGGTTGTCATACAACACATTACTGTAGCCCCATTACATTGGAAAAAATGATTTAGGAAGCATATTTCTTTATGGAAGTACTCATATGTAGACGTAAGGTTAAATGCTCTATGGATCAAAGTTTTGATTGAGTTTATCTTAAATCTAAGTGGGCAGTAACTAAAAAAGCTAGTACCTAAACCAGAGAAAGTGAGCTTACGATATATAGAACAAGTTATTTTGCCTTCACTTTTTTGGTCTAAGTTTACATCTAAAAATGGGAGTTTACCATCGTTTTCTGATTCCATTGTGAATTTTATATTCTGATGTTGCCCATTTAGGTAGTCTAAAACAACGTTACATGACTCTTATCCTTAAATATGATCAGCGTATCATCGATATACCTACGATATAGAATAGGCTTAAAAGAAGCAGGGCATTGATTTAACCAAATTTTCTCAAAATGACACAGACAAATATTAGCCATGGTTCCACTAAGTGGGGAGCCCATCGTCACGCCATCTACCTGTTTGTACAACACTTTGTTAAATAAAAAAAATACACTCCTTAACACATACTGAAAGAATATTCTGGAAAATAGATTTGTTCATTCCTATAAAATTATCGAACCCATCAGAGGCTAGCTCAGTACAAAGGCTTATAGTTTAATCCAAAGGAATATTGGTGTACAAAGAGGTTATATCGAAGCTGCACATAAACGTCGGTAGCTGGACAGGGATTTAACCAAATCATAAGAATTTGTTATGGTATATTCATTAGTTGTCAAGTGTGAAAGTAATGGAACAAGGAACTTGGCTAATTTGTAGGAGGCAGTGTTGTATGCTGCCATGATAGGGCGAAGGGGCAAACACGGTTTGTGAACCTTTGGAAGTCCGTACATTATTCCGGGTGATGATGATTCAATAGGTTTCAAAGCCTTTGAATCTTCCTCCGAGATAGTGCCGCATGTTACTAAACTCTTAATGAGTCGGTTGACTTTATCTTCTATTTTTAGATTTAATTTAAAAATATCAGTACAAATTACTTTAGTAAATTTAGTTATATCATCTATATAATATTTTCGATTGTCTGTGTGTCTGTGTGTGTGTCTGTTCTTAACCCTTTACCGGGCAAGTGACCATATATGGTAACTTAAACAGGTGGCAATGATGGCGTCCCCCAGCCGCCCGCAGATGTCGAAACATGTTGCAATCACCTCCCAGCCAATCAGGATGCATCACGTCACAACCCAAGACACTGACGTCAGAGCTTCCCCAGCTCGCCATACGCTCAGAGCCGAGGGAACTTCAGTCTTCCTCCAACCTTTGTCAGAGACGCACTTTCGCCCAAAGTTGCTCCCAGGCCCACGACCCTACCACCCGACATTATGCCGGTAAGTTGATGAATACCCAAACATTGTACAATAGAATAAATGTGCTATCGAATTATATTGGTGTCAATTACGTGAGGGTTATAGAAATTGATGTAAACCACGAGTGAAAAATCGTATGTCCATATATGGACATACGCCCGTCTATCGTAATTTTCAGATGTCCATATATGGACATTTGGCCCGTCTATCGTAATGTTTTTATTGACACTAATAGTTTTTTATAACTAGATAAAACTTTTTATATAATTTCCACAATTCATTATGGGTTGTGGGTAAAGTTGTGTAGCACATTAATACATGCTCCAGTGACAACAATGCCATATTTTGATGTGTTTTTCATTAGTGAATAATTAATAATGTGTTTGTTTTTATATTTTAACCAAATTTCTTCATATATTATTACATTTTTGGGTCAAATTCTATATTAAAATAATGTTCATTATAATGAACATATTGTACACTATTTATTTATATTATAATTATTATATATACATTTTGTGATATTACTAAAGATATTTGTTATTATATATATGCATAATATATATGTCATATATATATATACTGTATATATATATATATATATATATAATATATATATATATATATATATATAATATATATAATATATATATATTTATATATATATATATATATATATAATTTATATACCGGTATATATTATATATTGTTTTTTTTTTTTTTTTTTTTTTTATTCGTGAATTGACTTTTTTTGATACATTTCTAACAAATTATTTCTCTTTCAGTTACTGACAGGACTCTTCTACAAGCGGGCCCGCCGCTGCGAGGCTACTGTGGTGCCTGCCGACCCTAACATCAGCGACGATGAATTCATGGATGACGACGACGTCGCTGACCCGGACTTCATGCTGCCAGCACCCCACGATGTCAACACACTTCACGCGTCGGATGAACCGAACCCCAAGAAGAAGTGTGTCGGGCCTGCATTTGAGGAAGTACCAGAGGAGCTTGAGGATGAGGAGGAGGCTATGGAGGTACCGCTAGAGGCTAACGCATCCAAGGGTAAGGGTAAGGGTAAGGGTAAGGGTAAGAAGTCCCAAGCACGGCCCACAACCTGGAAGAAGGAGGACATCCAGAACCAACCCCTGCCCGCCTATCACCACAAACCTCCTCAGTACATCGAGGCTCCTCACCAGTATTTTGCCCGATTAATAACTCCACAGGTAATGAAACATATAACCTACCAGACCAACTTATATGCCACCCAGAAGGACATCGCCACAACTTTTTCGACCACTGAGGAAGAGATGACGGTGTTCATCAGTATCCTACTGTGCATGGGTATTGTTGAGTGTCCCTCCCTGGACGACTACTGGGCTATGTACACTCGGGTTCCTCAGGTGGCTGACCTCATGTCATCGAAGCGTTTCCGACTACTCCGCCGAACCATCCACTTCAATGACAACTCCCAGCTGGGTGGCACCATCGACAGGTTCTACAAGGTCCGTCCCCTCTTCACTTTCATGACCGATGCCTTCAGGAGTAAGCCTCAAACACCCAAGCAGTCCATCGATGAGGTCATGGTGGGATACAAGGGAAAGACAGCAGGGAATCTCAGGCAGTACATCAAGAACCAGCCTGACAAGTGGGGATTCAAACTGTTCTCCAGAGCCTCGGAGGATGGTTTCATCCACGACATGGTCCTCTACCAGGGGAAGACTACTCTACCTTCCCACGGTATACCCCTAACCCCAGAACAAGAGGCCCTCGGAGCCACCAGCCAGATTGTGTCGGTTCTAGCCAGCACCATGACCTCATCCAGTACAGCAGCCATCTTTGCCGACAACTTCTTCACGAGTCTGGAGCTGGTGAGGTACCTGCAGGCGAGAGACATCAGGTACACAGGGACTGCGAGGGACAACAGGATTGGCAACCCTCCTCTTAAGTCGGCCAAGGAGATGGAGAAGAAGGCTGTCCCTCGTGGTACTTATGACTACCTAACCACCGATGATGGCATCCTGGCTCTGAGGTGGAAGGACAACAAGGCTGTGACTGTGCTGTCCACTGACCTGGGGCTGGAGCCGGTGTCTAAGTGCAAGAGGTACAGCAAGGACACCAAGAAGAAGGAGGATGTCGATTGCCCCAATGTTGTCAAGAGCTACAATGCAAACATGGGGGGCATCGACAAGAGTGACATGCTGGTGCACCTGTATCGTACCCCCATGAAGTCCAAGAGGTGGTACATGAGGCTCTTTGCCTATTGTGTGGACCTCTGCCTGACCAATGCATGGCTGTGTTACAGGCGGGACTGCCGGTCACTAGGCGAAAAGGGAATGTGCCTCAAGGACTTCAGGATACAGGTGTTCCGTTGCACCAGCAACAAGAAGTCCATGATCGCTCGGCCTCGGAGGAGCTCCTTGTCCTCGTCACCTGGCAGCCCCAACACCTCCAACCCCAACACCTCCAGCCCCAACACCGACAACAACGCCATCGACCTACCCAAACCCATCCGTGGTCAGCGCAGCCAAATGCCTGACACTATGGTGCGGTTTGACAGGACCCTCTTCCACATCTCACTGTATGTCACCCGGCAGACCTGCAAGCACTGTAGCCGGAAAGGTACTATAATCCGGTCTAATGTGCTCTGCCAGGTGTGCAAGGTACACCTGTGTCTCAATGCCGACAGGAACTGCTTCAAGGACTACCACACACGTGTTGCCTAGGTTCAAGAGGCAAGGAATGTTGAAAAGAGGTGGGAAATCCGGGTACAAAAGTACTTGGTCAACAAACAACTATAATGTAAGGTATTTTTATTCTAATATATTTTTGATAAGTTTTTTAAATAAAACAATGATTTTACTGTCATGTAGAGTGTTTACTTATCCATATTTATTGTTTTCAATATTGCAACTTTCTGAAATTTTATGACCATAGACCGGCAAGTGACCATATATAGTCACTTCACAAATTTCAATTTGCAACCTCAAAATCAAAATTTTTGAAAACATTTCAAAAGTAAATATATCTTAGAAAACTGTCTACTTTCATGGTCTAGGGTCAAAAAATCGATAATATAAGTATATCTATGAGTGCCCTGCAAAGGGTTAATAGGCGGCCGCAGTTTTGGACCTGGGGAGCTGAAACTTTGCATGTGAGTGTCAATTGACCTGGGTCAGGTCATAGAGGGGGCGAGGCCACGATCGGAAGTCGTTTCGAGGCCGAAATTGTAAAAAAAAAAAAAAAAAAAAAAAAAAATTGACAGGCAGATTTGGGGCAGAAGGAGGCCTCCGATCGAAAAGGTGTATGGAACGAAAGTTGTTCGCAGCCCTCCAAAATGGGGGTACCGATGAGGTCAGATCCATAATCGGAGGTCATTTAGCGGCCGAAATCGAGGTCGCCGTTTAAGGAGGCACAGGGAGGTCGAGGCCGGTGATTATGGTAGTAGTAGTATTGTGATGATTGTGGTAGTAGTGATTGATGATGGTGATTATGGTGATTACCCGGGCAACGCCGGGTACCCCTGCTAGTTAAGGATAATCATAATTTTTGACACATAGTCTGATTTATTGAGTAAAGTAACTCCTCTTCCCTTGTCCGGTCTACAGACGATCAACTCCTCACTCATGCTCAACTTGCTCAAGGTTTCGATGTCACTTCTATTGAACACTGGTGAAAATACATTATGCGATTTAAAACTGAAAAATTCTTTACAGGCAATGTTTCGTATACATCGTATGACCCCATTGAAACTGCTTTGGTGAGATTTGAATTTGTTTGAGTCTATTTATGATTTGTTCAAATGCAAGGAAATGTTTATAAAATGAGGGTTAGTAAATAGGCTGGCCGAAATCAAGGCCAAATGATAACAAAAAGGTTTCTCTACTTGATAAAGTTATATCAGAATGATTGAATATTACATTCTTAGGGTCACTGGAGTTTAGCTTATGATTAGCACCAATTGTAATTAATTTCTTTTCGTGGGTGACTGATACATTCCTGGTTAAAGTGGTAAGTTTGCGTCGAACAAATGATTTGAGACAATAAAAATCCAATAAGGAGACTGAAGCTTTCAGGGTATCACATAATTTGGTTAGAGAATTTTCTAGTTTATTAACTTGTTTTTCTTTGTTGGATATTTCTATGTTTAGAAGTTTGCTTTGCCATTTTCTATAGAAATCAGAGTTATTTAAAGATTACGGGAAAGTTTAAAAGCAAGGAATTTGGGAATAACATTGTAGGTCTTGCAACATGTCAGAAAATGTAGGTCAAGTTTTGTTTTTTCTATCTTGGTGGCCTGTTGTTCATATCTTCTGAATCCTTGAAGACACGGGTGTCCATATCTCGTGCGTAGTATACCCGACAAGGGTTGGTTCGTGGGGAACCGAATCTTAAGTAGGAACAGGATGACCAAAGTCGCAGTAAACAACATCGTCATTGCCAAACGTTTCGACATAGCTTATGTCATCTTCAGTGGACTCTAACCACTTTAACCAGGAATGTATCAGTCACCCACGAAAAAAAAAAAAAAAAAATTGGTGCTAATCATAAGCTAAACTCCAGTGACCCTAAGAATGTAATTTTCAATCATTCTGATCTAACTTTATCAAGTAAAGAAACCTTTTTGTTATCATTTGGCCTTGATTTCGGCCAGCCTATTTACAAACCCTCATGTAATAAAATATTTCCTTGCATTTGAACAAATTATAAATAGACTCAAAAAATTCAAATCTCACCAAAGCAGTTTCAATGGGCTCATACGATGCATACGAAACATTGTCTGTAAAGAATTTTTCGGTTTGAAATCGCATAATGTATTTTCACCAGTGTTCAATAGAAGTGACAGCGAGACCTTGAGCAAGTTGAGCATGAGTGAGGAGCTGGTCGTCTGTAGACCGGACAAGGGAAGAGGAGTTACTTTACTCAATAAATCAGACTATGTGTCAAAAATAATGATTATCCTTAATGATATAACTAAATTGACTAAAGTAATTTGTACTGATATTTTTAAATTAAATCTAAAAATAGAAGATAAAGTCAACCGACTCATTAAGAGTTTAATAACATGCGGCACTATCTCGGAGGAAGAGTCAAAGGCTTTGAAACCTATTGAATCATCATCACCCGGAATAATGTACGGACTTCCAAAGGTTCACAAACCGTGTTTGCCCCTTCGCCCTATCATGGCAGCATACAACACTGCCTCCTACAAATTAGCCAAGTTCCTTGTTCCATTACTTTCACACTTGACAACTAATGAATATACCATAACAAATTCTTATGATTTGGTTAAATCCGTGTCCAGCTACCGACGTTTATGTGCAGCTTCGATATAACCTCTTTGTACACCAATATTCCTTTGCGCTTAATACACTCTAAATATCCATGCACCCCCCCCCCTCCCCCTCCACCTTCTTCAATGTCTTTTGTCTCCCGTATTTTAAAAATTTGTAATTTTGTGATTATTAATTTTAGATACCTTTTCTCGCATTTTAGAGTCCACTGAAGATGACATAAGCTATGTCGAAACGTTTGGCAATAAAGACGAGGTTGTTTACTGCGACTTTGGTTATCCTGTTCCTACTTATATATATATATATATATATATATATATATATATATTTTTTTTTTTTTTTTTTTTTTTTTTTTTTTTGCTTAGTTTCCTCGCTAGACCTCCATCAAGCTTAAACAAAAAAACTAGACCCTCTCAAGATAAATTTGTACATTTTTCGGTAGAAAAGTGTCCCGGCCGAAGGCCGGTTCCTTCTAAAATTAGAGGTTCGCTCTCGCTCACCAGGAACAAATCGACATCTAATGGGTACGAAAGGTTTTATATTGACAAAAACATGAGGCGAAAAGTCTCAAAATCGCCAAACTAACGGGAACGAACGTCTTAAAACCTCAAAACTAATATGCTAAACATGAGGGAGAAGAGGGTCCAGAAAAAGCAAGTACCACCCCCTTAATATAATTACTATAACATTTGGTGACTAACGTATGAGCCCAGAGGAGGTATATAGTTTTTGGTGGAGTTATATAGTCGTTAAGGGAGATGTAGTCGCTTTTTTCTGGACCCCCTTCTCCCTCATGTTTAGCATGTTTGTTTTGAGATTTAAATACGTTCGTTCCATTTCTTTGGCGATTGTGATACCTTAAGCCCCATTTTTTTGTCAATATGAAGACCCTTCGTGCCATTTAAGTGTCGATTTTTTCCCCTAGCGAGCGATAGCGAGCCTGTAATTGTACATGGAACCGGCCTACGACCGGGATATTTTTCCACCGAAAAATTTACATTTGTTTCTTGAAAGAGAGCGTAGGGGGTGTTTTTTTTTTTAATATTGATGGAGGTCTAGCGAGGAAACTCAAAAATATAATAATATATAAATACATAAACCAAAAAACAAGCACTTCCCCCTTAATTACACTGGGAATACTTGTGTGTGCGTGGTTTCTTATCTTCCGGTTAGGCAGGGCGATGTTGTAGTAACAATTAAATATAATAATGGAAAATGAAAGTGAAAGTGTGTGTGTGTGTGTGTGTGTGTGAGCAGCGTTTCTTATCATCAGGCTAGGCAGGGTGATGCTGTAGAAATGGTTAATGTTAACAATGGAAAAAGAGAGGGAAAAAGTCTGTGTATGTGTGTGTGTGAGAGAGACAGACAGACAGACAGACAGACAGACAGACAGACAGACAGAAGGGGCGGGGAATTAGAAGGAAGGGTAGATAAGATTCTTGCAGAGGAGGGAGACAAAAACAAACTACCCAATAAACAGGTTACGTGTGTACAACGTTTGACACCTATGCTGGTGTGGTTATATCACAACGTTTCTGAAATTACGTCTAAAGACGTTTTTATAATGTTTTAATGACACCATTATTGACCTAACTTCACATAGTGTAAACACGTTGTCACAACATTCTAAGTTAGTAACTACAAATCGTGTGTCAAAACTTATAGGATACATTATTTTCTTTTTTGGCACGTGCCAAAATAGGAATGACATAATGTGATAATGCGACTGGTATTGAACAAACAAGAAAAATGTAAATTTAACGTCTGTAGTTTATATAATGGCAACGTTAATTGTTTTTTGTTTTGTTTGTTTTGGCAATATCAAAGAAACGTCTATTGTGATGTTGTGAACACGTAAAAAGGAACCTAAGTAGGAAGGTTGTATAATACACGTGTAAAAAACTTGTCTATTTGGTATCATTGAATGTATTTTCACTACAAAAAAAAAAACACATTTAAAGAATCCGTGTATATTATATAATTATGTAGAGTAAAAGTTAAACGTTTTGTTATATTAATACTAACATATCACATCTACAACTACTACTACATCTACTACTAAAACGTTTGGCACTTATAATATATAGAAGTGTAATACTATTACAATGGTTTCTAACAAAATGTCATATCAACGTTTTTAAGAGATTCTAATATAACATACATTAATGACATTACCAAACATACTGTTAACACGTCCATAACGTATTTTTAGTAAATACAAAACGTGTTTCATAACCTATGGAATACATTGTTTGTTTATATCTCTGACACGTGCCAAAATATGAACTAAATACGGTGATAATGAAACTTGTATTGAACAAACAAGAACGATGTAAATAAAACATTGCTAGTCTACATAATGACAAGTTAATGTTTGATATTTGGCAACACAATGTAAACGTCCATAGGGTCCATAGCCACAATATCATTAGCTTGCTATATGAGGTCTGACCGGTATGGAGATAACAATAGTGACATAGGGGTACATTGTACCGGCTATGGTACACCAGGTACTTGTTATATTAATAGTGGATTCTGTTGCGGGTTGGGGATAGGGTCTGGAGCCACAATATCATAAGCTTGCTATATGAGGTCTGACCGGTATGGAGGTCACAATATTGACATAGGGGTACACTGTACCGGCTATGGTACACCAGGTACTCGTTATATTAATAGTGGAATCTGTTGAGGGTTGGGGATAGGGTCTGGAGCCACAATATCATTAGCTTGATATACAGTATGAGGTCTGACTGGTATGGAGGTCACAATATTAACATAGGGGTACACTGTACCGGCTATGGTACACCAGGTACATGTTATATTAATAGCGGATTGACTTGAGGGTTGTGGATAGGGTCTGGAGCAAAAATATCATTAGCTTGCTATATGAGGTCTGACCGGTATGGAGGTCACAATATTGACATAGGGGTACAGTGTACCGGCTATGGTACACCAGGTACACGTTATATTAATAGTGGATTGTGTTGAGGGTTGTGGATAGGGTCTGGAGCCACAATATCTTTAGCTTCCTATATGAGGTCTGACCGGTATGGAGGTCACAATATTGACATAGGGGTACACTATACTGGCTATGGTACACCAGGTACTTGTTATATTAATAGTGGATTCTGTTGCGCGTTGGGGATAGGATCTGGAGCCACAATATCATTAGCTTGTTATATGAGGTCTGACCGGTATGGAGGTCACAATATTGACATAGGGGTACACTGTACCGGCTATGGTACACCAGGTACTTGTTATATTAATAGTGGATTCTGTTGCGGGTTGGGGATAGGGTCTGGAGCCACAATATCATTAGCTTGTTATATGAGGTCTGACCGGTATGGAGGTCACAATATTGACATAGGGGTACACTGTACCGGCTATGAGTACACCAGGTACTCGTTATATTAATAGTGGAATCTGTTGAGGGTTGGGGATAGGGTCTGAAGACACAATATCATTAGCTTGATATACACTATGAGGTCTGACTGGTATGGAGGTCACAATATTAACATAGGGGTACACTGTACCGGCTATGGTACACCAGGTACATGTTATATTAATAGCGGATTGTCTTGAGGGTTGTGGATAGGGTCTGGAGCTACAATATAATTATCTTGCTATATGATGTCTGACCGGTATGGAGGTCACAATATTGACATAGGGGTACACTGTACCGGCTATGGTACACCAGGTACACGTTATATTAATAGTGGATTGTGTTGAGGGTTGTGGATAGGGTCTGGACCCACAATATCTTTAGCTTCCTATATGAGGTCTGACCGGTATGAAGTTCACAATATTGACATAGGGGTACACTGTACCGGCTATGGTACACCAGGTACTCGTTATATTAATAGTGGATTGTGTTGATGGTTCTGGATTGGGTCTGGAGCCACAATATCATTAGCTTGCTATATGAGGTCTGACCGGTATGGAGGTCACAATATTGACATAGGGGTACATTGTACCGGCTATGGTACACCAGGTAATCGTTATATTACTAGTGGATTGTGTTGAGGGTTGTGGATAGGGAGTGGAGCCACAATATCATTACCCTGCTATGTAATGTAAGACTGGTATGGAGGTCACAATATTGGCATAGGGGTACACTGTACCGGCTATGGTACACTAGGTACACGTTATATTAATAGTGGATTCTGTTGCGGGTTGGGGATAGGGTCTGGAGCCACAATATCATTAGCTTGATATACAGTATGAGGTCTGACCGGAATGGAGGTCACACTATTGACATCGGGGTACACTGTACCGGCTATGGTACACCAGGTACTCGTTATATTAATAGCGGAATCTGTTGAGGGTTGGGGATAGGGTCTGGAGCAACAATATCATTAGCTTGATATACAGTATGAGGTCTGACCGGTATGGAGGTCACAATATTGACATAAGGGTACACTGTACCGGCTATGGTACACCAGGTACTCGTTTTATTAATAGTGGATTGTGTTGAGGGTTGGGGATAGGGTCTGGACCCACAATATCATTAGCTTGCTATATGACGTCTGACCGGTATGGAGGTCACAATATTGACATAGGGGTACAGTGTACCGGCTATGGTACACCAGGTACTCGTTATATTAATAGTGGAATCTGTTGAGGGTCTGGAGCCACAATATCATTAGCTTGATATACAGTATGAGGTCTGACCGGTATGGAGGTCACAATATTGACATAGGGGTACAATGTACCAGCTATGGTACACCAGGTACTCGTTATATTAACAGTGGATTGTGTTGCCGGTTGTGGATATGGTCTGGAGCCACAATATCATTAGCTTACTATATGAGGTCTGACCGGTATGGAGGTCACAATATTGACATAGGGGTACACTGTACCGGCTATGGTACACCAGGTACTCGTTATATTAATAGTGGATTGTGTTGAGAGTTCTGGATAGGTCCTGGAGCCTCAATATCATTAGCTTGCTATATGACGTCTGACTGGTATGGAGGTCACAATATTTACGTAGGGGTACACTGTACCGTGTATGGTACACCAGGTACTCGTTATAATAATAGTGGATTGTGTTGAGGGTTGTGGATAAGTCCTGGAGCCTCAATATCAATAGCTTGCTATATGACGTCTGACCGGTATGGAGGTCACAATATTGACATAGGGGTACACTGTACCGGCAATGGTACACCAGGGTCTCGTTATAGTAATAGTGGATTGTGTTGAGAGTTGGGGATAGGGTCTGGAGCCACAATAGCATTAGCTTGCTATATGAGGTCTATCCAGCATGGAGGTCTCAGTATTGAGATAGGGGTACACTGTACCGGCTATGGTACACCAGGTACTCGTTATAATAATAATGGATTGTGTTGAGGGTTGTGGATAGGGTCTGGAGCCACAATATCATTAGCTTGCTATATGAGGTCTGACCTATATGGAGGTCACAATATTGACATAGGGGTACACTGTACCGGCTATGGTACACCAGGTACACGTTATATTAAGAGTGGATTGTGTTGAGGGTTGGGTATAGGGTCTGGAGTCACAATATCATAAGCTTGCTATATGAGGTCTGACCGGTATGGAGGTCACAATATTGCCATAGGGGTACACTGTATCAGCTTTGGTACACCAGGTACTCGTTATATTAATAGTGGATTGTGTTGAAGTTTGGGGATAGGGTCTGGAGCCACAATATCATTAGCTTGCTATATGAGGTCTGACAGGTATGGAGGTCAAAATATTGACATAGGGGTACACTGTACCGGCTATGGTACACCAGGTACTCGTTATAATAATAGTGGATTGTGTTGAAGGTTGTGGATAGGGACTGGAGCCACAATATCTTTAGCTTGATTAATGAGTTCTGACCGGAATGGAGGTCACAATTTTGACATAGGGGTACACTGTACCGGCTATAGTACACCAGATACACGTTATATTAAGAGTGGATTGTGTTGATGGTTGGGTATAGGGTCTGGAGCCACAATATCATAAGCTTGCTATATGAGGTCTGACCGGTATGGAGGTCACAATATTGCCATAGGGGTACACTGTATCAGCTTTGGTACACCAGGTACTCGTTATATTAATAGTGGATTGTGTTGAAGTTTGGGGATAGGGTCTGGAGCCACAATATCATTAGCTTGCTATATGAGGTCTGACAGGTATGGAGGTCAAAATATTGACATAGGGGTACACTGTACCGGCTATGGTACACCAGGTACTCGTTATATTAATAGTGGATTGTGTTGAAGGTTGTGGATAGGGACTGGAGCCACAATATCTTTAGCTTGATTAATGAGGTCTGACCGGAATGGAGGTCACAATTTTGACATAGGGGTACACTGTACCGGGTATGGTACACCAGATACTCGTTATATTAATAGAGGATTGCGTTGAGGGTTGGGGATAGGTTCTGGAATCACAATATCATTGGCTTGCTATTCGAGGTCTTACCGGTATGGAGGTCACAATATTAAAATTGGGGTACACTGTACCGGCTATGGTACACCAAGTACTCATTATATTAATAGTGGATTGTGTTGAGGGTTGGGGATAGGGTCGGGAGCCACAATATCATTAGCCTGATATATGAGGTCTGACCGGTATGGAAGTCACAATATAATTATATACAGGGGTACACTGTACCGGCTGTGGTACACAAGGTACCCGTTATATTAATAGTTGATTGTGTTGAGGGTTGTGGATAGGAACTGGAGCCACAATATCATTAGCTAGCTATATGAGGTCTGACCGGTATGGAGGTCACAATATTGATACAGGGGTACTTTGTACCGGCTATGGTACACCAGGTACTCGTTATATTAATAGTGGATTGTGTTGACGGTTGTGGATAGGGTCTGGAGCCACAATATCATTAGCTTGTTATATGACGTCTGATCGGTATGGTGGTCACAATATTGACATAGGGGTACACTGTACCGGGTATGGTACACCAGATACTCGTTATATTAATAGTGGATGGTGTTGAGGGTCTAGGACAGGGTCTGGAGCCACAATATCATTAGCTTGATATATGAGGTCTGACCGGTATGGTTGTTACAATATTGACATAGGGGTACACTGTACCGGCTATGGTACACCAGGTACACATTATATTAATAGTGTATTGTGTTAAGGGATGTGGATAGGGTCTGGAGCCACAATATAATTAGCTTGCTATACGAGGTCTGACCAGTATGGAGCTCACAATATTGACTAAGGGGTACACGGTACCGGCTATGGTATACCAGGTACTCGTTATATTAATAGTGGATTCTGTTGAGGGTTGTGGATAGGGTCTGGAGCCACAATATTATTAGCTTTCTATATGAGGTCTGACCGGTATGGAGGTCACAATATTGACATAGAGGTACACTGTACCGGCTATGGTACACCAGGTACTCGTTATATTAATAGTGGATTGTGTTGAGGGTTGTGGATAGGGTCTGGAGCCACAATATTATTAGCTTTCTATATGAGGTCTGACCGGTATGGAGGTTACAATATTGATACAGGGGTACACTGTACCGGCTATGGTACACCAGGTACTCGTTATATTAATAGTGGATTGTGTTGACGGTTGTGGATAGGGTTGGGAGCCACAATATAATTAGCTTGTTATATGACTTCTGATCGGTATGGAGGTCACAATATTGACATAGGGGTACACTGTACCGGGTATGGTACACCAGATAATCGTTATATTAATAGTGGATTGTGTTGAGGGTCGGGGATAGGGTCTGGAGCCACAATATCATTAGCATGCTATATGAGGTCTGGCCGGTATGGAGGTCACAATATTGACACAAGGGTACACTGTACCAGCGATGGTACAACAGGTACACGTTATATTAATAGTGGATTGTGTTGAGGGTTCTGGATAGGGTCTGGAAACACAATATCATTGGCTTGCTACATGAGGTCTGGCCGGTATGTAGGTCACAATATTGACATAGTGGTACACTTTACCGGCTATGGTACACCAGGTACTCGTTATATTAATAGTGGATTGTGTTGAGGTTGGGGATAGGGTCTGGAGCCACAATATCATTAGCTTGCTATATGAGGTCTGACCGGTATGGAGGTCACAGTATTGACATAGGGGTACACTGTACCGGATATGGTACACCAGGTACTCGTTATATTAATAGTGGGTTCTGTTGAGGGTTGTGGATAGGGTTTGGAGCCACAATATAATTTTCTTGTTATTGGAGTTCTGACCGGTATGGAGGTCACAATTTTGAAATGGGGGTACACTGTACCGGCTATGGTACACCAGATACTCTTTATATTAATTGTGGATTGTGTTGAGGAATGTGGATAGGGTCTGGAACCACAATATCATTGGGTTGCTATATAAGGTCTGACCGGTATGGAGGTCACAATATTGACATAGGTGTACACTGTACCTGCTATGGTACACCAGGTACTCGTTATATTAATAGTGGATTGTGTTGAGGGTTGTGGATAGGGACTGGAGCCACAATATCATTAGCTTGCTATATGAGGTAATGCCGTTATGGAGGTCACAATATAAACCTAGGGGTACACTGTACCGGCTATGGTACACCAGGTACTCATTATATTAATAGTGGATTGTGTTGAGGGTTTTGGATAGGGTCTGGAGCCACAATATCATTAGCTTGCTATATGAAGTCTGACTGGTATGGAGGTCACAATATTGACATAGGGGTACACTGTACCAGCTATGGTCCACCAGGTACTCGTTGTATTAAGAGTGGATTGTGTTGAGGGTTCTGGATAGGGTTTGGAGCCACAATATCATTAGCTTGACATATGAGGTCTGACCGGTATGGGGGTCACAATATTGACATAGGGGTACACTGTACCCCTATGTCAACTGTTGTTGTTGTTCACGCATTTACGTGAATACAACGTAGTTTTCGTAATGTTGTCAGGTTGTATAACTAAAGGTATTTGGAAGGTTTTGACAACATAGTAGAATACGTTGTAGTAGTTAATGATATTTTTGTCTATATACGTCATCCTACAACATTCTGTATTATAGTCCGGCGACCTTTATGGTTGTTTACGCATTTACGTGAATACAACGTATTCTTCTTAATAGTGTTAGGTTGTATATCTTGGCATTTGGAAGGTTATGACAACATAGAAAAATACATTGTAGTAGTTGGTTAAATTATGGTCTATTTACGTTATTTTACAACATTATGTGTTTTGGTCCTTTGACTTTTGTGGTTGTTCATGCATGTACGTAAATACGACGTTATTTTCGTATGTTGTCAAGTTGCGGCTACACTTATATATGACGTTGTGACAACGTAAACAAATTTATTGGGTAAGACACTCCCACAGGCTCTCTATGAAGTGCGAGGGGGAGATAAATATGATAAATGGAGTGGAATGGGAGAATTGACCACTTGCGAGTTTCAGGCTATAAGGAAGTTCGGCCTGTAAACATTGATATTAAACACAAATACAGTAATTATGTAGGTTTCTGATGGATAAATAGTACGTTGATTATGGTTTTATGTATTTATAAAATTACTAAACTCGTATTATAGCTGGTTATTCTGCTAAATATCGATGTCTACAGCTCCAACTTCCTTATAGAATGAAACTTGCAAATAGTCAATTGGCCTGATAAAATGATCGGGTAAGAAAAAGTGTACGAACAAAAATCCCAGCGGTGAAAAATGTAATGAGTTTGTAAAGAAATGATCAGAACAAAGGAATCTGTAAGCGGAAAGACTTATAATTATGTATATTATATTATGTGGAAAACTGGGTGTATAAAACTGGGCGTCTAAAACAGATGTCTATCTATGTATTTATCTATCTGTAATTATCTATCTATATCTATCTATATATATCTATGTATCTATCTGTCAATATCTATCTATATCTCTCTCTCTCTCTCTCTCTACCTATAAACTGTATGTGTGTGTAAATATATTTATGGTTGGTAAATGTTTAATACAAAAAGAGGTAGAAGTGATAATGCAATGAGTCACTTCGATCCATATGATAGTATCTCATAACATAATAATTGATATTGGTTCAGGGGTAATTTATCGAGAGGACTTCCCTAGTGGTTAAGGCCCCATTAATTGCTCTTTCCATTCACATATGCATAGCCTACGTGAGTTGCAGTTGGGATGTGTGTACATGCTTAGATTGATATGCAGGATTCGAAGTTGCATAATAAATCGTAGGCAGTGTCCACCATTCTTTAACTGTCTTCGTGGTGCGATGCATAAGGTGTTGATTTTCGGTGTGAACATCCTGGATTCGAATCCACGGACTGCCACATGTGTTTGTAAATTTCATTAATCGATTTTAGGAGTATAGTTGGTTGTTGGAAGGAACATAATAATCAATGTATTGGTGAAATGTAGTTAATCGAATTCAAAACATTATATTACGCACACATGCACAGACACATACGCACTCCGAGAGAGAGATTTACATAGATGCCATGGCCACACACATCTTCCGATGCCTGCGAGGTGGCCACGACTTAATCCTAATAGAGATAGCAACCCTAAGAGAGAGTGGAAGGGAAGGATAGCAAAGATGAAGGCTCTCTTCTCACCCTCCGGCAATTTGCCGTAAATGAAAATAGTTAAAAGTGAATAACCTTGCATGACTTGGAAATCGCCTGAAGGAATTTATAGTATAGTTAGAAATGGATAGGTAAGGGCATGCACACTTTCACTTTTTTCGGCTCTCTTCAACTGAAACCGTGTTCATTTCTGCCAGGTTCTCTTGTCAGTGATCAGCTTCTCTGTGATGTGTGTCTAACCTTTTTTTAAATGTGTATATTGAGTCACTGTTAATAACTTCATTAGGGAGATTATTCCATTCAATAATAATACTGAGTGAAGACATTTTTAGTTATGTCTAGGTTCTCTTTCCTGCCTGTTAGTTTTAATTTGTTTCCTCTTGTGGAACCTTCTTTGGCTATCTTAAATAGATTATTAGAATTTACGTTACTAAATCCTTTTAGTATCTTAAAACACTCTTATCAGCTGTCCCCTTATTCTCCGTTTCTTAAGCGAAAACAGATCGAGTTCTCTTAATCTCCCATTGTATGGTTTATTTCTAAGGGAAGGGATTAACTTTGTTGCTCTACGCTGAACGGATTCGAGTTTCTCTGTCTTTTATTAAGTAGGGAGACCAAAACTGCACAGCATGCTCCAGATGTGGCCTCACAATACTTGTATATAGTATTACAACTATGTCTTTACTATGACAATGAAAATTTCTGTTAATGAAACCTAATGTTCTATTTGAGAGAGAGAGAGAGAGAGAGAGAGAGAGAGAGAGAGAGAGAGAGAGAGAGAGAGAGAGAGAGAGAGAGAGAGAGAGAGAGCACAAATGGCATTCATATTCTTGGATCTAAAGCCGTCTTGAGCTTCTCCTGATTCACGATCCTTGGAACCAATTATCCTATGTTAATATTGCTGCAAAATCCGTTAGTTGCAAATGATCATGGCAACATATTTCGAGAGAGAAAAAGAGAGATAGGGGGAGAGAGCAGACCAAAACCTGTGATTTCTACGAACAGAAAATAATTTCCAATCCTCCTACATTTCTTATCACTTGCTACGTAGAACGTCAATGTCGTTAAGCTTAATAGATATTACGGATTCCTACATGTACCTTTATTTCATCAATGCATTGGAGCCACCGCAAATCACCACTAATATTAACAGCTATTTGTTGTTATGACAGTTGAAATCGAGGATCACATGCTTTCATGGATTTCATTGGAAGGTGTTTGGTGTTGTGAGTTAAAATAATAAATTAGATTATTATAATACTAATTTGATTATTGCTCTCAGTGTTTGGATATTTTCAGGAGAGAATGATAATAGAGTAGCAACGAAAATTGGTGAAAGTGGCAAGACAAATGCAAAACTATTCAGGAACATTAACATATTGAAAAAGAAAAAGAAAGACGTTTGAGGAATGAAGAGTGATATATTAATGGAAGCGACATTCTGATAGGAATGGAAATTTATTAGAAATAAGATAATTTAAAGAAAGTCAGAGAAAAAATCGGAGAAAATTATAAAAGAACTCGCAATACCGACAAAGAATACTCAAAATATGATGCTTCCCAATATATTCAGCTGATAATATTTTGCGAGAGGAAAAATTATGTGACGGAAAATGTATAAACTTACAAATATATTCCACTGGCTTCAGCGATATTGTTTAAGGGGAGGCAGTTGTTTTTTCGAGTCCTCCTCCTCCCCCATGTTTAGCGCTATTAGTTATGAGATTACAAGACATTCGCCCCATCAGTTTGGCCATTTTGTTGCCAATATAAAGACCTTTCGTGCCATTTAGGTGTCGAGTTCTTTTCTGGCGAGCGATAGCGAGCCTGTAGTTGAAGAGGAATCGGCCTTCGGCCGGGACATTTTCCTACCGATAAATGTACAAATTTATATCGAATGAGGTTCTTGTGGGTGTTTTTTTAAACTTAATACAGGTTTAGAGAGCAAACTAACGCCCCCCCCCCCTTAAATCATTGAGCCGAAATTATGCTGCACAATACCGTCTGAGCTCCCATAGTCTACTGTATTACATTAAATACATTGATAATACTTGCCACGCAACAGGTAGAAATGTCAGTTACATGATTAAATCAGTTTTGAGTAATTTAATGCCAGGGAGTCAAGATTTCAAGACTCATCGAAATATATAAGCTTCTGTTAGGTAAAAAAATAATGTAGTTTGATACTCTAAAAACTATTAATATATTTATTATATACATAATACCACTTAACTTTACTTGTATTTTCTGTATGTAGGAAACAATTATATACACCAAACGCACAAACAATATTTGCATTCATTTATTCTTACAGAAAAGCCGAGTCCTTCAAAGTTGGCCATCGTTTTTACGTGTTATGATTTGCGGCTGGTCTCTCTGCCGTATCAGTGATGAGGCGTACAAAGGAGTACAAAGGAAATCAAGCAACAACAGATGTGTCCAAACAGTGCTTTAGAGTGGGTTAGGGAACATTGGAAAGGGAACTACTGCCCTGGAACTAATGTCCGTGGCAGGACTAGGAAGTTAGTAGGGGACATAGGGGTTAGTAACTGAGGGGAGGATAAAATAAAGTTATTCATTTACAAACGCAGTCAGTCGTGGGTTTGATGCGAGATATTTGTCTAGGCGGAGTTTAAATGAATCAACGGTGCTGCAGTCCATAACATCTCGGGGAAGCCCATTCCACAAGTTGACAACTCGATTGAAGAAGAAATTCTTAGATTCGTGTGAGTTAAAAGATTTACCAATAATTTTGCAACCGTTTCCCCGCGTGTAATTAGATTGGTCGATAGTGAAGTACTTACTACAGTTCATATTGTCGATGCCTTTGATGATTTTGAACACTTGAATTAAGTCACCTCTTAATCTGCGCTGGGTTAAAGGAAATAGATTTAATTCTCTAAGACGCTCTTCGTATGGTTTGTTCTTTAGGCTAGGTATCATTTTGGTAACTCTACGTTGAACTCGTTCTAGCTTGATTATGTCTTTTTGGTAATAAGGGCACCAGCATTGAACGCAGTATTCCAGAAGAGGGCGGACTAAGGAATTGTAAAGGGTTAGGATAACGTCTTTGGATTTATGCTCAAATGACCTGCCTATAAAGCCAATTATTTTGTTTGCCTTCTTTACAACTTCTGAACATTGTTGACTCGGTTTTAGGTTACTCGATATTGTTACTCCCAGATCGGTTTCTCTGTTTACATTCTTAAGCTGAGTGCCATTCATCGAATAGTTTGCTTTCTCACTTAGGTATCCGATATGTAGTACTTTACATTAATCCGCATTGAAACTCATTTGCCAAATTTGGGCCCAATGTGACAATTTATCTAGATTGTGTTGCATATTGTCAACTTGTTCTTTTGAGAGTACGCTATTTGCAATTTTTGTATCATCAGAAAATTTTGAGATTGTACAGGTGAGACATTCATCTATGTCGTTGATGTAAATTAGAAAGAGAATTGGTCCTAGTACCGATCCCTGGGGTACCCCGCAACTTACATTGGTCCATTTAGATGCCTTACCGTTTATGACTACGCTTTGCTTTCTGTCGCTGAGCCAATGTTCTTTCCATTTCATCACACCATCTTGTATTCCATGCGCTTTTAGTTTTAGCAGTAAACGTTTGTGGGGAACTTTGTCAAAGGCCTTTTGAAAATCAAGGTATATAATATCTACAGCTTTACTCTCATCGTAGAGGTTGAGGATATCATGGAAGAAGTCTAAGAGGTTTGTTAAACAGGAACGTTTTTTACGAAACCCGTGTTGAGTAACTTTAAATATGTTATTTTC
Source organism: Paralithodes platypus (assembly GCA_032716605.1). Classification (NCBI taxonomy): domain Eukaryota; kingdom Metazoa; phylum Arthropoda; class Malacostraca; order Decapoda; family Lithodidae; genus Paralithodes; species Paralithodes platypus. Next base: position 19,891,499 of record CM064552.1, on the reverse strand, counting down.
CTCTAAGTAATTTACGAGTCTGTCTCTTATGACCGTTTCTAGCATTTTACTTACAACTGAGGTTAAGCTAATTGGACGATAGTTACTGGGTAGGGATTTGCTGCCTTTTTTGAATATCGGTGTTACGTTGGCTATCTTCCACTGATCAGGCATAGTTCCAGACTGCAAGGATTTATTGAATAGTAATGTCAGTGGTTTGGAGAGCTCATCCTTAGCTTCCTTTAGAACTCTAGGCGAGATTGTATCAGGTCCAGGCGTTTTATTTACCTTGAGTTTATCTAAACAATTCAATACTTCTCTCTCTGTAACGGTGATATTGCTTAGAACATCTGAATTATCAATCTGAATCGGCGATGGTGTAGGGATATCACTGAGGTCTTCTGTTGTAAAAACTGATGCAAAGAAGGTATTGAGGGCATTACTCATTTGTACTTCGTCTTTGGTGTATTCTCCATTTTCATCGACGACTAACGGTCCAAAAGTTGAAGTAACTACTTTTTTCCTTCTGATATAACTATAGAATTCTTTCGGGTTTGTTTTACTTTGATTCGCAATATGTAACTCTAGGGTCTTTTTACTTTGCTTAATTAACTTTTTGGCTTTGCGTCGTAGCTCTACAAATTTCACCCGTTCTTCGTCATTTTGTGAGGATTTTAATCTATTAGCAAATTTTTTAGCAAGCAGGCAGTTTGAAATATCTTTATTCCACCATTTGGGCTTATTATTATGGCCTGGACGCTGTATTTTCGATGGTATGTAGTCTTGCACTGTTTTTAGGTAAGTGGTTTCGAATAACTTCCAAGATGTATTTATGTCGTTATTGTTAATTAAAAAGCTCCAGTCAGTTTCTTTAAACATAGCTCTAAGTTTGTGAAAGTTTGCTTTCTTGAAATTAGGGACTTTTTCGATGCTACTATTTGGTTCGTTACTAGTAAAGTTTAAAGTGAAAGTTATCGTACGATGGTCGCTGTTACTGAATTCATCACCAACATTCAAATTCTCTATTAATTCTTCTTTTGTTGCAAGTACAATGTCAAGAACGTTATTACCACGGGTCGGTGTTCGAACAAATTGATAAAGCGAACTCTCTTGCAAGTTCGCATACAAGTCATGTCCGGAGTATGAAGTAAGAGTATCGCCCCACTTGGTCACAGGTAAATTAAAGTCGCCAAAAAATACGGTATCTTGTGAGTTACTTACATCTGCAATTTGTTCATAAATTTCTCGGTCAGTTTGCACTGATTGAGCTGGAGGTCTGTATATTAATGCAAGTATTCTTTTTGTACCTTTATTATTCTTTATTAGCACAAAAGATGTGTCGACTTTCACAATTTGAGGTTTTGACAAGAGGGTCGGGTTAAGACTTTCTTTGATATAAAATAAAACGCCACCTCCATTTTTATTTATTCGGCTTTTCTCAAACATTACATAACCGGGAAGTGAATACTTTGCTAAAAAGTCTCTATCTTCTGTATTGAGCCAAGATTATTTTATACCAATCACATCATAATTTTCAGTAAACACTAGGTCCTCTAAATCTGAAAATTTATTGTGTATGCTACGAGCATTTGCATAGAAATCCTTTAACCCTTCTTTAGCGGCCCATGCGGTTTATTTATATGTACCGCCCAGCGGGGTGTTTTTTTGCCAAAATAGGGCTGTTTACGTGATCATTTTCATGCCTAAATAAGACCCAGAACGTAAAACAAGTATCTATCCCTGAAAGGGCATAAACAGAGCTTTCGAATGACACCATAACGATCCTTGTATGATGGATAGTTTTCATGCAATAACCGTGCAACGGGAGTGCAAAAAGCATGTAATTCGGTACTTACCCCATATAATTCAGTATGTAGCGAGTGAGAGAGGGAGGAGGGAGCTGAGATTCGTGTCAGTAGGTTCGCCGCGGTGGTCTGGAGCAGTCATACGCTCGCTAGTCTCCTGCCACCACTTGTCTCTCTCTCTCAGCAACATTACGTGCTGAAATTGCCACTCGACCTATGTCGAGCGCCGCCACATAGTCCAGCTTTATTAAAAACGACTTATGTGGTGAGCCGCTTTTTAAGGGTTAAAGTTGCAGTTTTAGAATTCACAGAACGTTCTTTAATCAAATTTTTGGTTCTGGTCGGATCTACATTTACATTCATGGCTGTCATCGGTCCTCGGTCGTTATCTCTGGCGGTTTTGAATTTGGGTCGTATTGGTGGAGCTTTATCCAAATTCGCGGTTCTTGACAGATTAGCATTTAATTCCTTCGCAGGTTGCCGCCCTCGCTGTCTTCGGTCCTCCTTCCTGGTTGTCCTGTGCTGAGTCGATTTCTTCTCCGAAAATCCTTCACCGCATCGTTGAGAAGACGCCCAAAATGTGCTGCTCCCACCTGGTTCAGATGAACTCCTTCGTCCGAATACAAATAGTCATCGTAGTAGAAATTGTCCCAGGTGTTGACGAATCCCACGTTTTCTTTCCTGCAGAGGTTTGCTAGACAACGATTTGTGCTGGTGGCTATGTTGTAAAATCGGCTCTCTACACCAAGCCGGGGGACGATTCCTGAGACGATGATCCTTGATGACTTCTCCTTAAATGACTTGATCAGCTGCTGGCAATTTAAAAGCAAATCTTCCGACCGGGTTCGCTGTACATCGTTGGATCCAACGTGGACGACGTACATTATATTAGCAGGGGCCAGCTTAGATACTTCGTCAACTGCAGCAACTACGTCGTCCTCACCACCACCAGGGATACAAAAACGCTTCCTGTTCTTAGGTGCTCTGGCGCAAAACTCTGTGAGCTGACCACGTATCATCGAGTCTCCCACGAGCCGGACTTCTTCTATTTCCGCTTCGTCATCTGAGTCTGTGAGTATCTGGAAGCGGTTTTGACACTCGGTAATCGGTATGGGTTTCCTGGTCTTGGGGCAAACGTTGTTCCTCACGACACAGAAGTTGTCTTGAGGGGGAAGAGACTCACCATTTGTTTCTTGAGTATCGGAACCATCAGCCGAAATGGCTACTGCAGGCATTGAATTGTTGGCAGTTGACGTTGGGGCGTTGGTGGCTGCTGGAGTTGCGGTGACAATTGAAATTTGTGTTGCTCCAACATTGAGTGTTACAAACTCTTGGAGTGATTCCAGCTTCATGGTGAGGACGTTGATATTGTTGTAGGCTTCATCTAATTTCACTGTCAAATTCTCTTGTTGCTGGCAGAGACGGCAGACTTGAAGATCGACAGTAACAAACATGGACGCACCAAACCTACCGGCGCAGTTCGTACAAGTGTGAGGCATGGTAACAGTCAGTTTCTTCAGATCACTTCACTCACTTAAAAACACTTAACTCACTTTAAAAACACTAAACTCACTTTAAAAAACACTTATCTCACTTTTAAAAACACTTAACTCACTTCAGGTCACTTCACTTACATAAATAGGCCTAACCGAAAGCAACAAATTTGAAATACGCACAAATAGGTTATCAGCGGTGATAGCCTAACCGAAAATTAAAACAAAACATAATTAAATTTAAATACGCAGTGATAACCGAACCAATTTTTTTTTTTTTTTTATTTAAACAGAAATAGGCCACCAGGGGTGATAGCCTACCCTAACCGAAAACAAAAATAACCAAAAACAAAAATTATGAAATACCGGTACCAGAAATAGGCCACCAGCAGTGATAGCCTAACTGAAAATTTAAAAATTTAAGTAAAAATGTAAATAAGGCGTCTGGGGGTTGCAGTTTCCTGGAAGTCTCAGTCGGATGTAGTCGTTTTTCCCATGGCACACATTTCGTTCAGGGTTACTTCTTATACTCACAATCATATATATGATCTCTATTGTAAAAATTGGATGCATAATTATAACAAAAATAATGTGATAATATATATATATTTTGTTTTGTTTTACAATTACATTAAGTGTTCGAGTTTTTACAGTGTTGGCGATGGGAAGAAGCACTCGGGTTAGAATCCACGGGAGGTGTCTTGTAATGTTATAAACCACCCGTGTATTATGTGTGGTAAGGGGGAGGTAGTCGCTTTTTCTGGATCCCCATCTCTCTCATGTTTAGCATATTAATTTTGAGATTTTAAGACTTTCCTTCCATTAGTTTGGCGATTTTGATACCTTTCGCCCCATTTCTTTGTCAATATAAGACCTGTCGTGCCATAATATACAGTAGGTGTCGATTTGTTCCTGGCGAGCAATAGGGAGCCTGTAATTTTGTGAAGGAATTGGCATTCCGCCGGGACATTTTTCTACCGAAAAATGTACAATTATATCTTGAAAGGGGGTCTAGTTTTGTTTTGTTTTATTATTATTGTTTAAGCTTGATGGAGGTCTAGCGAGGAAACTCAAAATTAAGTAAAACACTAAATTAATGGATACAAACTAACCACTAGCCCCTTAACCCTTTCAAGATAGGAGGACACGTTTCTTCCTTTTGTGCTGGGTATTTGTAGACGATTATATTCAGCTTAGGAAGGAACTGTTCGAGTCAGAGGTTATAATTATGCATTACTATAAAACCTTTCGAATACAATAACATTAAAGGAAAATGCACTAATATTCTCTTTCTTCCTACCGGCGGAATTCTAACACCGAATCTTTATTTGAAAGACGACGTTTCATGCATACTTCCTAGTTTTATTAATCATCTTGCATTTAACACGGAAATGTTTACAATATAGTACTCTCGTCTGGAATCTGTATTTAACATTTAAATAACAAACTTTCGTACTGGACAGTATTTGTTAAATTAAGCATACAGTACATTAAATAACTTCAACTATATGAGATTGAAGTTGCACACTGTAATGGACATTTAATTACAGACAATCTAGTCAAAATAATGTATAATTAATATTAATTTCGTTTTCTTTTTAACTTATTATTTTTTGCAACGTGGTGGAATTGCAGGAAATCAGATGGTGAAATAGGGAGGCCAAGGGTATACAGTATACATCCTAAATAGGGAGGCCAGGGGTATACAGTATACATCCTAAATTTGCTAAACATAATTAACACTCAATTAGCAAGACTACGTCGTCATTCTGTATAAATTAAATCTTTTCATTGACCAATATTAAATATATCTAAAAATACAATTGTTGTCATTTTGGATAACTTCTGCCTTGTCATTAAGGGGAGATGGGCTGGTATTTCTGGCCCCCTTCTCCCTCGTGTTTAATAACATTTATTTATTTTATTTATTCATTTATTTTTTTACGACGTTCAACTCATTAATTTGGCGATTTTATGACTTTACATCCATTTCTTTCTTAATATTGTGACCTTAGGTGCCATTTAGGTGTCGATTTTTTTTCTGGCGAGCGAGAGCGAGCCTGTAATATTAAGAGTGGAATTTTTGTTTACCGAAAAATTTACAAATTTATCTTGAAGGGGGTTTTTGGGAGGGGTTCTCTACAGCTTGATGGAGGTCTAGGGAGGAAACTAAGAATATAATAAATTAACAAAAAAATCGACCCAAACAAATGAACCATCCCCCCCTTAAGATTAAGTCCCCGATGCTCCGATTGTAAACACCATGACCCCCTTTGACTGATATCCCAGAGCGCCCCCTCCTGCCCCCCCCCCCCCCCCCCCCCTGCCTCCTTTATTATTGTTCTCCGGGATAACAGGCCTCATTATAATAGTGAGCCTGGCCAACTGTTGTCACGTTCCAACCCTCACTAATTATAACAAGAGAGAGAGAGAGAGGGTGTGTTATGTGTGTGTGTGTGAGAGAGAGAGTGAGTGAGTGTGTATATGTGTGAGAGAGTGTGTTATGTGTGAGAGAGTGTGTATAAGAGTGTGTATGTGACTGAGAGAGTGTGTGTGGGAGTGTGTATGTGTATGTGAGTGTGAGAGAGAGAGAGAATATATAAATACAATTTGTTACGTCTGGTTAGGTCTGAAGTGGCTCTACGTTCTGTTCCTTTGTCCATAATGGTGGTGCAGGTCCAGTATCATCATTTGAGGCACTTAGCTAGAGTTTGATAGGGAAGGATATCGATGTCTATAGCGATGTACTCTATTGTTCATACATTCGGTCTTTTGACGACATAAAGGACAAGGAACTCATTTTATACGGCACACGCACGCACGCACATACAAACACACGCACACACAGACACTCACACACACACACACACTCACTCACACACACACACACACACACTCACTCACTCACTCACACACACACACACACACAGAGCGAGAGCGAGATAGAAGCATGAGGTAACTAAGGACTTTCTTGTATATTCACATTTTCAAGGATAGGGGTTGGTATTTTTCCAAGCTTTATAGATACATTTATCTCTGCATTTGTGGAAGATAAGCTAAGATGTTTGGTAATTTGTTTTGATTGTTTTTCTTTCATTATATTTAATGAAAATTAATAGGCTATGTTTTGGGAGGATTTTTTCGGACTGATAAAATCACAATATAAACAATTGATTTTAGTTGGATTCTTCTTTAGGGAGTTTTTCTAACTAAAATCTATTCACAAAATGACTTCAGGTTTATCCTTAAACATTTGATGTTGGAAGTAGCTACTGGTTTATTAAGAACCTAACTGAATAGCATTCAATATTCAGGCTATAATCATAATAATAACAAACATTAAATATACATAAGCAAAATGATGACATATCAATAAATATAGATACAGAAACCAGGGCTTTGAAACGGTTTAATGGAACGAAAACGAAAATCGAAACTAACAAAATTATGCTCGGAACAAAAACGGAAACGAAAACGTTATCATATTTACTGTTCCGGAGCGAAAACTCTATTTTAAAATCCCTGTAACCAGAGGGGAGGCTGAACCTTACACCCCCAAGTCAGCCTGTATAAGAGATAGAGTTTCTGGCATTATACCATCTTATTACATATGGTAATATTAAGACTCGATGACAAAATCAGATCTCTATGTGCGCGCGCGCGTGAGCGCAAAATTTCATAAAATTTCATTGCACTTTTGTAAAACCATCTAGTCACTCAAAATTGTTCAAATTTCCCGCAATTTTTGCATGGCATAGAGTACAAGCATTCCCTACACCGTGCCGTTTAAATATACCCCTATTGAATAATAGAAAGTGCTGAAATAAATATATTACATTATCATCTTTGGGTTACAGCTGATTTGATTCCAAAAAGGTCCAAAATCGGACATTTTCGGCAAATCAGCATTTATTTAAACGGACAGGCCTTCCTATGTACCGCTATGTACTCTATGTAGAAGGGGAATGCATTTGAGCAATAGATAAAAATATAGATAGACTCGTAAGTGCCAACAAATTATACCAAACCACACAAATTCTTAGATTTTCATGACTGTAAATTATTTTTGGGGCCGAGAAAACAGTTTGTCCTCCTTAGCTTCCGTTTTCTCTCATAGCGCGCACATAGAAGATCGAGAGTAATGGCTAACTAAACAAAATTTTCGTCAGGGCATTGCTTTTCAGAATTTAAGAAACAAATATCTACAAAAAAACATGATTTTGGGGCCCCCCCAAGGGGGCCCTAGGGATATCATATGGGTGTTTATGCCCTCATATGATCATTTCTATTGCTTATAGCAGCCCTTTAGACTACAGACACAAAAAAAAAAAAAAAAAATTGGGGGTCGAGGTCGAACCCCCGGCCCCGGGGGTTATGGATGCGATATGTTTTTTTGTTCCTTCCTATGCTATTCTCCTATGTTGAAAGAAGTATTATAGAACAAAAACACAATTATTAGAAATTTTGATCTCTGGGCTCAGAACAGGGTTCAGCCTCCCCTTCCCATCAATTACACCTTCCATTTGTGCAATCATTGAGCTATGATACTGCAGTTGGGTTTAAGAACATGCTTAGATTAATATCCAGTATTCAAAAATGGATAATATATTGTGAGTATGTGCTAGTTAAACTTGTAACTGTGTTCATTGCTTAATGCTTGGTGCGCCAAATTTCGGTGTGAGTGTCCTAAGTTCGAGTCCTTGGAGTACCACATGTATTAATTGATTTCATTGATTAGGTTTATTTAATTAGTGGGTTGGTGATATTACGAATTAATATATTTTTTACCATATATAATATTAATATATAATTTAGTGATTCATGTCTTTACTTTACGGCAACTGAGATTGCATACTCCTACACTACACTTCCTGTATTGCATATGTAAATGTGTTGCCTTATTTAAGTCGTATAATAATATAGTTCTTACGACATCTAAGGGTTTGATTTTGTTGGATACTGTGCACCATGAAATTTATGGCTTTATTACCATCTATAAGAATGTAGTCATGTATAGGCATTATTATTTATTAGGGCTAATAGCATATTCAATATATGGTTTGAGAATAACGTTCTAACCTGTTTTCATTTCTTTCTAACCGGTTCAGGAACGTTATGTTTGGAAGAGGAACGAAAAACGAAACGTTAATAATACTGTTTCTGATCGGAACGAACCGTTTGAAAAATAATTTCGTTTTTAAGCCCTGACAGAAACCCATTGACCTCCATATAAAGTGTAATCTAAATATTTACCAACAAGTCACTAAATCTGTTGTTCACCCATTCTTTCTGTCGCCTCATCACACAGCATAACGAGCTAAATTGACCACTTGCGAGTTTCGGGCTATAAGGAAGGTGGAGCTGTAGCCATCGATATTTAACAGAATTGCAAGCTAAAATATGGTCGTAGTACTTATATAAATACATTAAACCAAATTAATCATACTTTATATCCATCAGAAACTTACACTATTTTTCATTTCTATTCTATATCGATGTTTACGGCTCCAACTTCCTTATAGCCTTAAACTCTTAAGTGGTCAATTGGACGTGGTGGAGCAGATGAATTTGACCTCATCACCTTATTGGCCTTCCGACTACTTTTGTTCATTCCATATCAGTAGGCCATAAATTGTGAACCCTAACCTCTGTAACTCAAAAAAAGGCTAGAACAAATTGGCTGTGAATCTCCATACCTATTCCCTGGCTAATTCTTCGTTTTTGGTAAATATAATACCTTGAATACTCTAGTCGATTATGAGGATTACATGCTTTCATTAATTTGATTGAGAGGTGTTTGGGGTTGGGAGTGAACATTAATTAATTAGATGATTTCTATATGTTCAGGAACAGTTCTTAGCGAGGTCGGTCCTTTGAGGCCTGCGCCCCATAGATTGCTCTTTCGTATCACATACACATTACACTATTCAGTGTGCAGATGGGTCTCAGTACATGATTAGTTTGATAACCAGTACTCGATCAATGGATATTTATTGCAATCATGTACTTAACCATTGACTGTCATGGCGGTGTAATGATTAGAGTGTTTAAGATTTGTATGTGGTATCCCAGGTTCGAATCCCGGGAGGATCGCATGCATTCATAAATTTCAGTGGGAGGCGTTTGAGGTTGGGATTGAAATTAATAAATTATATTTTAAAGGTTAGTAGTCATGACTTTTGGCCTACCTATAATCAATGGAATATAAGTGTTCTTAACCCCTTCTGTGCCTGTGACGACTTTTGAATTGTATTTTAGCCATAGTTAGACGACTTTGTGCAGTTTAAGAGGGATCTGTGGTAGCAAAATTGGTTAAGTGAGACAGTTTGAAGCATGTTTATTGCTGGAGGCTCAATTTAAAATGAATAAAGTCATGTAATCGTAGCCAGAATAAAGCTAAAAGGACGGCGCCGGTACAGAAGGAGTTAATTTCCTTTTTAGTCCATGGGCCAGGATAAATAATGGGTCCCATCAAAGAGGGCTTTTAGGTACAGTTATTTTTTGTTTTTTTCCCTACAACATTATGTCCTTATTATTGTGGATATGTTATTTTGATATGATTATCTTTACCAATGAGTTCCCATCATTAAACATAGCATTTTATTGGAGTTTAGACCCCCGTGCATGGTACCGAAAAATGTACACATTTATCTCAACGAGAGGTCTTGGGGGTGTTGTTTTTTTAACATATTAGGGAGCAAACTAATAACACAAAAATGTCACATATTAGTAAAAAAATATATAAATCAATAAAAAATATATAAATATATTTATTAATTCCCCTACCAATGAAATAATTATAATACCTGAGATAGGTTTGCTCCTGGTACTATAGTAATTAATGATAACATGTGTCCTTCCTAAACTGCGTCAACCATCTAGTAAAAGCGATAATACATGTATAATTAAGAAACGCGTCATCGTATCCTGAAAGGGTTAAGTGATAACGGTTAGGCGTTAGAATACATAGAAGTCGTTTGTCAAATTTACATATATTTCCATCACAAAAATTAGGTGACGTAAATTGAGGGCGAAGAGGGCAGCTGAGGAAAGATCAGAGGACATATTTGTTCACAACGTAGGTACAATGTTAAGGGGGTCACCTGCTTTTTTATCTTTCTTTCCTTTTCTCTCTTTCTCTGGCTTGTATCCATTCGGCTCCATTCAGCCAACTGTTTTAAGACGTTTAACCCCATCGAGGCGAGCGATAGCGAGCCAGCATTGTATGGAGAAATCCGGCTTTGCCTGAGAAATTTATCTATCAAAATTTGTCTAGCCTATCAAATTTAGCTTGCTGTAACAAAAAAATATATATATGCTCGCTCGCTACCGCTTGCCAGGAAAATATTGACACTTGGATGGAGGTAAAAGTCTTAAAACAGTAGGATGAATGGGGCCGAGTGGATACAAGCCAAAGAGAGAGGGAGAGAGAGAAAAAAAAGCCGGTGGCCCCCTTAACCCGTGGAGCCCCGGCTAGTTTTGTAATGTTTGCGCACCAGAACCCGGCCGGTTTTCAAAAAATGGTTTTATTCCAGAAACAATAGCGAATGGGTTAGGAATGAAGGAAAAACCACGAAAAACCGCTCAAAAAGCTTAAAGAATGGTCCTACAGAGCCCCCGAAAACGTATTTTACAAGAGTAAAAAATTGAAGGCAATTATCCCAAAAAAACAGGTTATTGCGCGCTCGCGCGCACGCACGTGGACTTTGAGAGTTTTCAACCATCGGCACGGTTGCGTGGGATACGTACACAGTTCCCATACAAATCTGAGCCCCCTTGAGTTGCTACACCTGAGGTTACGGTCGGCGCAATTAGGGTGACGCGCCAGGCGCGTCTCTGGGGCTGTGCGTTACATACATCGCCGACGCGTCAGGCGCGTCGCTGGGGCTGTACGGGTTAAGATTGTGTGGGATTATGGAAGGTTTTAAGGCGGTAATTAAAGTGTCCATGGTAATATACCCTATAGAGGTATAGTGGTAGCAATTGACCACTTGCGAGTTTTGGACTATAAGGAAGTTAAAACGGTAAATACCGATATTCAACAGACATGCAGCAACAATGCGGGTTTCTGATGGATAGAAATAATGCTGAGTTGCATCTTATGTATTTATAGATGCACTATAACCGTATATTAGCTTGGAATTCTGCTAAATTTCGATGTCTACAACTCCAACTTCCTTGTACCTGAAACTCGCAAGTGGTCAATTAACCCATGTATATACGAAGAGAAAGGTATATCAAATAATCAAGGGGAAATCTCTATCAATATACCCAACTCGATTTCATTTACCTTTTTTTTAGACCCTTGATTTGTTTACATGTGGTAGATGTCTTACATTTGGAAACCCATTAACGCCATCAGACAGTACACTAGGACCATACGGCTGGGAAAGTGTAGATAGCAGAGAAGGGGTGTTGTAGATAGAGGAAGCTGATGGAATGGGTTTGGTATAATACAGCTGGGAAGGTGTAGATAGCAGAAAAGGGGTGTTGTAGATAGAGGAAGCTGTTGGAATGGGTTTGGTATAATACGGCTGGGAAAGTGTAGATAGCAGAAAAGGGGTGTTGTAGATAGAGGAAGCTGTTGGAATGGGTTGGGTATAATACGGCTGGGAAAGTGTAGATATCACAGAAGGGGTGTTGTAGATAGAGGAAGCTGTGGGAATGGGTTTGGTATAATACGGCTGGGAAAGTGTAGATAGCAGAGAAGGGGTGTTGTAGATAGAGGAAGCTGTTGGAATGGGTTTGGTATAATACGGCTGGGAAAGTGTAGATAGCAGAGAAGGGGTGTTGTAGATAGAGGAAGTTGTTGGAATGGGTTTGGCATAATACGGCTGGGAAAGTGTAGATAGCAGAAAAGGGGTGTTGTAGATAGAGGAAGCTGTTGGAATGAGTTTGGTATAATACGGCTGGGAATGTGTAGATAGCAGAGAAGGGGTGTTGTAAATAGAGGAAGCTGTTGGAATGGGTTTGGTATAAAACGGCTGGGAAAGTGTAGATAGCAGAGAAGGGGTGTTGTAGATAGAGGAAGCTGTTGGAATGGGTTTGGTATAATACAGCTGGGAAAGTGTAGATATCAGAGAAGGGGTGTTGTAGATAGAGGAAGTTGTTGGAATGGGTTTGGCATAGTACGGCTGGGAAAGTGTAGATAGCAGAAAAGGGGTGTTGTAGATAGAGGAAGCTGTTGGAATGGGTTTGGTATAATACGGCTGGGAATGTGTAGATAGCAGAGAAGGGGTGTTGTAAATAGAGGAAGCTGTTGGAATGGGTTTGGTATAAAACGGCTGGGAAAGTGTAGATAGCAGAGAAGGGGTGTTGTAGATAGAGGAAGCTGTTGGAATGGGTTTGGTATAATACGGCTGGGAATGTGTAGATAGCAGAGAAGGGGTGTTGTAGATAGAGGAAGCTGTTGGAATGGGTTTGGTATAAAACGGCTGGGAAAGTGTAGATAGCAGAGAAGGGGTGTTGTAGATAGATTAAGCTGTTGGAATGGGTTTGGTATAATACGGCTGGGAAAGTGTAGATAGCAGAGAAGGGGTGTTGTAGATAGAGGCAGCTGTTGGAATGGGTTGGGTATGTGTGTTATTAGACCGCTGCGGCTCCTACAACTCTCTTACACCTGTCTACTGTAACTTGTCAAATTTACATGGATTACCATCTTTATAATTAGGTGACATATAAAAGCCTTTCAGCACGATGACGTTATTTTCATCGTATTCTGGTTAAGGGGAGACGAACCTGATTTTTTTTTTTCTCGTCTATAATTCATGTATTTCTTTATTTCTTAGTTTCTCTCTAGACCTCCATCAAGCTTAGAAAAACACCCCCTAAACCCACCTTCAAGATAAATTTGTAAATTTTTCGGTAGAAAAATGTCCAGGCCTAAGGTCGGTTCCTCTTAAAATTTCAGGCTAGGTATTGCTCGCCAGGAAATAATGAACACCTAAATGGCACAAAAGGTCTTAAAATTGAAATGGGGCGAAAGGTGTTAAAATCGCCAAACTAATGGGCCGAACGTCTTATAATCTCAAAACAATTGGAACTTAACACGAGGGAGTAAAGGGACCAGAATAACGACCCATCTCCCCTTTACCTCAACAGTCCATCAGCCTCACCTTAACATTAGACGATTTTCTTTCGCGTATAATCATCTACCTTTAGTTCAATGCCTTTAAGTTTTCTTGGATATCATTTTTAACTAGTAGGATTTTTGCAACTTTGTGTGTTCCGCACTTTTCTTCTGGTCAGAATCTCTTAAGGTTTTACACTTTTTGTAGTAATTATTTTTGTCTCATAAACATATGCTATATTTTTGTAGTAAGATTTTTTGTTATGCTCATTAACCTTGTCATACATGCTATATTTCTTATTTCATAAAAATAACACTTTAACTATTTACCTCAATACTTTTAACCAAGCTGTTATATTATTTTAGATGTATACTATTTTACTGTATTAGAATAAGATATATATTTTAATTTATTTGTTTCAGTCCACACACCAAACACCTCCCAATGAAAGCGTGTGATCCAGCGGGATTAGAACCTGGGTTACCACATAAAGATTTTAAACACCGTAACCATTACACCATCAAGATAGTTATAAGTACAGCACACGACCACGATTCATATACATTTATCGAATACTGGATATTAATCTAATCATGTACTGTACCCTACTGCTCAATAATAGCCTAATGCTTAGGCGAAAGGAAGGAATATTCATGGGGCACAGATCATACAGAGTATTATAGACCGACCTCGCTACGAAATATTCTTGAACCTATTGATAATCTAATTTATTAATTTAACTCCACACACCAAACCCCCCCCCCAACAAAATTAATGAAAGCATGTGATCAACCGGGATTCGAACCTGGGTAGAGATATTTTAAACACTAACCATTACACCATCAAGACAGTTATAAGTAGCCTACAGCACATGGCCATGATTCATATCCATTTATCGAATACTAATACCCAGTTGTTAAGCCGAGATAATTCTATGAACATACATCATTGACAACCTATAATGGCCATCATATTTCATAATGTATGTTATGTTCGATAACTTATGATTATAACACACCGATATAAAAACTACTTTACTCTTCTTTGTAAGTGTAAGCTGGTTCTTCAGGTTCTTCACAGTCTGATCGTGGTCATATTATATCTGATACTTAGAGAGAGAGAGAGAGTGTGAGAGTAAGAGAGAGAGAGAGAGAGAGAGCAGACTATAACCATATATTTCTACTGGACTGTGGGATCTTAAAGCTTGGAATACATGGAGATACATTAAGGGGATTTGGTCGTTTTTTTTAATTTATATATTAATATATATATATATATATACTAGTTTCCTTGCTAGACTTCCATCAAGCTTAGGAAAACACCCCCAAGACCCCCCTTCAAGATAAATTTGTAAATTTCCCAGCTAGAGGCCGGTTCCTCCTAAAAACATAGGCTCGCTATCGCTCGCCAGGAAAAAATCGACACCTAAATGTCACAAAAGGTATAAATATTCACAAATAAATTGAGCGGAAAGTCTTTAAAATCGCTAAACTAATGGACCGAAAGTCTTAAAATGTCATCACTAATGGGGCTAAGCATAAGGTAGAAGGGGGTCCAGAAAAAGCGACCATCCTCCCATAAGTAAGGAGTCCTTAACCCTTTCACGCAATTATGACGCAAAGGTTGCCAGATTAGCAATAAGAAATAGAGTTCTCTCACTCCTATAATTACCTCTCCAAAATTAGTGTTCTGCCCACAGCTAACTCAAAGACAACTGCAGAGGTTGTAGTAACTAAACTAAAGGTTTCTAAATACCCCTGATGGTATCAAAGGCTTTAAAGTATCCCCAATAGGCTCAAAATCGCGCCATTTGTCGGAGAGGGTTAATAGTCAGCAGAAGACTTTATGCTCTTCCACGTCCCTCCCTTTACCCATTTATCGGTAATACAAAAACCCAGCCATATAGACGCACTCTGTTTAAATTATTATCACGCGATCGAGAATAATAATGTATTATGCGTTGAGTATTCCTGTCAATTAATTATTTATATTTTATTTCTTAGGTATATATGATATTTGTTTTGTTTTGTGACCATATAATATAGCAGATTGTTTATACTTTGATTATTTGGAGTTAACTTAATTTGTGTCATAATTATGTGACCTTCAAGAAATATACAATAACTTGGAGAATTCTGCTTTTTGTTAGGATATATGTTCTGGTTCTGATTTTAATCATGTTAGTATTTCATACTCCACTTCTTATTTATCAATTTTCTTCGTATATTTCCTTCTACTAATTCACAAAAGATCCATTAATTTTGTTTTAATTGAATATGTAATACAAGATGCAATAAAACAGTAGTATACCCACTGCTTGCTGACACACATTGTTGAGAAACTGGCCTCTGTATAGTCTTCAGAATAATAGACTAAAGGCTCACCCAAATATGTTTATAGTCGTGTAATGTGAGCCAAAATATAGCACAGCTGACGCATTCCTTCTCTAAGGGTCAACCCATTCCGTACTGGTGACGTCCTTTTCATTATATTCTGGCAACTATTAGACGAATTTAGTCAGCTTAGGAAGGATCTCTAACAATTCAAAGGTTACAGCCTATCTCAATTTATCCTTTTAGCTAGCACAGATCCTCCCTAAGCTGAGTAAAATCGTCTACATGTAGCTGAAATAATATATAATAGACGTTACCGGTACAGAAAGGCTTAAGGAGATAATGCTTGGTTTTTGGTCTATATATATATATATTTATTTATATATTTTTGAGTTTCCTTGCTAGACCTTTATCAAGCTTAGAAAAACACCCCCTAGACCCCCTTTCAAGATAAATTTGTACATTTACCGGTAGAAAAATTTCCCGACCAAAGGCCGGTTCCTTCTATAATTAGAGGCTCGCTATCGCTGGCCTGGAAACAATCGACACCTAAACGGCACGAAAGGTTTTAACATTGACATTAAGATGAGGCGAAAGGTCTCAAAATCGCGAAACTAATGGAACGAACGTCTTAAAACTTCAAAAATAATATACTAAACATGAGGGAGAAGGGGATCCAGATAAAGTGAGTACTACCCCCTATAACGCCTTACGAGCGGGCCCGTAAGGAATTTCTACTAGCCGCCAAGCGGGTGGTTTTACCCTAAATGGCCTTGTTTCCGTGCTCTTTTTCATGCTTAAACAAGAGCCAGAGTGTAATACAATTATGTATCCCTGAAAGGGCATTAATTCAGCTTTCCAATGACACCAGAAACATCCTCCTACGACCACGCGTTCTTTTGCAACGATCGTGCAAGGCGAAGGAAAAATCACTAAAAACAGTAATTTCTTGACATAATACCATGTGTAGTTAGGGAGGGAGGGTGGATGTGTGTGGAGTAAACATCAGTAGGCCTGCGGGACCCGTGGCGAACGGTCAGAGCCCGACCTACGCTCCGCCCACCGCTCGTCTCTCTCTCAGAGGCAATATTGCTCCAAAATTGCAAAGTCGGGCCCCGCTCTTTGGGCAGGTGTTCTCTAGACGGACTTAAGTCGGGCCCCGCTATTAATGGGTTAAGGTTGCCCCGAGTCATTACGTCGTTTAGTCTTTGCCGTTTTCTATGTTCTATGTTGAGACATCTGGACCTTTAAATTCCATATTCTATGACACACATTTCGGGCCTGGTATACTGATAGACAGGAATACTTGAACACTTTCCCATGATAAAGACTAGACAGGAATACTTGAACACTTTCCCATGATAAAGACTAGACAGGAATATTTGAACACTTTCCCATGATAAATACTAGCCAGGAATATTTGAACACTTTCCCATGATAAAGACTAGACAGGAATATTTGAACACTTTCCCATGATAAAGACTAGACAGGAATATTTGAACAATTTCCCATGATAAAGACTAGACAGGAATACTTGAGCACTTTCCCATGATAAAGACTAGACAGGAATACTTGAACACTTTCCCATGATAAAGACTAGGCAGGAATATTTGAACACTTTCCCATGATAAAGACTAGACAGGAATATTTGAACACTTTCCCATGATAAAGACTAGACAGGAATATTTGAACACTTTCCCATGTTAAAGACTAGACAGGAATACTTGAAAACTTTCCCATGATAAAGACTAGACAGTAATATTTGAACACTTTCCCATGATAAAGACTAGACAGTAATATTTGAACACTTTCCCATGATAAAGACTAAACAGGAATATTTGAACACTTTCCCATGATAAAGACTAGACAGGAATATTTGAACACTTTCCCATGATAAAGACTAGACAGGAATATTTGAACACTTTCCCATGATAAAGACTAGACAGGAATATTTGAACACTTTCCCATGATAAAGACTAGACAGGAATACTTGAACACTTTCCCATGATAAAGACTAGACAGGAATATTTGAACACTTCCCCATGATAAAGACTAGACAGGAATATTTGAACACTTCCCCATGATAAAGACTAGACAGTGAATTTTGATTGGTGAAGTTGAACGATGTCCTCTGTAGAGCACTCAATATATCACATATTTGAGGTAGGCAGATTGTGATATGCATCTTATTCCAGGCTTTCTTTATATATATTTATATCTTGTATTTTTAGACGAGAAGGAGAGCTTTAGTAAATTATCTCGAGTGGGTATCCGTATACTAGAACGCATTTTTTTTCAATTGTCTAGTTATTATTAGACTACTTTACTAAGATTAGGAAAGATATATATGGCATTCAGAATTAAATGCAACAGACTTTACCCTTTTAGCACCCACAGATCATTCTTAAATAAGCTACTTTAACATGTTTATTGATAGCCAGTATAAACTGTTACAAAGCCTCATAATCATCAACGGGTTAATCAGTAATTGTATACACTTCGTCACGTAATCATTATTGTCCCTCGAATGTGTGTCCACAATCGTACTTTTTTATATTTGATAATATCTCATTCGTATTGGATAACAATATTATACTATTTCTTCTTTACATGAAACCTTTATATTAAAACTCAATTCCAAAGACATTCATTATGTGTATACTTATAATAGCGGATGAATGACCATCGCAACACGTGGATTAATATTAGACCTCATTGGATTCTTGATCCCTGATATGCTTATAACGATATAATAAACCTTCAGTGATTCGACTCCTAGCACAATCCAACGACTGACAATCAAGACGCCTTCTGTTATTGTTCTCCCCGATAATAGGATAGGCCTAGTATAATTAGCAGACCTCATTAACTAGAATGGCAGACCGATTGTTATAACAAGTTCCAGTCTCACTAATTATACCAAAACCGGCTGAGGACCAGAAAATCAGACTGGGACGATGTGGAGAGAGAAGAGAGAGACTACGAGACTACGAGACTACATTATGTTACATGGTGTTCAGGCCTCCATTGGTCTGAAGTGGCTCTAGGTACGGTCTATTAGTCCTAAATTGGTGTACAGGTCCAGTATGATCATTTCCGGCACTTTTTTGTTTATCACATAGTGAATGATATGCTATCTGGATCACTGTACAAATTGTATTACTTTAGGTCATCCGACGACATAATGGGGAAGGATTTCATATTAAGTGGTTGTTGTTGTTGTTGTTGTTGTTCCCTAAGCTGCCTGGCCGAACAGCCCCGAGTCCCTGAGGAATGCCATGGCCATGATCGGGCTTTCCCACAGAGCTCTCATTGAGTGTAGATTGTGTTGTTGGCGTAAGTGGTTGTGTGAAATGCAGTCTTCTATGATGTGTTTAATGGTATGGGGTGCTGTGTTACATCCCGGGCAGGAGTCGACAACGGAGTCATCCAGTCTCTTCTGATAGCTCAGGAGAGCTGGATGGTGTCCGCATCTCAGCCTGGCCAGGTGGACTCTGTCCTCGTGGGGAAGGGAGGATTCGGAAGGATTGATTTCGGGAGGTCGTGCATGCAGCTGCGTGTTGTCTGTGAGTGAGTGGATGGATCGGTGAGAGATATGAGTATGGATGTGCTTCTGGAAGTTGGTTCGGGGTGGGCAGGGAGGGAGAGAGGACAATAATTGTGTGTGATACCTTGTGCTGGGTGTTGTTTTGATATTTCTTGGTGTCTGTGGGTGTGTTGCCATGTAGTTTAGTGGGTGGTCTTGGTTCGTGGAGGCTGCTGCCAGGAATTGAGTGCCTCTCATGTCCAGATGGTCTTTGACTTTGAGGATTTTGGTTTCTTGATGTAGGTGATCTGTGGGTGCAGTAGCTGTGCAGCCTGTAATGATCTTCAGGGCTTAGTTTTGAATAGTCTGTAAAGACTTATGATGTGTTTCAGCTAGGTTAGAAGCCCAGGCTGGGCTTGCGTATTCCCTCACTGATCTTATGTATTGTTTATATACTGTGGTGGTAGTTTCTTTGTTGTGTCCAAATTTTGTGTGAGCAAGTGACCTGAGGGCGTTAAGTCTGGGTGTCAGTTTCTTTTTAATGTTTGTGGTGTGCTGTTTGAATGTCATATGAGTATCATATGTTACTCCTAGGATTTTGGGTGTATGTGTATGTGTTAGGGGTGTGTTGTTTATGGTGAGTTGAGGGATGTATTCGTGTTCTCCTGTCCAACTTGTGAGCAGGGTTGCGGTGGATTTGGCTGGGGCTAGATTAAGTCTGTTTGTAGTGCACCAGCCATGTGGTGTGTTGAGATAGGGTTGAAGGAGAACTGTTGCTCTTTTTGGGTCATGGTGTGTGCATGTGAGTGTTATGTCATCTGCATAGGAGGCTAAGTTTATTTGGGGCGTATTGGGTGTAGTTATATCGTGCATGTACAGATTGAAGAGTGCGGGCGATAGGACGGATCCTTGTGGGACTCCGTTTGGAAAGTTTCTGATTTTAGATGACTGACCGGCAAAAGATACGTGTGCACATCTGCCTGCTAGGAAGTTGGCCAGCCACCTTTTTGTGTTGTTGTGCATGTTTGTGTTGTAGATTTTGTTTGTTAGGTTGTGGAGGGGGATGGCATCGAAGGCTTTACTAATGTCGAGTGTGGCTAATAGTGATCTGTGTGGTGGTCTAGCTGAGTTGATGCCGTCGAAAGCTCTTTGTGTAAGGTCTGTGAGAAGAGTGTTTGTGGAGTGCAGTGGCCTAAAGCCATGTTGTGTTGGAGCTAGGGGTAGGTCAGGTGTAATTAGTTGTAATACTAGGCGTTCCATGACTTTGGAGGGGGAGCAAAGGAGTGTGATGGGGCGGTGCGAGGAGGGTAGTGTGGGGTCTTTGTTGGGTTTTGGGAATGTGATGATGATACCATGCTTCCAAATGTCTGGTATTGTGTTGTGTGAATAGCTGTAGTTTGATATGTTAGTGAGTGCTTGTATGCCTTGTGGTCCCAGGTGTTTGAGGTGTATGTTGCTTATGTTGTGTAGGCCACAGGCGGGTGAGTGCTTGAGATTGTTGATGATATGCTGTGTCTGGTGATTGGTGAAGGGTGTATAGTCAGGGTCTGTGGGGAATTGTCTCTTACGTCCGATGACACGTCGGTCGTCTATGTGAGGTTTTAGGTGGCTGACATGTGAGAAGTGATTGATGAGAGTGTTTGCTTGTTGTTTACATGAAGGAGTAGAGTCTGTTGTTGTGATTGCATCATGTGGTTGTGTTGTGTTGCTGTTGGAAAGTGTGATGCTGTTTAGTGTTTTGTAGAGTTTTTTGGGGTTTGTTTTGTGATCAAGTGTTTGTAGGAAGTTATTCCAATTTAGTTTTTGTTGTTCTTGTATTTTGTTGTTAGTTTGGGTGTTGAGTGCTTGAATTTGTTGTGTGATGTCTTGTGTGTGGGGTGCTGGGGAGTGTTTCAGTATGTCGCGTTGTCTGATGAGGTTTTGAATTTCTGGTGCGAAGTTGGGGTTGTGTCTTTTTCTGTTACCTCTTGGAATGTCTTTCTTGTCAGCGTTTTGGATAGTTTTATTGAGTATGTGTACAGCATTGTTGATGTTAGTGATGGGTGTACTGTTTAGAGTTGTGAAGTGTTGTTCTGTCTCATTTGTGAATGCTTCCCAGTTAGCTCTTTTATAATTGGTGTATGTGTGTTTGTGGCTAGCTGGGGTGAGTCTGGTTTTGGTGGTGATAATGATCGGGAGGTGGTCAGAGCCTAATGTTCTGACCACCCTCCAGGATGTTGTGGGGGGGGGGGGAGGATTAAGTGGTATTCAGTATATACTGTATAATTATACAGTATATATACATACAGTACCGGCTCACGATAAACGCAGAAAAAACTTACTATATGATGTTCACGAACAAAAAAATTGTAACTTTACCGCAACTAGTTATCAACAATAAGATCATAAATAGAACAAATAGTCATACATTTCTTGGAGTAATTATTGACGACTCATTAAACTTCAAAAATCACATTAACACTCTTTCCCTTAAAATTTCTCGACACATTGGAATGTTTTATTTAGTCCGTGATCTCATGCCAGCTGATGTACTAAAATGTCTTTATTACGCCCATGTATACTCCCTGCTAAATTACTGTAACATTATTATGGAGTACAACTTACCCTACACACCTCATTGCCTTACAGCTACAGCTTAAAATGATAGTTAGAATAATTACAAGTAGTCACTACTTAGAGCACACCCTACCGCTATTCAAACAATGTCAGATATTGAAAATCGAAGACATTACAAAACTCAAAATTGCGAGCGAAGTTTATGGAAACCCTTTGAATAACCCTGGCCGTACAGTTCCCCTACCCAACCCGTCACCGCGATCTACCCCGCCCTCCTCCCCACCGGTTAACAATATTCAGACACTCTCTTGCGTACCTGGGACCAGTTATCTGGAACCAAATACCAACCAATATAAAAAATCAGCCCTCACTTTATCTATTTAAAAAAAAACTAAAAATGCATTATATTAGTTTGTACTATATGTTAAGCCCGTGTCTTCCGACTTACCCCGTGTCTTCCCTACTAACTTACCATTCCAAACTACCATAATAGCTTATCAATTTTAATTAATCATTTCATTCCTCATCAGTTTCCTCCTCCCCCATACATGTTCGCCCTTACTTGTACCTCATACTGTGTACCATGTATGTATTATTTTGTATTGTGTGTATGTTTGTGCGTGCCTTGTGCTATCTATGTTGTGTTTATACCCTATGTATTATTTACCCTCATTGGTCATTCCTCCTCCCTACTTTTAACATTATCACTTTGATACTGTTCTGCCTCTTTTTTTTTTTTTTTTTTTTTTATTTTTTTTTTTTTTTTTTTCCCTGCATAGGTCCTGGGCTTGACACTGGTTCCGCTTGGCACTGATACGGGACGCACACCCTACGTCACCTGCCCAACACTTAAGAATGCTGGCACTATTTCTCCGTTCAAACCAAAATAAAATATATACATTTGTTTGTCTCAATAAAATAAAAATAAGCAAATACATAGATGAATGAATCAATAAATAAGAAATTCCTGCGTCCTGTGTAACTGCCTGGTGTGACCTTTGCAACTGCCCCATTTTCTTGATTGTTTAAATTAAATTGTATTAATATCCCTAAGAATTATTTTGTATTTAATCTCTGCCTGAAAAGCCTACTGGCTTACAAAAAGGCTTGTCATGACATGTGTTTAATTGCCTGAATTATTTTGTTCTCATTCTTAAACAATGTATCATGATATGACAATAATAAAGTGTTTAAGTGTTTAAGTGTATATAGATAGATAGATAGATATAATTTTAATAAAACACGCAGGGAAAAAAGCAACTTTGGAACACCTAGTTTTCGTCTATTCGCTCAAGACATCTTCAGGGTGATACCCTGAAGATTTCTTGGGAGAATAGACGAATTAATTGATCACACGTATTTGTGATTTAACCTATATGTATACTGTATATACACAGTGTTCACATATTGAAGGGTAGGTAGATAGGGGTAGGCATCTTATCCCAAGCTTCATTCATTAATACATTTCTCCCTGCATTTAAAGACGAAAAGGACATCTTTAGTCATTTATCTCGAGCGGTTTCCAGTCATATTGAATTTTTAACAATATATTATAATGAGGGAGTTAGTTTATCGGAAATGAAATAACCCAACTAAATATTTTGTGCTGAACAACGCTACTGGTTTAACTTAATAAGAAACTATCGGAACCAGTGTCACATATTCAGTGTATAATGATAATAATGACACAAAACATTAACCATATATAATATACTACATACTGATAAATAAAGATAGAGAGACACATTGAGCTCCATCGAGTGTATCTTAATATGTACCAACAAGTCACCAAATCTGTCAATCAACCACCCCATCGGTCGCCTCATCAAGGAGCGTAGATAGATAGATAAATAGGTAGATAGATAGATAGACATAGATTGATAGATAGATAGATATACATAGATTGATAGATAGATATAGATTGATGGAAAGATAGATAGATAGATGGATGTTTATTGGCATGAAATTACATTTTTAACTATAACAAAATGGTCCAAGTTACAAACACAAACACTTCACACAGCATAACGAGGTAAAGTGGCCGTGGAGGAGCAGGTGAAATTACCCTCATCACCTTCATGAAATTCACACTCCTTGGTTTTCTCACCTTCCCTCTTATTTCGTTTATTCAAAGAAAATAATAGTAATAGTAATAATAATGTAGGTGTGCAGTTTTCGCACTACCCAACAACAAAAATTAATAAATACAAACAGCATACGCAACTCTGCGACCTATAATTCTGCAAGTAGTATTGAATCTCTTAGGTATAATAGGTGTACAGTATAAACAGTAATATATATATATATATATATATATATATATATATATATATATACAATATATATATATATATATATATATATATATATATATACAGTATATATATTTATATATATATATATATATATATATACAGTATATATATAAAATGTATATAAAATATCTATAAGAAAGAAATAGTGGCCATAATCTGTGACCTTTACCATTCACCTTGACCTTTGAATAAAAAAAATAAAAAAATGGACAATCGTTGCATTGACCAACCAAATTTGCCAGCAAAATTTGGTGACGATACGTAACCCGTTCAGTACAGTTTTGTCGGTTTCATTTCATACTGGATACTAAGACGATTTTATTTAGTTTATGAAGGGCCTCTATAAAATTAGCAGGCTTTCAAATATCTTAACCCTTTTTACTACCACAGATCCTTCATAAGCTCCACAAAATCGTCTAATTATAGATAGAATACAATAAAAAAGACATCACCGGTACACAAAGGGTTAAACAGTCTAGGAAGAGTTTAGTTCCTCGCTGCTACGGGGAGGATCCCCGACCTCTGACGACCCTCCAACTACCGCTTCTCACCGTTACTCGTCTTCTGCACACTCCTCACCATCTACAGTATGTTACGTGCTAGAAATCGTGCCCCCTCGCCATGAACCTTAATTAAGTCTTGTACTACTTGCGCAGTTATCTGGGGGCTACATCCCTGTTGACACTGTGCATCGTGAAGAAGAAGAAGAAGAAGAAGAAGGAAGAGTTTAAAGATAATTATCAACACTCTTCTTTTGTTCTTTGACCTTGACCTTTAAACTTAAATATTATAATATATATATATATTATATATATATATATATATATATATATATATATGATTGAAATATATGTTATTTAAGTAAAATGCAACTAACAGTTGTCAGCTTATCGAAAATTTAGTTTGTTTATGATGAAGGTTAACCCACTGAGCCCCAGCTAGTTTATAATAAATGTACCACCAGGGACCGGCTGTTTCTGATTTTTTTTTTTTCCAGAAACAATAGCGAATGGGTTAGGAATGAAGGAAAACCACAAAAAAACGATCAAAAAAGTCAAAAATTGGTCCTATGGAGCCCCCGAAAGTCGATTTTACAAGAATAAAAAATTGAAGGCAATAACACCCAAAATACCGGTTTTTGCGCGCATACGCACACACGGTTAGACTTTGAGAGTTTTCAACCATCGGCATGGTTGCATAGGATACTTACACAGTTCCCATACAAATCTGAGCTCTCTAGGTTCCATAGGACCGGAGTAATTGGGACCGGACCGGCTAGGACGCATGGTTTGCGTCGCTGGGGTTTAGCGTTACATACATTGTGGACGCAAACCCTGCGTCGCTGGGGCTCAGGGGGTTAACTTATGACCTTGGCCTGTGACCTTGACCTTTAAGTAGAATTATATTTTTGTTCACTTTGATGTAACTCTAGAAAATCAAATGTGTCAAATTTCATTAAAGATCATCAGTTAGTTTCAGAGGTATTAAAAGAATAGTTGACCTTGACCTTTGACCTTCATGATCTCTGAACATTTAAAATTTAAATTTTTCCTTAATGCACAACTGTCTCAACGAATTTTGTGCAGTTTACATGAATAGTAAAGAAATTAGCATATTGACCTTATATTTGACGTTGACCTGTGAACTTGACCTATCAAATGTAATTATGTTTATTCTTGTATGACCTTGGTCTAGGCATTCCGAATATGCATGATATGCCTAATGAGAATCTTACATTAAATAAAAAATACTAGTAAAAATCATATATCGACCTTTAACCTTGACCTCTGACCTTCGACCTTAGAATTTCTTATCTAGGATTTAGTTAGCTTAACAGCAATGTTCGTATTAACTAGCATTATGAATATGGTGTAGCCTAATTTGTATAAAAACTTATTGATTACAAATAGTGATCATATATTGTGACCTTGATCTTTGACTAAAAGTAAAATACATATATTTGGATGATCGTCGCATTGACCAACTGAATTTGCCTGTATAATATTATGACAATACATTACAAAGTCAAGGAGGAGTTTAGGGAAAATGACAAATACTTTTTTTTTTACCTTGACCTCTGACCTTAACTATTACAATATTTATGTGAACTTTGATATATATTAGGCTATATTTAAGTAATAAGCCATAACACAGCCAGTTTTCTAAAATTTGAGTACCCTAATTTTTTTTTAAATAATAAAACTTGACCTTTGACCTTGACCTGTGACCTTTATGTAAGAGTAAATTTTTGTTTGAATTGACATTGCCCATGAACATCAAATAAGCATGCCTAATTTCATTAAAACACATCAGTTAGTTTCATATATATTAATAGAATAGTTGACCTTGACCTTTGACCTTTATCTTGACCTTTATGTGTCTCAACATTTATCAATTTCCTTTTCACTGAAAGTGCAGCTATCTCACCAAATGTTGTGAAGTTTGCATGAAAAGTAAAGAAAATAGCGTATTGACCTTTTGTTTGACCTTGACCTGTGACCTTGACCTTTCATATGGAATAGAATAGTTTATTGTATGACCTTGGCCTAGGTATTCCGAATATATATGGTAAGCCTAGTGAGAATCTAACAGTTAATATGAGAAATACTAGTAAAAATACTATTTTGACCTTTGACCTTGAACTTTGACCTTACCCTTTGGAATATTCATCTAAAAAAATTGCAATACGATATCAATGTTACCAGTAACTTGTAAACTGAAAATAATTTTTTTTTAATAAAAACCAGAAATAAATAGTATAAGTTGACCTTTCACTATGACCTGTGACCTTGACCTTTATGTAGGAGTAAAAATTTGTTTTAATTGACATTGCCCAGAAAAATCAAATAAGCATGACTAAATTAATTAAAACCCATCAGTTAGTTTCATATGTATTTATAGAATAGTTGACCTTGACCTTTGACCTTGACCTTGACCTTCATGATATGTCTCAACATTTATTATTTTCCTTTTTTTTTAAAGTGCAACTATATCGCCAAATTGTGTGAAGTTTGC
The DNA here is from genome assembly GCA_032716605.1 of Paralithodes platypus. Classification (NCBI taxonomy): domain Eukaryota; kingdom Metazoa; phylum Arthropoda; class Malacostraca; order Decapoda; family Lithodidae; genus Paralithodes; species Paralithodes platypus. The sequence goes on along the minus strand of CM064552.1, from coordinate 19,864,407 downwards.
ATGTAAAATAATGAAATTAGCATATTGACCTTTTATTTGACCTTGACCTGTAAACTTGACCTTTCATATGGAATTGTTTAGTTTCTTGTATGACCTTGCCCTAAGTATTCCGAATATACATGGTAAGTTTAGTGAGAATCTAACAGTTAATATAAGAAATACTAATGAAACAAATATTTTTACCTCTGACCTTACCCTTCAGAATATTTATCTAAAATTTGGTCAATAGGGTATGGAGGTTAACAGTAACTTGTATAGTGAAAATGAAGACATTTGAGTAAAAACTAAGACACATGAAATATTGACCTTATTTTTAACCTTGACCTTTGACCTTAACCTTTAAGTTAAATTGAACATTTCTTTTTGACTGACCTTTGCATTGACCAAATGAATATACCTGTGAAATTTGGTGAAAATCCATTGAATGGTCTAGGAGGAGTTTCCGGACGGACGACAGACGACGACGACGGACGACGACGACGGACAAGCTGAATTCTCCCTACCAATAAATGCCTACAGTGGCCGATAGAGTCACTGAACGCAAGTTTACCGCGGTGCATTGTGGGAAATGGGCGACATCGCGGAGCTATCCACCCTCCCATTCCTTCAACAGTTCTATAATATATGCAGTTAGTCGAAGTTTCTGTAGCTGACACATACTTTGGTCTATGCATACTTTTGTTTTATATATTTTAAAATCACCCATATTCATAAATAACGTATATTTACAATACAAAGTCAGCAGGTATTTTCCCGCCAATTTTGTTATGATAATTAATCAGCTTATAATTATGTTTGTAGTCATTATCAGCTGCATTTGGACTTTCCTTTTATTACTATACTATATAAGAACTTTGTGTAGTCGTATACTGTATAATAAAAACGTGTAGAATCACACAAACATTGAGATAAACTGTACATATCCTAGGTGTTTGGTATAGTGATGTCTACAGTCGTAGCTCTGGCGCTAGTTCAGAAGCGTCCACCAGAGGTCTCAAGGAATTGTTGGTAGGGAGAATTGTGGTGCACAGTATACGGGTGGAACCTGTGTGTGCGATACCACTCTGCTTCGCAGAGTTGATAATCAAATACAAAATAGGAACATCTGATAAATCATAAGAAGAGAGTTATCGTCCCTTACATCAGATGTGAGTGGGCTTTTAAGGGGCTAATGCTTGTTTTTGGGGGGCTACTTATTCAATTATTTATTTAATTTTGAGTTACCTAGCTTGACCTCCATCAAGCTTAAAAACACCCCCCCCCAATACCCCCTTTCAAGATACATTTGTACATTTTTCGGTAGAAATATTTCCTGGTCGAAGGCCGGTTCCTCCATAAATTACAGGCTCGCTATCGCTCTCCAGGAAAAAATCGACACCTAAACGGCACGAAAGGTCTTAATATTGACAAAGTAATGGGGTGAAAGGTCTGAAAATCGGCAAACTAGTGAACGAACGTCTTAAAATCGCAAAACTGATGGGTTTAAACATGAGGGAGAAGGGAGGGGGGGGGGGTATAAAAAGCATGTACCTCCCCTTAACCACAATTATTAACCACAACACAATGGTATTATTATTGTGGATATGCTATTAACCACAACACAATGGTATTATTATTGTGGATATGCTATTAACCACAACACAATGGTATTATTATTGTGGATATGCTATTAACCACAACACAATGGTATTATTATTGTGGATATGCTATTAACCACAACACAATGGTATTATTATTGTGGATATGCTATTAACCACAACACAATGATATTATTATTGTGGATATGCTATTTTGACAGAAGGATAATATTGGCCCTTTTTATTACTTAACATCCTTTCTAAATAGCACGAAATCGTCTAATACAAGCCAGACTATAATGAAAATAACTCATCATATTTTGAATGGGTTAAGGGAGCCCACCTCGTTTTTTTTTTATCTTTCTCTCCCTCTCTCTTTGGCTTGTATCCATTTGGCCCCTTTCAGCCTACTGTTTTAAGACGTTTACCCCCATCCAGGTGTCAATATTTTCCTGACGAGCGGTAGCGAGCCAGCATTTATATATTATTGTTTTGACAGCAAGCTAATTTGTAAAATGTTTGATAGAAAAAGCCTCCAGCGAAGCCGGATTTCTCCATACAATGCTGGCTCGCTATAGCTCGCCAGGAAGAAATCGACACCTGGATGGGAATAAACGTCTTAAAACAGTTGGCTGAAAGTGGGCGAATGGATACAAGCCAGGGAAAGAGAGAAAAGGAGAAAAAGATAAAAACAAAACTGGTGACCCCCCTTAAGGGGAGATTTCAACTTGAAGGACTTTTTTCTTGATCCCTTTCTCCCTCATGTCTAGCCCCATTGCTTTTGAGATTTTAAGACGTTTGCCCCATTAGTTTGGTGATTTTTAAGAATTTCCGCCCCATTCTGTCAATTTTAAGACCTTTCGTGCCATTTAGGTGTCGATTTTATCCTGGCGAGCGATAGCGAGCCTGTAATTTAAGAGTAATCGGCCTTTGGCCGGGACATTTTTCTACCGAAAAATTTACAAATTTACCTTGAAAGGGTGTCAAGGGGGTGAAATTTTATGATTGCTGGAGGAGTAGGAAACAAACTAGAAACCTCCCCTTAAGTGATACGGTTGGGCTTTAGAATGTGTAGACGTCTCACTCGGTGGCCGTCTGCTGGAGTTTGTCAAAGCTACATACAGTATATTACCATCACAAAAATTAGATGACGTAAAATGAGGGCGAAGAGGGATGCTGGGAAAGATCAGAAGGTAAATATTTCAGGACGTAGGTACAATATTAAACATTATGAGAGGGGTAGTTGGGTACACATAATAGCATACACATATAAAGGTATACTGGTAGTAATAAAGCCATCTTATATAAGGATGAAAATGTATATAAAAAAATCAATGGGAAATTTCTATCAACATAAGCAACTTGATGTTGTATATCTCTTTTAGACCCTTGAATTGTTTACAGACACACGAATGAAGAAGTACGAGAGTGCTGTAGTGTGTGAAGAGAACACCTTAAGGCGGTTCGGTCATGTGGAGCGTATGGCAAATATGAGAATGACTAAAAGAGTGAGTGAGAGTGAGGTGAAAGGGCAGGGAAGAATAGGCAGACCGTGAGTGAGGTGTAAGGATGAAGTTTATGGGGATATGAATGAAAGGGGTGTTGGGTGGGTGGAGGGACGCCGACTGACAGACAAATGAGGTGCATGGAGGGCTTTCATTCGTGGCCAACCCCCTCGAAGATTAGATCGTCAGGTAATAGATAGACAGACAGATATATTTGTTGTCAGTGTGGTAGTCGTCTTACATGATGGGTGTCTGCTGTAGATAAAGGGAGCCCACCTTGCTTTTTTCTCTTTCTCTCCCTCTCTCTTTGCCTTGTATCCATTCGGCCCCATTCAACCTACTGTTTTAAGACGCTTACCCCCATCCAGGTGTCAATATTTTCCTGGCGAGCGGTAGCGAGCCAGCATATATATATTTTTGTTTCGACAGCAAGCCAAATTTGTACATTTTTCGATAGAAAAATTTATCCGGCGAAGCCGGATTTCTCCATACAATGCTGGCTCGCTATCGCTCGCCAGGAAGAACTCGACACCTGGATGGGGATAGACGTCCTAAAACAGTTGGCTGAATGGGGCCGAATGAATACAAGCCAGGGAAAAAGAGAAAAGGAGAGAAGGATAAAACAATCCGGTGACCTCCCATAACAAATTTACATGTATTACCATCACAAAAATCAGGTGACATAAATTAAGGACGAGGGAGGCCCTCGGTGGAGGAAAGCTCAAAGGTCGCCTTTTCCACAACGCCGGATAAACAAAAATGTCATGGGCGATCTATGGCGCCATATCTCCCAACTGCCGACTTAGATTCCCCATGTGTCCTTCTGAGGTCATACTCAAAGCTTAATATGAGGGCAGCCATCTTGAAAAAACATGGGTGACTGCCGCCTTAGCTTATGGGACCTCCGGGGGGTGTTCTAAGTCCGCTAAGGCGGAATCTAAACTTGACAACTCTGTAAATGGAGGGGCAATCAACATGACAGTACCTCTCCACTGACACCCACCAACCCACTACCCAAAAATTCTTCATCTCTTCGCTTCGTTTGGAATAATTAAAAAAAAAAATCTACAAATAACCCTAGGTATAGGCATAATTGCAAATATGGATTATACTGTATATACAGTATATATATATATATATATATATATATATATATATATATATATATATATATATATATATATATATATATATATATATATATATTGTTACGTATCCTGATCCTCAAGTGGTTAACTTGATGAAACTAGATAGCACAGATATATATTAAGGTATCAGTCAGCTGAAGGCAAAACGAAAGTAAAATCTAATAAAATTATTTCCTGTTGTTGTTGTTGCCTTTTGGATCTTGGACTTGGTATCCTTTATAGACTGATACTCTTTAATTATGGAAAAATACTGAAACTAATTAAAGTCATGTAATATTAATAAAGAATTATTATTTAACCGAAGCTTAGTAGGCTATTGTTATGAACCGAATAAGTTATATCTAAAGAAGGACTATTAATTATATATCAAGTAAGCATATTTCTGTCTCTTACCCTTGTTTAAATGAATAGATAGTTTTTTTATATCATGTCCTTTTATTTATATTTAATGTAGTTATTATTCTTGGTTCTTGTCTTACGTTAATAGTATTATATTAGTATTATCAGGATTAATATCAAAGTCACATAAAAATTAGATATATATTTAGTAAATAAATGTATTTTCTTACCCACGTAACATTGAGGTTTGATTATGAGTAAATTAAGTTACAGGATCGTTTCATAGATTCGATTCAAGTCTCATTCAAATAATATAAAAAGCAAACAAAATATTTTGAAGCTAAAATATTTGTTTTTCAGCTTAGGAAATCACTAGAAGTAACATTAAAACAGCCATGTTAGTCTAAGGCGATATTACTAATATGAGACAATAGTATCACCGTTCTTGTTCTTACCAGAAATGTAAGCTTAATTAAAAGAAAATGAAAGAACTCGCAAGTATTAATATAAAACAATATTATTACTTTTATCATAACCCAATTACTTAAAGAGTTGCTTTAGTCCACAAGTCAGTCAACTAAAATAGTTAAGTACATAATAGTAGCGTTAACGTTAATTCCCAATCACATATCTCACTAACCAACATAAGTGTTTACACCGAACACACTTAACACACACTTATATAATCTGACTGACAGTCACAATCCCATTATAATACTTCACCCCGGTCTTCCTCCAGCTGCTTGTTCACCTTCCTAACTCCAAATGTGACTGATTTGAATGCCCACTACTCGGGTCTTGTATACTATGCAATGATGGTGTAGGAACGAATCAGGAGGCAGGGATGGTGCACACCCCAATCACAGCTCCTCTAGTTGCGTAGCAGATGCGTGGTCCAATGGCATCGATCATCGTCATAGCGTCGGGTCATCGAAGTAGTTTGCAGGGTCCCATATGACGCACGCAGGTGTGAAGGCTTGTTTGCTGGTATGCAGGCGAGCTGGTTCCCACTCGCTGGTTCGCTCGCTGGTCTGCTTCGCCGCCCGGGTAATTAGGTACTACTTCAACTCTTAACTCTTAACTCTAAAATAAACACATACAGGGCTCCGTATGTCAGACCTCCCCCCTAGAAAAGAGTTTAAGGAGTATAGTACATAATATACATAATACATAATCAGATTCACCACCAGATTGTCAACAGCAAGATTATAATGAGGATATAAGAAGGATATCACCCAAAGTAGGCAACGTCTCCAGGTACCACATCAGAACATAGCCAGAACGTAGCTGGAGCGTTATTCGAACTGCAAGGCATTATCTCACAGCTGAAGGCTTGAAAGCGCACTACTAAAGCGTGATATTTACCTCGCTACAAGGGAGAGCTAATTGCCAAAATCCTCTCATTTAGTTATTCTTACTGCTGTATGAGGCCAACCTGGTAAATGCAATCTTTAATAGATACGTGATAGGCAATCGGCTAGCACATTCTGGACCCCCTTAATATGTTTAACATCCAGGGAGTATTCCTGCAGCAACAAACTCCACCTGGTCAGTCATTGGTTTTTATTTTGGAACTTATGCAAAAAAAATTAAGGGGTGATGATCAGTATACACAGTGATGGCACCAGAGGCAGATTGGACATAGACAACAAAGTATTGAAGGGATAAAATTAATGCTAACAGCTCCTTCTCAATGACTGAATAGTTACGTTGAGCAGAATTTATTTTTTTACTAAAATAGCACACAGGATGCAATACTTCACAGTCGTCTTCCTGTAGCAATACTGCACCAACTCCGGTATTGCTCGCATCCACTGCTAGGGAAAAAGATCTGTTAAAATCAGGAGCTCGGAGTACAGGATAATTTGATAAAATATTTGGTAGCATTAAAGGCCTCCTCACATTCGGAGGACCACTCAAACTTCACATCCTTACGGAGAAGATCTGTCAGGGGAGCTGTTAACCTAGAAAAGTTTAAGATGAAATGCCTATAATAACCAATCATTCCTAAGTACCTTTGGATATGTTTCTTAGTGCTAGGAGTTGGGAATTCTAGAATAGACTCTACCTTTGCTTGAGGAGGTGCAACCTGCCCCTGACCTACCGTATATCCTAGATACTGGACCGTACTCTTTACAAAGGTGCATTTCTTAAGATTTACCACCAGATTGGCATCAGCAAGATTTAAGAACAGCAATCTAAGTTGGTAAAGATGCTCCTCCCATGACTGTGAAAAGATAAGAATATCATCGATGTAGACAACGCATCCAGGTACCCCTTCAGTTACCAAATTCATGAGGCGCTGGAATGTAGCTGGAGCATTTTTCAAGCCGTAGGGCATTACGTTACAGCAGAAGGCTTGATTGTTGACCAAAAAGCATGATATTTCCCTCGCTCTAGGGGTGAGAGCTACTTGACAATATCCCTTCATTAAGTCAATCTTGCTGATATAGGTGGCTGTACCAATCTGGTCAATGCAGTCGTCGATCCGTGGCAGTGGGTAGGTATCGTTCTTTGTGACAGCATTAACTTGCCTATATTCCATACATAACCTATGGCTCCCGTCTGGCTTTGGCACAAGTATGACCGGACTACTCCACTGGCTTAAGGCCCTAGTGATCAGCTCGTTTGACAACATGAAGTCAAGCTCGACCTGCAGTATACTCCTGCGTTGTGGTGAGACACGGTAGAGGGATAGTTTAATGGGTGTTGCATCCCCTACGTTGATGTCTTGCACGGCCAAAGAAGTGAGCCCTGGAGTATCCCGGAACACACTGGGAGACTGAGATAAAACAGAGATTAGTTGGTTCGCTTGATCAGAGGGAAGATGACATAGTTTAGATGGTAATTCCCCCCAAGCTACTGAGTTATACTTAAAGATGGATAGGCTACATGACAAGTCAAAGTCTGCATGGATACCTTCAGGCTCTGGAACAGTCTGTTGCGTGTCAGTAAGAGAACTGAAGACTTCGTCCGCACCAGGCTGTCCACAGGTCCTGACATTCACTGCCACAGTGGGAGAATCTGGAGGAGAGGAATCAGGGGACCTATGGTAGGGTTTCAACATATTTATATGGAATACTTGCGTGGGCTTTCTCCTGTCTGGGGTAGTTACTAGATAATCGGTAATGCTCACCCTCTGAATGATCTTATATGGGCCCCTGAACTTGGCAGATAAAGGTTGGCCAAAAAGGGGGAGCAGGACCAAAACCTCATCACCGGGCTGAAACTCCCTCTCACAGGCTTTTCTGTCATACCATTTCTTCATGGAGCTTTTTGCCACTGTCAAGTTTTGAGCTGCAAACTCACATGAGGATCTCAGCTGGGTTTAGAAATCTGAAACATACTTGAGGAGGTTTTGATTCTCCTCCTGGCCAACTAGGCTATCCTGCAATAGTTGCAAAGGACCTCTTACCTGGTGACCGAAAACTAGCTCATTAGGGGAATAACCCAGGGATTCTGTTGGAACCTCACGAGTAGCAAATAAAAGAAAAGGTACCCCCTTATCCCACTCAACTCCGGTCTCTGTACAATATTTGCGTAGCATGGCTTTCAAAGTTTGATGATAACGTTCGAGAACCCCTCGACTCTCTGGGTGGTAGGTGCTCGACTTCACATGCTCGATACCCAACTCCTTCAGGGACTGCTGAAAAATGTTAGAGGTAAAATTAGTTCCTTGATCACTATGCACCTCATGGGGGAAACCCATTCTGGTGAAGAATTTGAGCAGTTCCTTGATGACAGTTGGAGCAGAGGTAGTCCTTAGGGGTATAGCCTCTGGGTAGCGAGTTGCCATGTCCATAATCGTTAATAAATAAATGTTACCTTGGGAAGTCTTAAGCAATGGGCCTACAATGTCCACTACCACCCGAGTAAAAGGATTCTTGAAGACGGGCAAGGGCACCAGAGGATGTACAGGCACCTTCTGATTGGGTTTTCCTGTCATCTGGCAGGTGTGACACACTCTACAAAACTCCACTACTTCTGCATGCATTCCTGGCCAGCGAAAGTGGGCTCTGATTCTGTCTAGAGTTTTTCTCACACCTACAGTAAGTGTTCTGCCAATGGTATACAATATGCCATTTCCAAGATATCTCTACGACAAGGTTTGGGGACTACTACTTGATGGACATCCCAGGCCCCGTCATCGATTGGTCTGTGTGGCTGTCTCCATCTACGCCACAATACTCCTCCTTTGAGGTAGAAACATTCACCACCCTCCTTCTCACATTCCTCTTCACTCACGGCCCTGGCAGCTAACTCCTTTCATTCTCTATCATCTTTCTGTAGCTCTACCAGGCCACTAGGACAATTTGGAGGGGTTTCATGGTCATCGGTAGGGTCAAGATGAGCCATAAAGGTGTCAGATAAATCCACCTCAGTCACATCATCAGGCACAGTTGGAGCGCCATTCACACTCTCATGATCCCTTTCATCAACTCTTACAATCGGTACATTTCTATCTGAGGGAACTGCTACTTGAGACATTGAACGTGTGACAGCACACACAGGGAAAACTGTTGGAATCTCCTTTTCGAGCTCACCGGTTAGTGGCTCGTTAACAGGGCAAAGTGACAAAATGGGATCTGGTCGGACCTTCTCACCTGCTACATCATTCCCCAAAAGGAGTGTTACCCCGGGCACAGGGATATCTTGGGACCTACACAAAGCTATGGTGGCCTCACTCTGTAGTAACTCACATTCAATTTCGCCTTTTACCAAGTACTGTATGCATAAAATTGGCCTCCAGCCCCTCTCATTATAACTGGTTCGCCAGGTGGGCACTCAGTGTAAGGATTCACCATGAGGGTGCTAGTAGAACCTGTGTCTCTCAGAATTTTTACCTCATGCATGCAATCATTTTATCTCACGTTGCCAGATGAAATAAAGGGACGGTAACTGTCCTGCACTGATGGTGAAATTATTATTGGCTTAACCCTAGTGGGTTGCACCACGCATGCTACTACACCCATGTCTAGATGGTTTACGTTAGCTGCTAGGTACTCCTTCTGTCGGGAGTCCTGTATTAAAGGAACTTTTGGTGGTAGGTACTCCTGTCGGGAGTCCTGCATTAACGCCTTAAGAGTGGGTGGTGTGTATTTTACAACAAGATCCAGTGGCAATGGCAATGTACGCACTGGCACTATCAATTCTGCAGCAGAAAATAAAACATGAGGTAACCCGAGTGAAACAAGTGGCGTATGCAGATGACCTCACAGGTGCAGGAAAAATAGGGGATCTCAAAGAATGGTGGCGGAGAGTACAATCGGTAGGCGAAGTCATTGGGTACCATCCGAATGCTAGTAAATCTGTACTATTAGTGAAAGAAAACAAGTATGAAGAAGCGGTGCGGACTTTTGATGGGACAGGAGTGAAGATTACAAAGGAGGGTCAACGCCATTTGGGAGCAGTAATAGGCACAGAAGAATGCATGAGAGACTATGTGCGAAAAAAGGTAGCGGAGTGGGTAAAGGAAGTGAAAACCCTGGCAGACATTGCGAAATCTGAACCACATGCTGCATATACTGCCTTCACATATGGTGTTAAGCACAGATGGACCTTTCTTATGAGAACAGTGCCTGGCATTAGACAGATGCTCCAACCGCTTGAAGAAGCAATCAGAGGAACATTCATACCGGCCCTAACAGAGATGGAAGGCGTCACGCAAGAGCTAAGAGATCTATTAGCTCTTCCGCCTAGGTTCGGAGGTATGGGGATCATAAACCCAGTGGAGGCGGCACTACATGAGAACCAAAATTCCCTTAAACTTACTACGTCTCTGACAGAAAAAATACGGGAGCAAAATGAAAATGATGAGGTGGACGAAGAGGAACAACGAAATGCAAGACAGGAAATTACAAAGAGCAGAGAAGAGAGACAGAAACATAGCCTAGAACTAATTAAGACCAGATGTAGGGAAGAACTGAAAATGAGAATTGAGATGGCACAAGACACGGGGGCTTCAAATTGGCTCACATCATTACCAATAAAGGAGAAAGGCTTCAGCTTAAATAAACAAGAATTCAATGATGCCGTAGCCTTGAGGTATGGGTGGCCAGTTTCGAACCTGCCGCTGAAATGTGCATGTGGTGAAATAAACAACTCAGACCACTGTATGACTTGTAAGAAAGGAGGATTCATCTGTATCCGGCATGATGAAGTACGAGACATCACTGCACAAATGCTGGACGAGGTGTGCCATGATGTCAGAATCGAACCGGAACTTCTGCCTATGGACGGACAGCGCTTGGCCCACAATACTGCAAATACTTCAAATGAAGCAAGAGTGTACGTAAGTGCTCGAGGTTTTTGGAGGAGGGGACAACGGGCTTTTTTCGACATCAGAATCTTCAACCCAAGAGCACAAACATATCGTGAGCGAGGACACAAGGCGGCATACTTGAGAAACGAAAGTGAGAAAAAACGCGCTTATGAAGAAAGAATTTTGAACAGGGATCAAGGAAGCTTTACTCCTCTGGTCTTCTCATCGTCGGGAAGTATGGGACCTTCTGCAAGTGTCTTCTATGCCAGATTAGCTGAACAAATATCGGAGAAAAAGCGCCAGCATAGAAGCCAAGTCATAACTTGGATGAGATGCCGGCTCTCTTTCTCTCTTCTCAGGTCTGCACTCCTATGTCTCAGGGGTACAAGGTCCTCCCCGCTACAGAGGACAAGAGTGAGAGACTTGGACTTTGAAATGGTCGTGGCGGAGGGACGAATTGGGGAACAACTAGGTTGATTGTAGGGAGATACTGGTACAATAAGATAAACTACAATGTAACTAGAATAAGATAGATTGTGCACCACTTTGTAACTGTCACCTTAATAATAAAAAAATAAAAAAAATAAAAAATAAAAATAAAAAAATAAATAGAAGGAAACATGCTTACATTACTGAAATGTTTGTGGACATGCAGTAATGCAAGTAATGGTCACTCTTCTGTAAATCTAAAATGGCTTACTTAAGAATGGGAAAGGGGTGGGACCTTCTATTTTTTTTTATTTTTTATTTTTATTTATTTTTTTTACACCGTACCGCACAGCGTTTTTTTTTTTTACCCAAAATAGGGTTGTTTCCGTGCTCATTTTCATGCATAAACAAGACCCAGAGCATAAAACAAGTATCTATCCCTGAAAGGGCATAAACAGAGCTTTCCAGTGATACCCGAACCATCCTTGTACGACCGCTGGTTCTCTTGCAACGATCGTGCAACACGAGTACAAAAACCCTAAAATAAGGTAATTTCCGTACATAATTCCCTGTGTAGCGAGTGAGAAAGGGGGGAAAAGGGTGGAATACAGTTCAGTAGGTCCACGGTGGTCGTGGGGAGCAGTCATAAGGTTACTACGCTCGTCCCACCGCTCAGCTCTCTCTCTCAGCAACATTACGTGCTGAAAATGGCACTCGACAGTTGTCGTGCACCACCACATAGTCCAAATTTATTTCACTCGACATATGTTGCACACCGCCAGTTAAGGGTTAAAGGCACATATGGAGTTTGAGATACGGCGGCAACTGTCTGCCCCGATCTCTCAGTTTTCTCATTGGCCCAGCACTGATAAGCTAGGTGGCCTCTCTTGCCACAAAAAGTACATACTTTAGGGGATACGGGAACGTTCCCTCTTTGAGCATTACTATTACTTTGGGCCCCACCTCTGTTACCATTGCCCTGAGTCGCATTTTTAGTTGGGGGAACAATTCTATTTTGGCTAGCTGGGGAAGACGTTACAGGCTTGTGACAGGGTCTGTCAGATTTGTGATTGGGATACTTAGAATTAGAACTAGAATTATCGTAGGGCTTCTTTCCACGAAATTTGTTGTTGAGCACGTATGTGTCAGCCATGTCAGCGGCGTCGGCAAGACAATCTACCTTTTTCCCCCTCAAATGATAGGCTACAGAAGAATCAATTTTCCATAGGAAATTTTCTAACAGGACCAACTCCTTCAGATCGTTGTAGCTTGTGACTTTCTTACTCTTGACCCATTGATTGAAAGTTTTAGTCTTGGTCCTGGCAAATACCTTATGGGTTTCTTCTACTTTCTTCTGGTTTTTATGGAAAGATTGCCTGTAAGCCTCAGGCTGTAATTGATAGGTTTTAGGATAGCTTCTTTGAGATTGTCATAATCCTGCCTAACCTCTGCTACTTCTGACAAATACGTGGCTCGAGCCTGCCCTGTCAAAACGGTTTGTAACATAAAAGGCCATTGATCTCTTGTCCACCTCATACCTCCAGCAACTTCCTCAAACAAAACAAAGAAATCCTGCACATTATCCTCAGTGAAAGGTGGAATGACACTGGTCATAGTCAATCCCAGAGGGGGAGCAATTAAGGGAGCATTTGTATCGACATTTAGTTGAGCTATACGATATTGACATTGATATTGTTCGGTCGTTGCTCTGGCTTGTTCGGCATTTGCTCTGGCTTGTTCGGCATTTATTCTGGCTAGTTCTAGTACTTGATCAACGGTAAAACCAGGTGGCAATTGTTCATCAAGTTGGCTAGGTTTACTCGGGATCCCACCAACTGCTCCGTCACCCTCCCCGCCTTCTACAGGGAACAGGTGGGTTTTTATGGTCTGAGCCACCTCTACTTTGGACATGTTTGAGACAGTTAACTGGAGATGTGAGGCAAGCACTTTCAGTTCGGATTTTGACAGACGGTCAATATCAGGGGCTGTGGGTTCTGGTTCTATGAAAACCCGAGCATCTTCGTCATTAATTATATCAGGCATGATTAATATTTGATTTTTATGTAGTGAAACGGTAATGAAACTGAGTGAAACTGTATGAAACGAATCCTGGCGAGGTCGCCACTCTTCTGTTACGTATCTTGATCCTCAAGTGGTTAACTTGATGAAACTAGTTAGCACAGAGATATATATTAAGGTATCAGTCAGCTGAAGGCAAAACACAAGTAAAATCTAATAAAATTATTTCCTGTTGTTGCTTCCTCTCCATTTGGATCTTAGGACTTGGTATCCTTTATAGACTGATACTCTTTAATTATCGAAAAATACTGAAACTAATTAAAGTCATGTAGTATTTATAAATAATTATTATTTAACCGAAGCTTAGTAGGCTATGGTTATGAACCGAATAAGTTATATCTAAAGAAGGACTATTAATTATATATCAAGTCTTGAAAGATAAATATTAAGGTAAGAATATTTCTGTCTCTTACCCTTTTTGAAATGAATAGATAGTTTTCTTATATCATGTCCTTTTATTTATATTTAATGTAGTTATTATTCTTGGTTCTTGTCTTACGTTAATAGTATTATATTATTATTATCAGGATTAATATCAAAGTCACATAAAAAGTTAGATATATATTTAATAATTAGTTAAATGTATTTCTTAACCACGTAACATTGAGGTTTGATTAGGAGTAAATTAAGTTACAGGATCGCTTCATAGATTCGATTCAGGTCTCACTCAAATAATATGAAAAGCAAAAATAATATTTTGAAGCTAAAAGAATTTTCTTCAGCTTAGAAAATCACTAGAAGTAACATTAAAACAGCCATGTTAGTCTAAGGCGATATTACTAATATGAGACAATAGTATCACCGTTCTTGTTCTTACCAGAAATGTAAGCTTAATTAAAAGAAAATGAAAGAACTCGCAAGTATTAATATAAAACAATATTATTACTTTTATCATAACCCAATTACTTAAAGAGTTGCTTTAGTCCACAAGTCAGTCAACTAAAATAGTTAAGTACATAATAGTAGCGTTAACGTTAATTCCCAATCACATATCTCACTAACCAACATAAGTGTTTACACCGAACACACTTAACACACACTTATATAATCTGACTGACAGTCACAATCCCATTATAATACTTCACCCCGGTATTCCTCCAGCTGCTTTGTTCACCTTCCCAACTCCAAATGTGACTGATTTGAATGCCCACTACTCAGGTCTTATATTTATACTATGCAATGATGGTGTAGGAACGAATCAGGAGGCGGGGATGGTGCGCGCCCCAATCACAGCTCCTCTAGTTGCGTAGCAGATGCATGGTCCAATGGCATCGATCATCGTCATAGCGTTGGGTCATCGAAGTAGTGTGCAGGGTCCCATATGACGCACGTAGGTGTGAAGGCTTGTTTGCTGGTATGCAGGCGAGCTGGTTCCCACTCGCTGGTTCGCTCGATGGTCTGCTTCGCCGCCCGGGTAATTCGGCACTCCTTCAACTCTTAACTCTTAACTCTAAAATAAACACATACAGGGCTCCGTATGTCAGAATATATATATATATATATATATATATATATATATAGAGAGAGAGAGAGAGAGAGAGAGAGAGATGAAAATCATTGAGTCAGTCATGTGTTATTGTCTTTGTGTTAGGGGAAAATAACTTTATTGTTGGTGTTCTACAGAAAAAGCTAGGCTAGCCTTGCCGAAAAAGAAAAATAGGCTTAGGCCTAGCCTAGCCTACATTGTATAACTCTATGACTCGATCTATAAAATCGTAACACATATGAGTAGCCGAAATTAAGTACAGTAGTACCTAGCCTAGATGTAATGTCAATAAGTATATTGAAATATGTCTAGGCTTCACTAGAAAGACTTCTGGCCAAAATCTGCAGACCCTGCACTCGTTTCTGGCCTAACAATCCTGCTTATATCTTGCGTGCACTTCAACAGTCTCCCCTTGACATATTTGTAGGGCTATATTTTTACGATAATCACTTATTTATTATCAATAAAGGCATAATAATAGCTTGGATGTGACATGACAGCTCTCTTTGTGTCCGTGACATTTTGTTTACATTTCTCAGCTGACTATAGTTCTCCCTTGTGATTGGTAGGTAGTTTTTAATGCAAGAATAACAACTCCCTGTGATTGGTGGAGCGAAATACAGTGAGAATACCGAGATGTATCCCTTAGCGACTTGCGAACAACATAAGGCGTTTTGAACAACTTTTGTGAATGGGAAATTTTTCCCATAACTATGGCACCATATCCTGTCTTTAGTGGAAGGTACCATAAGACCACTAATATAAGGCCTGGAACTTAGGCAGGGCTTTGAGTATCCGGCCCCACAGTATTTTAGATCGTATTTTTTTTCTTTTCTGTGGGTGTTACGTATTGCTACTTATTTAATGGTAAGACCCTCTTGAGGTTTTATGTGTGTGTCAAGTATTCTCTATTGATACACTTGTTCATATTCGTTCTATATAATTATTTTACAATTTAAAAAATTTGCCGTGTACTTATACCAAACCATTATTATAGCTGTATAATATCTTTATACTGTCACATGTATTCGTACCTCAATCACTAATATGAAGAAGTGTATTCATCCTCCTTTCATACTTGTTCCTGCTGTTGTTGTTGTAGGTATGGATGAAGGAAAACAATTGCATCGGAAGGAAGTAAGTACGAGGGAAGGCTTTTGAGAGACCCTCGGTACTCCATCCATCAACCCTTTATAACACTATTTCACTTATAAAATCAGTCGGAACCTTTTGTCAGATAGGTATTTATTACACTTTTCAAGATAAGTGTAATTGAGCATCTTCACACTTCTCAGATCCTTATGAGAGAGTGAGAGTGAGTGAGAGTGTAGAGTTGACAGACATACTATAATTATATAGTCAACAATAGGGACACATATTTCCCTCGGGTACAGTACATGTATTCATCTTACCTCTCACTTCGGTTACAGGAGAATTCGCCCCGAAACCAAATCACCCCGCTCTTGGACAACGAGTTCGCCCCGTTTATACCCCCCCCCCCCCCCCCCCCCACCACCACCACCACCCCTGGAGCTTACCACTTATTTCCATCCCTCCCCCAACCCCTGAGGTCTTCTGTAGAAAAAATTATGCAAAGAAGGAATTGAGGACATTACTCATTTGTACTCATTTGTTAGGTTAGGTTAGGGTTAGGTTAGGTTAGGGTAGGGTTTGGTTAGGTTAGGTTAGGTTAGAGAGATGAATAGAGGGGGAATTCTTCAGTACCCCTTTAGGGGGGAGGGGGGACATTAACGGGGCGAACTCGCGGCGGGGCGACTTTTCAAAGAGGGGTGAACTCGTTTCGGGGCGAATTCTCCAGTATTCCTCACTCCTACCCTGAGAGAGAGAAAGAGACTTTTACATTCTAGGAAGGTACTATACAGTATGTATTATGTATATAAAGGAAACATTACATAGGGAAGTACACTCTTTGTAAACTGTACTGATTATGTTCTTATGGGGAGGCTTTTGTATTTTCTGGACCCCTTCTCCCTCATGTTTAGCCCCATTAGTTTTGAGATTTTAAGACGTTTGCCCCATTAGTTTGGCGATTTTATGACTATATGTCCCATTTCTTTGTCAATACTAAGACCTCTAGGGTAATTCACAAAGTCAATTTTGTCCTGGGAAGCGATAGCAAGCCCGTAAGTTTTCTACCGAATAATGTACATGTTTATCTCGAAGGGGGGTCTTGAGGGTGTTTTTAAAGCTTCATAAAGGTTTAGTGAGGAAACTAAAAGAACAAGCTCGAGTTTCTCTACAAAATATATAATCATGATGTACGAGGTAAGTATTCCCCTGCTACAATAGATACAAAAATAATATATGAAAACGCTTATTCGTATCTGCTAATTAATACTAAGCGTCTGAAGATTCTGGTTTATGGTGGGTTCACACATTCACGTATATTGCTCCCGTCAGCTCCCGTCCGGCGTATCGCAAAGACGCGAGTAGTTTTTGCCGTTGAACGCCCGTTCTTCCACGTCTATTGCACTTCCCGACAGACGTAGCGTAACGGGGCCAGTGTTACGTCAGACGCAATGGAGGCGTATTGAACTACGTACGTGTTTGCGACGTGCGTAGGCATAGCCCCGTTCGACCTCATGGGCTGCCCGATTTGCGGAAAAACAGGCCACGCCCATGCCACACTCCCACAAGACCGGCATAGCTGAGGCCGCACGTCTTGGGATTTGTTAGGTCGTACCTGGACCGGTTCCGGCCAATCGTAGGCACACCCCGTCTGACCAAACACAGACAAAGACAGTCTTTGTCAACCACGTCTGTCGGGGTTGCTATCTGGGAAGTACAAAAGGGCATGAATGGCCACACCTTTCCCATTCCCACTCATTCCTCTGCACCATGGACAACATCACGGAATTCATCCTGGAGGAGTTCAAATATGTGAACTCCTTAATCAAACCGGAGATTAGGCATAACACGCGGCTCATACAATGCATCATTGCCTACATAGATGTCTTAAAATTACTTGCAATAGCAAACTCCATCCATCAAGAGGAAGAAGAGAAGAAGAAGGAAAGGACCAAGAGGAAAGTGTGGGTGTGGCCATATCTACAACGGAGGCCTGAACATGGCCATTATGAGAACCTCATGCAAGAGTTGGCCAGAGAATGTCCACTACTGTACAAGAACTTCACCCGGGTAGACAAACAACTATTTGATGAGGTTGTGGAACGTGTCACGCCCATTATTCAGAGGAAACCTACGTTCTGGCGGAAACCCATTCCTCCTGGGCTGCGGGTGGCCATCACCCTACGTTTCCTCGCTACGGGTGATTCGTATAAGAGCCTGCAATACAACTTTCGTGTTGCCCACAACACCATCAGCCAAATTGTTCCAGACACATGCCAGGCCATCATCTCTGTCTACGGAGATCAGGAGCTCAAAACGCCACAAACGCCTGATGAATGGAAGGAGGTTGCCAGCGGCTTTGAGGAACGATGGAACCTGCCGCATTGTGTGGGAGCCATTGATGGCAAACACATACGGATCCGCAACCCCTCCTTCGGTGGCACATATTACTTCAACTACAAGAAGTTTTTTTCCATTGTCCTGTTGGCAATTGTTGACTCAAACTACAAATTCATCTACGTCGACGTTGGGGCCATAGGATCAGAGTCTGATGGTGGTGGCTTTGCACAAACCCCTCTGTGTAAGTTGCTTGAAACACAGACTGCCAAACTGCCCCCCCCCGAGGTCATCTCTACCGATCCAAATGGACCACAAACGGACTACTTCTTAGTAGGGGATGATGCATTCCCTCTGCGCCCTTACATGATGAAGCCCTACCCCCAACGATTCCTCTCGAAACCTGAACGGATCTACAACTACAGACTCAGCAGGGGCCGCCGGGTGGTAGAGAACGCCTTTGGCATTCTTGCTAACCGCTTCCGAGTTTTGCACACTCCAATATCTATGAAACCTGAGCGTGCAGAGGTTGTTGTGTTGGCCTCATGCATTCTGCACAACATCCTACGAGGACGAAACCCACCCCGAGCAGAGGTAGATCAAGAGGACCCAGACACCCACGAACTCATACCTGGCCTCTGGAGGACTGACCCACCTGTAGGAAGAAACATGCCCCCTGGGTCCCGCAACACTGCAACCAGGCTTGCCAAGGAGCAACGGGACTACCTCAAGACATACTTCTCTTCCCCTCAAGGATCTGTGGGTTGGCAGGATGACCGTATTTAGGTGAGTGAGGTTTTCCCCTTTTTATTGGTTATTTTTCTGTATATTTCAGTTTCATCTTAAAATTTAGTTATATATTTTTGCCAGTTTAGTAAGTATTGTACTTTTATAATTTACTTTTGATGTTTTGTAAAGTTTGTAGGCTTTCCCATATATTTTGTATTGTATATTTTCAATTTTCCTTTAAGTACTTTAATAGTTCCCTGCTTACTTTCTCTTTATCTTTTAGTGTTATATTTCAATCACGTTGTTAATTGTTTCAATGCTTCATTTGTTTTGTACTGTTTTTTTTTTATATTTTCCATGATTTTTTATATTTATTATTAACCATATTATCAGTAATTTTTTTTTAAATTAGTCTTTTCTTGTTTATTACCTTCAGGATATATTTCATTTGTCATCTTATTAATAAATACTTTAGCTAAAAAATTGGAATTATAAACACACACGTCATCACTATTTGTATTTTTAATTTTTAATACATCTTTCATTAGAAAATATCTCATAAAGTTATGGCATTTTTGTGGTCTCCAGGCTGGGTTGTTTCTTGGGGGTCTCCAGGGTCTGTTCGGGATAAATATTTGGTGCCGGCGTAGCTGGGTTCGAAGGTGCAGGTGAGGATGCAGACAGATAATTTTCAAAGTTGAAGCTTGTGTTCCCAAGCCCAAACTGGGAGCTCAACTACGAGAGGTCTAAGTGCGTTGGTGTTGAGGTAGTAGGTGGGTGGAATGTGGCAGGGGGTGTTGCTGACTGGGGCGGCCGCATAATTAACGATTGCAGTGCTTCAAGCTGATGTGGAGGTAGCACGTACGTAGGAGCAGGCTTTGGCAACACTGATTGAGGCAGTGTTATTGTAGGATTCCCCTGGTACATGACAGTAGCGGTTGGTTGAGGTTGAGGTGGTTGAGGTTGAGGTTGTGGCGCCGGAATGCCATAATTTCTTATGGCATGCAGCATGAGGTCCGGACCAACAGTGGTGACTCCCTCCTCAAAGGCAGTCTTGAACCTGTGGAGGGCTGCCATGAGCTCACTCTTAAAGGGATTTTTAAACTTTGGCGGCAGCCCCACACAGTCCTTTGCCAAGACATCCATGGAGGCGCGCCAATACTGGAGTTCGGGGTCCTCCACCAAACCAGCCACCCCAGCCAGGTTCTGCCGCACCTGCTCCGCAGTGGCAAGGACCTGGTAAGGGAACAAGGTACAAGAGAACATTAAACACACGAAACATAACATATTTCAATAAATAACCAATTATGAACGTTAACAAATGAAATTATGTGGTATTCGGGGAAGCCTAAAATCTTCAAAGTTATTGTTTCCATTATGGAAAAAGAGAAGATTTACACGTTACACAACACACGAAACATAAACTATGTCAATAATGACCCAATTATTAATGTTAAAAAATAAAATTATGTGGTATTCTGGGAAGCCTAAATTCTTCAAAATTATTGTTTCCATTATGGAAAAATATAAGACTAAACACGTTACACAACACAAGACACATTATTACACAAAAATATGTGGTAATCTGGGAAGACAATATGTTGAAAGTTATTGTTGCTATTATGAAACTAATATTTCCTCTACTCACTTGCTCCAGGGTTCCGGATCCGTGGGCTGCAGGAACAGCACCAGGAGGCTTCCCCTGCTTCGTCCTCCGCGGAGGCATGGAGATGGCTGGGGTGGTGTTCTCCTGACTGCCGGCTGCTTGGTCTTCCTCATCGGCGTCTGTTGGGGCGGGGTCATCAGGCAGAGGTCCACACACAGGAGAAGTTTCGGCAGCTTGGGCAGCAGACTGTTGAGACATGAATGTATAATTAGTAACATGTTAATTATTTATGAACTGTTAAATCACAATCAACATAACCATTCATCTTTGTAACCTTTAAATGAAATTAATAAAATTCTTTGTGTTATTATGTGTTTCATTAACAAAAATTTAAGGTAATTATAGAATTAAGTTAACAAGATAATTGTACAAAAATCAAGGCACCATAATAAGCAAAATATTTCAGACAAAAATAAATCGTGTCCTGAGGACGCAAAAACTTTTGGCTTGCTATCGCTCGCCAGGAAATTATTGATGTTGTTGACGAATTAATAGTGAAAGTGTTGGGAAACAAGCAAATATAAACGTACCTGAGGCATACCCAGATTCCTGGGCTTCTTCTGTCGCACGATGTGGGGCTTCAGGAAGTGGAACATGGTCAGTATCCACTTCTCCCTCTCAGTCAACCTCTTGGCCCCCTCACCACTCTTGTCCTTGGTCAGCCTGCCAAACTTGGAGCGGAGAGAGGTGAACCAGGTTAATAACTCCGAGGCGGTGATGGGGGGGTCCAGACTGGCTGCCTTCTCCGCCCAAACATGGTCGATGTGCTCCTTCTCTTTGTGGCGGTTATCACCCTTATCATACAGATAAGGCACATCCTGCTCCAGCCAGTCTCCCAACATACGCTCCTGCGCCTCCGTCAGGATAATGTTGGTGCTCTTCCGGCGGCGTTTTTTGGGTTGTGTTGGCTGATCCTGTCCCTGTTCCTGGTCAACTTCGTCGAGGTTTTCCTCACTTTCGTCGACGTCCAACACCTCTCCATCATCGTCGGCTATATTCATTAACACTTCACCGTCAGAGGTGTTAATCGGCGAGGTTGCAGAGGTCGAGGGGACAGGCGGTGAGGTTGCAGAGGTCGAGGGGACAGGCGAGGTTGGAGAGGTCAAGGGGACAGGCGAGGTTGCAGGCGTGGGGCCAGGTGGTGAGATTGAAGACGTCTTCATACTTCTCTTGGTAGCATTGGTAGCCATGGTGACAGGGCAGGGCAGGACAGGGCAGCGTGCAGAGGGTGGCAGCAGAGGGTGGCAGGGTGGCAGGCAGGGTGGCAGGCAGGGTGGCAGGGTGGCGGGCAGGGTGGCAGGGTGGCAGGGTGGCGGGCAGGGTGGCATGCAGGGTGGCAGGGTGGCATGCAGGGTGGCAGGGTGGCAGAGTAGCAGGGATGGTGTTGGTCGTCGTGGTGTGGTGTGAGGTATGACGACAGTCACTCACGCTGTCCCTATATACCCCCCCCGTACGACATTGCCGCGTCTTCCCGGCAACACGCAGAGCGGCGGCGTTGCCAAACGCACACATACTTCCACGTTCGACGAGAACTTTCTACGATGGACGAGAGCAGCTCTCGTCTCACGTGGTAGCTGCTACGTCCGACGAGGATGCTCTGGTCAGACGACCGTGGTGGCCTGGTCGGTCGTAAGTTTCCCCGTCTTTTGACATACGTGAGGGCGATCCACGTTCCTGATTCGACTCGAATCAGCAACCGCGCGGCCTTGGCCGCACCCACAACATTCCCGACCCACGTGGGCTACTCGTTTCTACTCGCGCCATGCGAGAGTACCCCCCCGACTGGCCGTAATTTCATTAAAGTTTTGCGTATTATGCCATTACGTTTTACGTAATCGGTTGCCAACTACCAATATACCTTCGTTTACAACAGACGGGAGCTGACGGGAGCAATATACGTGAATGTGTGAACCCACCATTAAGCTCCGGCTGCGTGACGTTAGCGTAATACCAGCATCTTGGTGTAATCCACATCGGTATAGCTGTTAGATACAGAACTTCAAGTCGTTCGTCTCATAGTACGCGCGTTTCCAAGTAGGGTAGAGAGAGGGAGAGTGTATGTGTCTGTGTGTGTGTGTGTGTGAGAGAGTGGTGTGTGTAAGAGTGAAAGAGTTAGAAAGAGTGTGATGTGAATGTTGAGGAAGAGAATACGGACACACTGATGCCCTAAAGCAGCCGTATACGTCTTGTCTTTCTAGCCTCGCCCCCTTTTCTTGTTAACATATATAAAGAGTCTGAGAGAGAGAGAGAGAGAGAGAGAGAGAGAGAGAGAGAGAGAGAGAGAGAGAGAGAGAGAGAGAGAGAGAGAGAGAGAGAGAGAGAGAGAGAAAATGAATATAAGGACACACTGATGCCCTAAAGTAGCGGTATATATCTTCTCTCTCAAGCCTACCCCTTTTTGTCGTTAACATTATCTAAGGAGTCTTGCCCTCTGCACCCCTCCCCCCGCCCCCGCTCTCAACCCCTCATACATTAATTGTATGGAGATTTGGATGGAGGTCATTCACGTGGAAGTAACAGCAAAAGGGTTGGGTCGACGGAGAGAGAGAGAGAGATGCCAATGATATAACGTATGCCAGTAAAACAAATAAATACCGATGGAACATAATTAATATGACAGTAATAGCATTAGACAATTTACGAGTATGCAAAACGTATGGGGCGATTATGGAAATGTAGGGCAATTTATACTGAAGAGGTCTCGTAGAGTGCTTAAGAGAAAGGAGTACAAAGGAGTACAAAGGAAATCAAGCAACAACAGGTCTAGTGACCCTTCTAGGCTGCTTGTCCTCCAAAACACTGAGGATCAAGTGTCCAAACAGTGGTTTAGAGTGGGTAAGGGAACATTGGAAAGGGAAATACTGCCCTGGAACTAATGTCCGTGGCAGGATTGGGAAGTTTGTAGGGGACAGATGGGTTAGTAACTGATGGGAGGATAAAGTAAAGTTATTAATTTACAAACGCAGTCAGTCGCGGGTTTGATGCAAGATTTTTGTCTAGGCGAAGTTTAAATGAATCAACGGTGCTGCAGTCTATAACATCTCGGGGAAGCCCATTCCATAAGTTAACAACTCGATTGAAGAAGACATTTTTAGCTTCGTGTGAGTTAAAAGATTTACCAATAATTTTGCACCCGTTTCCCCGCGTGTAATTAGATTGGTCGATAGTGAAGTACTTACTACAGTTCATATTGTCGATGCCTTTTACGATTTTGAACACTTGAATTAAGTCGCCTCTTAATCTGCGTTGGGTTAAAGGAAATAGATTTAATTCTCTAAGACGCTCCTCGTATGGTTTGTTCCTTAGGCTAGGTATCATTTTGGTAACTCTACGTTGAACTCGTTCTAGCTTGTCTATATCTTTTTGGTAATAAGGGCACCAGGATTGAACGCAGTATTCCAGAAGAGGGCAGACTAAGGAATTGTAAAGGGTTAGGATAACATCTTTGGATTTATGCTCAAATGACCTGCCTATAAAGCCAATTATTTTGTTTGCCTTCTTAACAAATTCTGAACATTGTTGACTCGGTTTTAGGTTACTCGATATTGTTACTCCCAGATCGGTTTCTCTGTATACATTCTTAAGCTGAGTGCCATTCATCAAATAGTTTGCTTTCTCATTTTGGTATCCGATATGTAGTACTTTACATTTATCCGCATTGAGACTCATTTGCCAAATTTGGGCCCAACATGACAACTTATCTAGATTGTGTTGCATATCGTCAACTTGTTCTTATGAGAGTACGCTATTTGCAATTTTTGTATCGTCAGCAAATTTTGAGATTGTACAGGTGAGACCCTTATCTATGTCATTGATGTAAATTAGAAAGAAAATTGGTCCTAGTACCGATCCCTGGGGTACCCCGCTACTTACATTGGTCCATTTAGATGCCTTACCGTTTATGACTACTCTTTGCTTTCTGTCGCTGAGCCAATTTTCTATCCATTTCAACACAAAGTCTTGTATTCCATGCGCTTTTAGTTTTAGCAGTAAACGTTTGTGGGGGAACTTTGTCAAAGGCCTTTTGAAAATCAAGGTATATAATATCTACAGCTTTACTCTCATCGTAGAGGTTGAGGATATCGTGGAAGAAGTCTAAGAGGTTTGTTAAACAGGAAAAAAAAATACGAAAGCTGTGTTGAGTATCTTTAAGTATGTTATTTTCCTCTAAGTGATTTACGAGTCTGTCTCTTATGAGTGTTTCTAGCATTTTACATACAACTCAGGTTCAGCTAATTGGACGATAGTTACTGGGTAGGGATTTGCTGCCTTTTTTTAATATCGGTGTTACGTTGTCTAGCTTCCACTGATCAGGCATAGTTCCAGACTGCAAGGATTTATTGAATAGCAATGTCAGTGGTTTAGAGAGCTCATCATTAGCTTCCTTTTGGACTCTAGGTGAGATTGTATCAGGTCCAGGCGTTTTATTTACCTTGAGTTTATCTAAACAATTCAATACTTCTCTCTCTGTAACGGTGATATTGCTTAGAACATCTGAATTATCAATCTGAATCGGCGATGGTGTAGGGATATCACTGAGGTCTTCCGTTGTAAAAACTGATGCAAAGAAGGTATTGAGGGCATTACTCATTTGTACTTCGTCTTTGGTGTATTCTCCATTTTCATCGACTAACGGTCCAACAGTTGAAGTAACTACTTTTTTCTTTCTGATATAACTATAGAATTGTTTCGGGTTTGTTTTACTTTGATTCGCAACATGTAACTCCAGGGTCTTTTTACTTTGCTTAATTAACTTTTTGGCTTTGAGTAGCGTGATGAGTTGATGAATACATGAACAGTATATGATATTCAAATTCACGTTGTATATTTAGCTCATAAGAATAAACAAGTGTAGTTATTACTATGTGGTTTAGATGATTAACAAAGAGAGAGAGAAAGAGGAGTACAAAGGAAGTCGAGCAACAATAGGTCTAGCGACCCCTGGAGGTTGCTTGCCCTCTAAATCATTGCTCTTCAAAGTGTCCAACTGTGGTTTAGAGCGGGTAAGAGATAATTGGAAACGGAAGTACTGCCTTTGGTTTAATGTCCATAGCAGGGTTAAGAGATGTTATTAGAGGACAATTTGGGTTAGTAACATAACACAACTTTAAGTGATCCTTCATGTATGTGAGGAAAAGTGAGTACCATCTTAGTTATTTATTTATACATAAAGTGAAATTCGATGAATCTGAGAAAAGGGAGAACAAATACTGATTCATTTACAAATGCAGTCAGTCGCGGGTTTAAGGCAAGGTGTTTGTCTAGGTGATATTAAAAGGAATCAATGTTGCAGCCTATAGCATCTCGGGGAAGCCCATGCCACAAGTTTACAACTCGATTGATGAAGACATTCATAGACTCATGTGAGTTGAGAGATTTTCCGATGATTTCGCTACGATTTCCCCACGTGTAATTTGATTGGTCGATCGTAAAATACGTTTACAGTTCATGCTGTCGATGACTTTGATATTTTGAAGATTTGAATTAGGTCACCTCTTAATATACGCTGGGTTAAAGCAAATATATTAAATTATCTGCGAGAAAGAGAGAGAGAGAGCATTTTAATACACTAGACACACAGATCTCAAGGTTACAGCAAGGTGTCTATTTATTGTACAATAATCAACTCCTCACCCCAATCTCTCACCCTCACCCCATCTCTCACCCTCACCCCACCTCTCTCCCTCACCCCCTATCTCACCCTCACCCCATCTCTCACCCTCACCCCATCTCTCACCCTCATCCCATCTCTCACTCTCACCCCATTTCTCACCCTCACCCCATCTCTACCTCACCCTATCTCACTCCCTTAACCTATATTTCACCCTATATTGAATAACGAAAACTGTAACATGACAACGGAGACATATTGTATCCTTTCATCCAGTCTCTCTCTCTCTCTCTCTCTCTCTCTCTCTCTCTCTCTCTCTCTCTCTCTCTCTCTCTCTCTCTCTCTCTCTCTCTAATATAAACAAGCTAGAACGAGTTAAACGTAGAGTTACTAAAATGATACCTAGCCTAAAGAACAAACCATACGAAGAGCGTCTTAGAGAATTTAATCTATTTCCTTTAACCCAGCGCAGATTAAGAGGTGACTTAATTCAAGTGTTCAAAATCATCAAAGGCATTGACAATATGAACTGTAGTAAGTACTTCACTATCGACCAATCTAATTACACGTGGGGAAACGGTTGCAAAATTATTGGTAAATCTTTTAACTCACACGAATCTAAGAATGTCTTCTTCAATCGAGTTGTCAACTTGTGGAATGGGCTTCCCCGAGACGAGACGTTATAGACTGCAGCACCGTTGATTAATTTAAACTCCGCTTAGACAAATATCTCGCATCAAACCCGCGACTGACTGCGTTTGTAAATTAATAACTTTATTTTATCCCCCCCTCAGTTACTAACCCATCTGTCCCCTACTAACTTCCTTATCCTGCCACGGACATTAGTTCCAGGGCAGTATTTCCCTTTCCAATGTTCCCTTACCCACTCTAAACCACTTTTTGGACACTTGATCCTCAGTGTTTTGGAGGACAAGCAGCCTAGATGGGTCACTAGACCTATTGTTGATTGATTTCCTTTTTACTCCTTTGTACTGCTCTGTACTCTCTCTCTCTCTCTGTCTCTCTCTGATTCGCCCATTCTTCTCCATAAATACAGACATATTTCTCATAAGTTACACGTTTCTGTGTTTTTCCTCCCACGTCCATTTACGCTCGCTCTCACTATATATATATATATAATATATAATCCCCTTTTGTACCGGTTACGTCTTTTTAAGTTTCTTCTAGCTATATTCAGACGATTTTGTACAGTTTAAGAAATATATGTGGTGGTAAAAAAAGGATAATTAGGATAGTACAAAGCCTGTTAATTGCTGGAGGCTTTTTTTAAGCTGATTAAGAGTGCCTAATAACAACCCGAATAAAGTTAAAAGGATGTCACCGGTACTGATTGGGATATATATATATATATATATATATATATATATATATATATATATATATATATATATATATATATATATATAATCAAGTATATCTCACAAATACACGTGAGGTAATACAAAAAATTAAATACTCCCATCCGGGATCGAACCTCCGACAATCAGAACGAGTGTCCAAGTTTTTAACCCACTACACCCCGGCGCTTGGACACTCGTTCTGAATATCGGAGGTTCGATCCCGGCTGAGAGTATATAAACATTTGTGATATATATATATATATATATATATATATATATATATACACATACAGTATATATATATATATATATATATATATATATATATATATATATATATATATATATAGAGAGAGAGAGAGAGAGAGAGAGAGAGAGAGAGAGAGAGCGAGAAAAATAGATAGATATATAAATAGATAGATAGACATGCCGGTACTGTATAAATGTTATTTATATGAAGATTCAGAGCTCATTAGCGTTAGGCCTACAGTGTGTACAGTATACTAGCTATACACTGTGCCACGGTTGTGGCCTTGGCCTTGCTCGGGGCCTTGGGGCTGTTCGGCCAGGCAGCTTGGGGAACAACAACAACACTGTGCTATGATATACGTTTCATAAGATTTATCAGGGTTAGTCACATGTATACATTTAAAATGAATTAAAATTATTGTATACATGTGAATAACTTTATAATCAGTTAATTTTATCAGGGTTATCTTTGGAGACCTGTGGTGGGACTATAGCCTAAATATTTGTAAGGAAATATCATGCCCATTATTTAACCGTGTAATATAGTATACGAATCTAAATTAGCTCCAGTTTGTTAAGAACCCTTGCACCTATTTCACTGTTCTTTCTCTTCATTGTTGAAAATGCACCACTATCCATATTTGTTTGCAAAATGCCCTTCGAACCCATGGAACGAAGTTGATTTCTCATAATATAAATAATGTGGTTCTAAGATATTTATAGAATTATACTTAATTATAAACGAAAGGCAAAAATGGTTGTCTAAATCTTTCAGTCCTTGAGGATGCTTTGGCACTTACTTTTGGCTAGTGTTAGACGATTTGGCCAGGTTTGGAAGGCACTTTAGGAATCATATGGATAATATCAATATGCCCTCTGACTCCCACATTTCCTTTCTAAGCTGAGAAAACCGTCTACTAGTAGCCAGAATTAAAGAAAGCAACGCGCTTTCATTTCTTGAAAGGGTTGTAAACACAGGATTCCCTTTTTCTGTATCGTCCAGCGAATAATGTAAGAAATGTGCACCCTAATGCATGTCTAAATTTCCCTAAATAAAGTATGCCATGATCTCGCAGCCATACCCTGTTTAATAAAATATGGATTTAATAAAGGTATGGAAAGGGACATTAATGTGTCCATAATAATACAGTGTACCCTTTTGCAGTATTATTGTTAATAGTAAGCCCATATAATATAAGGATAGGAAAGTAAATTGCTATAACATTATACTCAATGATTATTAGTTTTATTACATAGTTTTTATCTGTGTATTATTTGTAATTTATTTATAGATTTATTTTATTTTATTTTATAAATATATATATATATAATTTTAATTCTATATACCGGTATATATACTGTATATATATATATATATATATATATATATATATATATATTTTTTTTTTTTTTTTTTACAGTACGCAACTTAAATTAACCATGTTGAGATAACTTGGAAACGTTGACAGAATGAATATAAACATGATATAAGGAGGAGCATATTATTGACAACGTTTCGCAGATAGCTTCTTCATAGACATATTTATAGGAAGATTTGGCATTCATGTAACTTGTGACAATATAAAGGAGTACATACAGGACATATTCGGGGTGAATGTTAAATCAATTAATGAATTAACAATAAGAACCGATGAGCATACGGCCTTTAAAGTTGGAGTAAAACTCTCTGATAGTGACCTAAAGAAGCTATCTGCGAAACGTTGTCAATAAAGTGGTCCTCCTCATATGGTGTTTATATTCATTAAATTAACCACTCATAAACATTAAATTAACCACTCCTAAACATTAAATTAACCACTCATAAACATTAAATTAACCACTCATAAACATTAAATTAACCACTCATAAACATTAAATTAACCACTCATAACATTAAATTAACCACTCATAAACATTAAATTAACCACTCATAAACATTAAATTAACCACTCATAAACATTAAATTAACCACTCATAAACATTAAATTAACCACTCATAAACATTAAATTAACCACTCATAAACATTAAATTAACCACTCATAAACATTAAATTAACCACTCATAAACATTAAATTAACCACTCATAAACATTAAATTAACCACTCATAAACATTAAATTAACCACTCATAAACATTAAATTAACCACTCATAAACATAACATCTCCTACACAGGGATGCACGCGATCTGGTCATACATGTCATCTAATTATACTTCTGGGATTGTCCTCATAATAATGTTCATAACCATGCGAACATAAACTATAGCATGATACCTTAAGGGAGGTCACCGGCTTTTTTGTTATCTTTCTCTATTTTTCTCTCTATTCCTGGCTTGTATCCATTCGGCCCCATTCAGCCAACTGTTTTAAGAATGCTATCCCCATCCAGGTGTCGATTTCTTTCTGGCGAGCGATAGCGAGCCAGCATTGTATGCAGAAATCCGACTTCGCTGGAGACATTTTTCTATCGAAAAATGTACAAATTTAGCCTGCTGTCAAAAAATAAATAAAAAATATGCTGGCTCGCTACCGCTCACCAGTAAACAATTGACACCTGGATGGGGATAAACGTCTTAAAACAGTAGGCTGAATGGGGCCAAATGGATACAAGCCAGAGAAAGATAGAATAGGACAGAACAAAAGCAGGTCACCCCCTTTAAGCCGGTGTCACACGAGCGCATTTTCCGTCAATTTTCGATGAGCAAGTTTTTTTTCGTACTATTTTGAGGCTTTTTCGCATTGGAATCGGAAACTAGATCGAAGGTAGATGATGTTAGCTAGTTTGATTAATTCGAAACTTAGATATTATAGCTGTCAGACAACAATTGCTCGTAAAAATTGACGGAAAAATCGCTCGTGTGACACCGCCTTTTTAATTGCTTAAAGAAGAACATAAGGGGTCCACGAATTTGTATGAGTGATATACGGAGAAACTACCGAAAAATGTAGAAATTCAGCTTTAAGTTTATTATTATTTTTTAAGGGGGATTGGCCTATTTATTTGTTTATTTAAAAATATATAATTAAAAATATATATACATTCCTCCCTAGACCTCCACCAAGCATAAAAAACACCAGCTAAATGTGTACATTTTCGGTAGAATAAAATTCCGGCCTGGTTCCTTTTAAAATACAGGCTCGCTATCGCTTGCCAGGAAAAAATCGACACTTAACTGTCATGAAAAGTCTTATTATTGACAAAGAAATGGGGGCGAAAGGTCTTAAAATCGCCAAACAAATGGGCCGAACGTCAATAAATCTGAAAACTAATGGGGCTAAACATAAGGGGGGGGGGGTGGGGGGGGGGGCAGAAAAACGACCCATCTCCCCTTAAGCTCGACGGGTGTCTAGGAATCAAACGAAAGAAAATGAAAATGGCAGGAATCGGCCTTTGGCCGGGACATTTTTCTACCGAAAAAATGTACAAATTTATCTTGAAAGGGGGTCAAGGGGGTGTAATTTCAAGTTGGATGGAAGTCTAGGAATCACACTAAAAACCTCCCCTTAAGAGGCTGAATTCTGATAAAGTGTAATTCTATAAACTTCCAGACCATAATTGCCCGTAAAAATTGCTCCGAAAAAGAGCTCGTGTGACTCCGGCTTTAGACACCATCTTCTTCAAGGATTTCATTATTATCTCCGTTGGTTTTTGTACTTCTTACTTTTTTTTTTTTTTTTTTTTTTTTTTTTTTTTTAACCTTTCTGAAGAAGCCGCCAGTAATAAGTCGGTAGAGACAAAAGTGGTGGTGAAGGGTGGGGAGAAGAGCGTTGAGGGGGGTCACCGTTTTTTTTTTTTTTTTTAATCTTTTTCGCCTTTTCTCTCTTTCTCTGGCTTGTATCCATTCGGTCCCATTCAGCCAACTGTTTTAGGACGTTTATCCCCATCCAGGTGTCTATTTCTTCCTGGCGAGCGATAGCGAGCCAGCATTGTATGGAGAAATCCGGCTTCGCCGGAGACATTTTTCTATTGAAAAATGTACAAATTTAGCTTGCTGTCAAAACAAAAATATATATACAGTATATGCTGGTTCGCTACTGCTCGCCAGGAAAATATTTACACCTGGATGGGGGTAAACGTCTTAAAACAGTAGGCTGAATGGGGCCGAATGGATACAAACCAAAAGAGAGAGGGAGAGAAAGAGAAAAAACAAAACAAGAGGTGGGCTCCCTTAACCCTTTAGGACCATGCTATCATCTATATTTGTTTGTGGCTTACTAAATCAACATCGACCCCTGGCGAGTTTCAGGCTATAAGGAAGTTGGAGCCGTAGACCATCGATAGTCAATAGCAATGCAATAATAGTGTAGGTTTCTGATGGCTGAACAGTATGCTTAAGGGGAGATATCCACCTGGAGGATTTTTTTTTTCTGGACCCCTTTCTCCCTCATGTTTAGCACCGTTGCTTTTGAGATTTTAAGACGTTCGCCCCATTAGTTTGACGATTTTAAAAACCCTCGCCCCATTTAAGTCCATTTTAAGACCATTCGTGCCATTTAGGTGTCGATTTTTTCCTGGCGAGCGAAAGCGAGCCTGTAATTTAAGGGGAACCGGCCTACGGCCGGGACATTTTTCTATCGAAAAATGTACAAATTTATCTTGAAAGGGGGTCTAGGGGGAGTAATTTTAAGCTTGATGGAAGTCTAGGGAATCAACTAAAAACCTCCCCTTAATTGGGTTGTATGTATTTATAGATGTAGGTCAACCGTATTATAACTGGTAAATCTGCTTATTATCGATGTCTACAACTCCAACTTCCTTATATAGACCGAAACTATTTACCTAGTCTATAATAGTCACCCATTCTGCCTATTTACCTAGTCTATAATAGTCACCCATTGTTCCTATTTACCTAGTCTATAATAGTCACCCATTCTGCCTATTTACCTAGTCTATAATAGTCACCCATTCTTCCTATTTACCTAGTCTATAATAGTCACCCATTCTTCATATTTACCTAGTCTATAATAGTCACCCATTCTTCCTATTTTTTAATCCTCCATTTTCTTCTACTGATTTTCTGTTTTTCTAATTTGTCTAATAATCTGGCGCTTCTTGTTGGCATCTTCTTCTCCCCTTTCTATTCTTCTTCTCCTTCCTCCTTCCCTTCTTCCTCCTCCTTCTCTTCTCCTTCTCTCCCTCCTCCTCCTCCCTCCTCCTCCTCCTCCTTCTCTTCTCCTTCTCTCCCTCCTCCTCCTCCTCCTTCTCCTCCTCTTCTTCTTCCTCCTCCTCCTTCCTCCTCCCCCTTCTCCTTCCTCCTCCTCCTCCTTCCCTCCTTCCTCCTCCCCCTTCTCCTTCCTCCTCCTCCTCCTCCTTCTCCTTCTCCTCCTCTTCTTCTTCCTCCTCCTCCTCCTTCCTCCTTCCCTTCTCCTTCTTCCTCCTCCTCCTTCCTCCTCATCCTCCTTCCTCCTTTCCTAAGAAATGGGGTGAGGCAATCAAAAAGGAGGTCACATCTGCCGGTCACCACATTTAATAAATACCAGATTCTGACAGAAACAGGAGACGAAACTGAGGAGACCAGGCTCATTGGAGACTCCATCTTACGAGGACAACTTGAAGAGTTCTGTGGAAGAGTCCCAAACCACAGAAAGCGTTTTTGCATACCGGGTGCAGGTTTGGACGACATCACAGCAGCCTTCGACGATGTCACCATCAACGCTGACGAGAACACCCTGTTCGTGATTCACGCAGGGTCGAACGATGTAATGCGCACCAGATCAGAGGAACTAATGGAAAAATACCGTAAGGCAATCCAGCGTTACAAGAGTAAGTCATGTAACATAATCATTTCAGGCATTCTTCCCAAGATCGATGCAGAGACCGGTTTCTACGATAAGGCGTTCAGTACTAATAACAGACTTAAATCCCTCTGCTCACAGGAAGATGTCGAATATCTCAATCTCTGGGACCATTTCTACAATCAACACATTCTCTTTCAGGATGATGGCTGCCATTTGAATTCAGTCGGAGGAGGGCACGTCTAGGCAGACTCCTAGATGATGCAGTCTGCCCTTTCAGATCAAAAAACGACAACCGAGCAGGGGCAGTAGCAGCGACATAAACTACCCCATATCAAATGTAAACTCTATCCAAAATAATAACACGGCCTGCTACGTTAATGCACGCAGCTTACGCAATAAATTCGAAGACCTGGAAGCACTTGCATGTATGGAGGAATGTGATATAATCGGTGTTTCAGAATCTTGGATCAACACGGAAAAGCGTGATTTTTTGGCGGAATACGCATTACCAGGTTATACTCCCTTCAGCTGCGAAAGATCCCATAGAATGGCAGGTGGGGTTCTGCTATATGTTAAAAGTAATCTTCACCCAATCGAGGTATCCAAACCTGCCATAAATAATACTAGTTACGTTCAAATAAATAATCAAGCAAGCAAGATAATAATTGGCCTAATTTATCGACCTCCTGCACAATCACCCGATACTGACGAGAAACTCTATGATCAAATAGCGGAAATAAGTTGTCAGGAAGAAGCAGTAATATTTGGCGATTTCAATCTGCCAGTCACAACATGGGGCGAACCACTAAATGCTCACGCGGGACATGATCTATATGCTAATCTTCAGGAAAGTGCCCTTTATCAACACGTAAAACACCCAACGAGGGGAAATAACATTCTGGATATTATTCTAACGACAAATGAAAGACTGGTAAATAGTGTTAAAATCGGACCGGAATTTAGCTCTAGTGACCATAGGATAGTGTCCTTTAACATTAAAGTAAATAATGACAAAGAAAACGTGAGCACGGAAAAAGTACCAGATTATCGAAGGGCCGACTTTAACAAACTTAGAAGGCATCTTGCCAATACTGACTGGAGTGAAATGACTGAAACTCACGATGTAAATCGATTATGCACCATATTATCTAATAACCTAAACAAAGCAATAAATACAAGCATCCCTCTACGAAACCGGCGCCCAGCAGGCAAATATAAGCCAAAATGGTGGAATAATGAAATAAAAAACATCCTCTTAGTAAAAAAGCAGGCATACCAAAAATATAAGGCAACACAGAATAATAGCGATAAATTAGAACACGAAAGACTGCGTCGAACAACCAAAAATCTCATCAAAGGAAGTAAGAAGAATCTGGAACTTCATATTGCCAGCTCCAGCAAGTCCAATCCGAAAGAATTTTACAGCTATATAAGAAACAGAAAAACGGTAACTTCAACAATAGGCCCACTTGTTGCGGAAAATGGAGATCATACAGATAACAAAGTACAAATGGCGAATATCCTAATAACTATTTTGCATCAGTTTTCACGTCGGAAGATACTACCGGTAACCGACCTACCCCTACGAATCAATCAAATAGCACTGAGCTCGAAAACTTTACGATTTATGAAGACGATATCCTGTTCGCAATCAACAATTTGAAAGTTAATAAAACCCCAGGCCCTGATAAAATATCCCCAAGGATCCTAAAAGAAGCAAAACACGAATTATTAAACCCACTCGCAAATCTGTTCAACAAATCATTGAATGTTGGGATAGTTCCAAACGAATGTAAACTAGCTAACGTGACGCCCATATACAAAAAGGAATAAGTCCTCTCCCAGAAATTATCGACCAATTAGCTGAACATCGGTAACGGGCAAATTAATGGAAACCATTATAAGGGACAAAATAGTAAAACATTTGGAAGAAAATAATTTAATAAAAGATTCTCAGCACGGTTTTAGAAATAAACGTTCATGCTTAACAAACTTACTCGACTTCTTCAATGATGTTTACAAATCATATGATAAGGATAGAGCAGTTGATATAATATATCTCGATTTTTAGAAAGCTTTCGATACCGTACCCCACAAGAGACTAATTGACAAAATAAAAGCTCATGGCATAACAGGAAAAACTCTGAAATGGCTCGAAAATTGGCTCTCAGACCGTAAACAACGAGTTGTAATAAATGGTGAAGAATCAGATTGGTGCAAAGTAAATAGTGGCGTTCCCCAGGGTTCGGTATTAGGTCCTATTCTTTTTATAATTTACATAAACGACTTAGACGAAGGAATAGAATGCAAAATTTCGAAATTTGCTGACGATACAAAAATTACTAATAAAGTAACCTCAACAGTACATTGGCAAAAACTACAAGGTGACCTAGACACTTTAGAAAACTGGGCAGAACAATGGCAAATGAAATTCAACATAGAAAAATGCAAAGTATTACACATCGGTAGTAACAACGCTAAAAAAGATTACTCAATGAACAACATTCAACTATCAAATACAAATAATGAAAAGGATCTGGGAGTTATAATATCAAGTGACCTGAAGCCGAGTAAACAGTGTACAGAGGTAATAAAAACTGCTAATAAATTGATGGGTTTCATCGGCAGAACATTCAAATTCAAATCAGAAAAAATCATACTTACTCTATTCAACTCATTGGTGCGTCCCCATCTCGAATACTGCGTGCAATTCTGGTCACCGTACTACCGAAAGGACATAAATAAACTTGAAAGGGTGCAATGCAGAGTCACTAAAATTATACCTAGATTGCGTAATAAACCGTACGAAGAGCGCTTAAAAGAACTAAATTTGTTTAGCTTAACAAAGCGCAGAATGAGAGGTGACCTAATAGAGGTGTTCAAAATCTTCAAGGGATTCAGCAACCTAATGTAAGCGAATTATTTACGATCAATCAAGCAAACACGAGAAACAATGGTTATAAGATTATAGGCAAGCGTTTTCATTCTCACGAGGCGAAGCATTTCTTCTTCAACCGCGTTGTGAATAATTGGATCAGACTACCCTCGAACATTGTAAACTGTAATACTGTCGAAACATTTAAGAACCATCTGGATAAACACATGGCAAATAACCCCCGATTAACACAGTTTCTTTCAGAATAACGGCGCAAACGAAATGTCAACGCATACCGCAATGTATATTGATTTTCATACATCTGTTCCCTTTCAGAATTGTAGTAAATACCTGTAGAGTTAGCTTAGATTACAAATCAACTTTTTTTTTCTCCCTGTCCTGTCCGAATTTCCGTGTCAGTTTTTCAATACTGCATGGTATTTTTCCTATCTGTTTCCATGCCAGCATTAGCTGGAGGGAGTGGTGGGTGGGGAGGAGCCTTCTTCTTTGCTATCCTTTTCTCTACCTCGTAGTCAGTAGATTAGTAGTTTTAGATATCCAAACTGCCCCGTAAAGACCAATAGGTCTGTTGCAGTTTGTTCTCCTTTGTATTCCTTCTCCTTCTTCCTCCTCCTCCTTCCTCCTCCTCCTCCTTCCTCCTTCCCTTCTCCTTCTTCCTCCTCCTCCTTCCTCCTCATCCTCCTTCCTCCTTCCTCCTCATCCTCCTTCCTCCTTCCCTTCTCCTTCTTCCTCCTCCTTCCTCCTTCCCTTCTTCCTCCTCCTTCCTCCTTCCCTTCTTCCTCCTCATCCTCCTTCCTCCTTCCCTTCTTCCTCCTCCTTCCTCCTTCCTCCTTCCTCCTTCCCTTCTTCCTCCTCATCCTCCTTCCTCTTCCCCTTCTCCTTCCTCCTCCTCATCCTCCTTCCTCCTTCCCTTCTTCCTTCCTTCTTCCCACCTTCATCCTCCTTCCTCCTTCCTCCTCTTTCCTCCTTCCTCCTTCCCTTCTCCATCCTCCTTCCTCCTTCCTCCTTCCCTTCCTCATCCTCCTTCCTCCTTCCCTTTTTCATCCTCCTTCCTCCTTCCCTTCTTCCTCCTCCTTCCCTTCTTCATCCTCCTTCCTCCTTCCTCCTTCCCTTCTTCATCCTCCTTCCTCCTTCCTCCTTCCCTTCTTCCTCCTCCCCTTCTTCCTCCTCCTTCCTCCTTCCCTTCTTCCTCCTCCTTCCTCCTTCCCTTCTTCCTCCTCCTTCCTCCTTCCCTTCTTCATCCTTCCTCCTTCCCTTCTTCCTCCTCCTTCCTCCTTCCTTCTTCCCTTCTTCATCCTCCTTCCCTTCTTCCTCCTCCTTCCTCCTTCCTCCTCCTTCCTCCTTCCTCCTTCCCTTCTTCATCCTCCTTCCTCCTTCCTCCTTCCCTTCTTCCTCCTTCCTCCTTCCCTTCTTCATCCTCCTTCCTCCTTCCTCCTTCCCTTCTTCCTCCTCCTTCCTCCTTCCCTTCTTCACCCTCCTTCCCCTTCCTCCTTCCCTTCTTCTTCCTCCTCCTTCCTCCTTCCTCCTTCCCTTCTTCACCCTCCTTCCTCCTTCCTCCTTCCCTTCTTCCTCCTCCTTCCTCCTTCCTCCTTCCCTTCTTCCTCCTCATCCTCCTTCCTCCTTCCCTTCTTCCTCCTCCTTCCCTTCTTCCTCCTCCCT